>JAPDKU010000018.1:0-342387 GCA_027569715.1 Hamigera avellanea
CCCCCCCCCCCCCCCCCCCCCCCCCCCCCCCCCCCCCCCCCCCCCCCCCCCCCCCCCCCCCCCCCCCCCCCCCCCCCCCTACCACCACCCCCCCCCCCCCCCCACACCCACCCGCTCTGCCCCACAATCCCCCCCCCCCCCCCCCCCGCTCGCTTGGTTTTTTTTTTTTTTTTTTTTTTTTTTTTTCACCCCCCCCCCCCCCCCCCCCCCCTCCAGTCACGGACTCACGGTTGAGCGCGACGCCTCGTTGGCAACTGGTTCCCGAGGCATCTTGCTGTTCCCTTCCCACGTTTCCTCCCATGATCCATCGTCCATCCTCCGTTTGCCTTCCCCAGACGGACGGGATTACTTAGTCTGGCGCCACCCTTGTAAGTTGTTGCAACTCTGGGGAATACTTGTACAAGACAGACATGCGAGACGGAGGAAATGATATCATTGGTATTTGGATCATCATCCTGTCTTCCTTTCCCTGCTACTTATTTCTCCTGACCGCCAGTCTTTTACCACGGCAGCCAGGAGATCCGATGATTCGATGAGTCCATGCCATCCACAGACCCCAAGACACCCTTCCTGGAGGCCTGTCCCGTGCCGATCGGGCTACCTGTCCAACCTGGGGTGACAGCACCAAGATGAGGGTGTGATCGCATATCGTAAAAGAAACAAATTTCTGTACCCTACTACTTTTCCTCGGATAATGCTCCGCCCACCATTATCATCCTCTTGGGGTAGGGAAAAATCAAAACAAAAGAGGGGGAACCGGCTTGATTGGCGGTTGATCCCGATCACATTCCCCATGTTCCTTCCTCCCTCGGGTATCTGTTGGGTGCTATTTTATTTTCGTCTGGCTTCTGATCGCCTAATTCCCTGGGTATTTCCCCCTGCATCGGGTCTCCCCGCGGGGAATAGGCGATGAGAAGGAAAAAAAAAGGTCGAGGGAAAAGATGGGGGTTAGACAACACAAGAGGTGGTTTTTCCGATCGGCAGCGCATTAGACTGTCTGCTCGCCATCTCTGGCGTTCGGAACTGACGGTTTGAGCGCTCATTCAATTACCACTCCGTACATGCCATGGCTGTCAGCCTCTCTTTACACGGAAAATGAGCGTTTGCCTCTCCCTGCTATTCGGACAAGTGTCAACCCGAGACAACCGACTGCAGATGTGGTCACTGCAGCGACGGTACATTTCCCTCGCCCCTTGCCGGGATGCCAGACGAGGTAGGGCAGAGGACATAGGGCACGGCGCTTTTCTTCGGGTTCAGCTCCAACGCCTTCCTTGGGTAGAAACGAACTTCAGAATTCGGTGCCCAGAAGATGGCGACAGGGCTCTCGTAGTTTGATCCATGTCCCGTCCGTCTCGTTCGCAGGTCGAGCACCAGTTGCGTGTTCCGAACCTCATCTGGGATCTGGGACGGACAAGCCCGACGAGACGAACAGGATCGGAATGCCAAATGGCGGCCGGCAAGGGAAAAGCAAATCCCATTTAACCGGTTCTCATTGTCGTTCGACGTTCGGGGCCAGCCGTCCGACCTGGCCCCATCGCCCGTCCATCGCCCTCCACCATTCGTCTTTCTCTCCGCAAGCCAAACCGCCGCTTGAGCTTCTGATTAGTTGAGACGGTTCTCCAGGACGGAGACGACCCCTAACTCCCCATCCACTCATTTGCTTGCATTCCCCCGAAGCCCAACCCCGCAAATATCCAAAATGGACCCAACGCTGGGTTTTCTTCCCACGCGGCCTCGACCCTGGAACCAAATCCAAGGCGGCATGGCCCATGGAGGCGCCATCACGTTGACTTTGACTCCGCCGGAGACCCGTCCACCGGAGAATCGCCGAATCGCCGGATCGCGATGGTTTCATTTACTGACAGCGGGACACGGACGCACAAGCTGAGTTGTGGCTGAATGCGGGATTGTAGTTGAGTTGTTCCTCGGTTGATGCGCATAGTCAAGGATCACAAGAATCGCCGACACAGAACATCAGCACCTTCGTGTCTTCGACTACCAGGAAGAAACATCACGATATTCCTCGAGATCAAGATCATCGTCAACGAATCTCCGGGAAATCTCCTACGGGATCGCGTCTAACTAAAGTTACTAAACTAGATCTCCCGAGAATACACCGTCTCGTTCGCTGCGCATATCCACGGGGACGGGATGGAAAACGTAACAAAATGCCCCGAAGTTCCAACGCCAGATATGAATGACGGGGTAAGGCCGTAAGGGTCAGCTGGCCACACAAAAGAAAAAGAAAGTTTTTTGCCCACATCGGGCAGGGTGTCATCCGCGGTCCATTTTCTTCTTTCGTTTCTTTACCCCTCATCGTTATTCGAGGAATCGAGTTATTCGAGACGAGGTGATGTTTGTCTGCTCCATGGTTTCCATCGTTTTGCTTTGTGGGGAAAAGGCTAAGAACCAAACCACATGCGAGAGATTATGTATGAATTAATCTTGCCCACGTTCTTCTCTCTTGTTCTTGTTTTTTTCTTGTGGCAGCTATTGGCGCTGGAGCGCCACACTTGAACGCGGAAGGAACGCCGCGGCTGTCCTGCGCCTAACCAACCTAAGGGCTCCAGCCTCCTTCCAATCTGGTTCGGCCGCGGAGAGTTCATGGCAGCAACAGTGATAATTCTTTATCCTTATCCGCAGAGCCATCAGTCAACGGCAGGAATTAACCACGAACTGGCTGAATAATACTGCATCCATAGAGTCAGTTCCTATCTACTCCGTCCTCCGGGAAAATACACGCCGCCAGTGTCAGCCCGCCCGTTGCCGGCGTTTACTGCAATAGGGTATTCCCCCCAGGGCCTGAACACTGGACCACCATTCCCCGGAACCGGATAGACTGGTGTAGTGACACCTGAATCAGTTGTCATTGCAGCGGGGGGCCGACGATTAATCATGAGCATTAGCTGGGATCCGCGGCTGCTGACTTGTCCAGTATTCACTACTCGCATCCAGTGTCATTTCGGGTACAACTTGAAAACTCATACAGCGAGACTTTGCACTTGATCTACCACTACACCTGAATATAACAGACGGATCTTTCCTACAGCGAGATTGTCCAGCCTCTGAGCTGCGCACAGAAAACGCTTTGTACCCACCGAAAGCACTGTATCCTGTCCCCTGAATCATTCCCGGGCCACCGGGGACGACAGCAGTACTTACCCGCGAGTCTGAACTCCGACCGACCAGTGACCATGTTACGGTCACACAAGTGTCTCATTTCGCCTGTCCGGTCTCTTTCCCCGTTGTACCAGGTACTGCCTTTTTCCGGTTCGAGATCGCAATGAATCTCGACCTTCCCCTGCTATGGCAAATCTCCTGCAGTGGCACCGTACACGACATGCAGACCAAGAAAATGCAACCACCCTAACTACCGACTCTCTCGTGGTACAGCACCAAGCAAAAGCTTGATTGCCCGGGCTAATCACCACGTCGGACTCTCCGTGACGGAGTACAGCCGGGTGACACGGACTTGGAATCTAGATTGCCGTACGACGTAGATTCACCATCTACGGTGGTGGGAAAAATAGTAGTATTCGTTGTCCACGGTACGACAGTCTACTACTGGAAAACTATGTGCAGTGTGGTCCTCCGTGTACCCCTTGCAGTGGTACAGAAAGGAGAAATATTCGAGACATATTCTCCGGCCTTGTTTGTAGCTGCAGACCAGCGCCGTTGGATAAGGGGGTAGATATCTGTGGGCACGTAGTAGTTGGGCCAGTTGGGATGCGTCTGAGGAAGGGGGTAAATTCCTAACCGCTCGCGAGCTTTCTCATGTTTCTGAAGTCTGAAGTACTATGAGACGGCATTATATGGAGTTGGTGACGCTGAAGCGAGAACTGCAAGTGTATGACTATTGGAGATTCAATTTGCCATTTGCCAAGCAGTTCCGCTTCCCCCTGCTGGTGGTTTGGGATCATTGTGGCTCTCTCTCCATTGAAATCGACCATCTGACTTTCAAATATCGTGCTGTACTGTACATAACCCCTGTTGGCTATATGATGATAACGAGATGGCGTCGACGCTTCGATGTCCCCTCTCGAATCTCGCGATGTCGGGTTGTAAGATGAGGGGCTTTATATATACGTTGTAGACAAACTCGTCCCGAGCGATTGATTGTCAAGATCAACTAACCACATCTTTCATAGTCTTATGTTCCGATTCAGTCTCTTTCTATCCTGGAGCATCTGCGATGTATTGGATCTGATCCTGGTCTGCTTTCAAGAGCATCTTCATACCGATACCACACGATAGACAACTCGATAAGATAAGCTAAGCTTTCTTCTCTGTAGAGAGCTTTCCTGCAAGGGGACTGTGTTCTCTAGATACAACGATCTATTGAATATCTCGGCTTACCCATTCCTTCGAGAAAGAAAAGTTTACCAACTCCGAGATACCCTCTAGATTCGAGCCCATCTGTCGTCTGTCTCAATGAATTCGCCGAGACCTTCTATAATTAATAGACCGTCGACCATGTCAGTAGTGCGGTCGGCCGCATCGATATTTCCCGAACCGTTCCTTTTGGCCGACCCCGTCCTGGACTCGTCGACGTCGGCAGCTTGCACTACCTCATCAAAATGTTTTAACGTGTTGGTTGTCCTTTTGGTTATCGCTGTCGTTTACTCGCGGCTCGCATGGGAGTTGGCTATAGGATTTATCGGACGAAAAGAAGATGGAGAGGTGCTGCAGTACATGCAAGTACGGGTGCGTCGAGTCTACGGCTACGGATCAGGTTTCGGATATGATTTATAAAGAAAAGGAGAAAAAGCAAGAGAGCTCACTTTATAGACTTGACATTCCTTTTCTATGACTTTGACCTATAGTACACCTGAAAGAACTGCAACCAGAGCAAGTACACACTAGGATGATAGGTAGGTAGGTAGGTAGTATTAATTAACGTCCAGCGGGGGCTGCGGGGCTTTAGCTGGAGCCTAAGTTGAAAGAGTGACCACCATATTCTCCTCCATCTAAAGCCAAGGTGTAGAATAATATCGATATCGGCATGTGGAATCTCGCATACTGGTTCCTTACATATAACTTCAGAAGCCCAATCCCGACATCTCTTGGTGGAGAAAAACCGGAAGAAAAGCCGACACCCACATCACTTCTCTCTTGGGGTAAATTCTACTTCTAACTTCCTTGCAGACGTCATAATTATTCCTGACTCATCTAAAGCAAAACCACAAAATCAAAAATACTCGATGGCATGGCATGCCGAATTCCATAGTTCTCGGGTAAACGTCTTATTGCGTGGTGCGGTTTGCGGGCTCGCTTAAACGGTTCGGCATCGTCCCTGGGACCTTCGTGCGGGTTGCCGGGATTGAGGAGTTTAGCCGAGCTGCTATATTATATTAATTCCGAGGTGGGATATTAATACTAATAGGAGATACTTTACTTAGATTTAGCTTAGGGGTTATTCGGTCGATTATTAGTATTATCGGTTTCCGGACTTATAAAAAAGTATAGATGTATAGTGTCACCTCCGTGTCATGAAGGTGTATCGGTCCGGAGATTGCCTAGGGATATCAATCGTGAATTATTGAGCATGTTAGATGGAGATGTAATACATCTATAAACACGAATAGCTGGATTAACTATCCTTTTACCAATATTAAGTAATATATATAGGATAACCGTAGTTACAAGCTGCACAATAGTATTATTCACTCCGGCCTCGCGTCACTGCAGCGTCGAGTGACGCAGATGCGCGAGATTCATTTCCATCGAGAGAACGGCGTGAATGCGACAGATTCGCGATATTCACCGTCCTCTTGACCGAGGGTCTATAAATACCGCGATCTTTTCGCAGGAAGCTGTTATTCTTTTCTTTCTTTCTTCCTTCCTTAACTTCCACCACGGGCATCCGGCTTTAGTCTGGAGTCGTGGGGTTTATATAGTATCATCATGAATAACATTATCTTGTGTTATAACATCGTCGCTTTTCTTCCCTTTCGCTTTACTATCTATATCCTCACATCGCATGCACCTTATAGTGAGCCAGAAGTTTCTTGGTGAGCAGACAGCAAAATAACGACATTATCGGGGGGTGAGCACAGCGCCCGTAAGTCCCTTCTGCCAGTTCTTTCCTTGCACGCGCTTCTTCTTTCACGATAACTTGTCAAGCTTACCTAAAGTATTCATTCTACAGCTGTTCATCTCGCTTGGGTCTGTCTTATCAAGTCCATCGTCAAGGTCAGTTACAAGTTACGATATAAGTCCCTCTCCCTCCCTGTCTGAAGTCTTGCTAACGTCTTCGTCGTTATTCTGGGATAGGGACCAAGATAGGAGCTCTTTAGTGTCTGTCTTACCATTGCTTCCCCGGCCAGTGCGACCGTGGAAAAGGAAGCGTTTCCTGGTCTTGGAGGAAGGGAAAACAGCGCAAACGCATAAGGATCTGCACGGAAGAGGAGAAAGAGTTGGTGAATCGGTCCCCTTACTAGCAGTGACCTTTTGTTAGGTATATTGATAACTGATGTGTAATAGGTGATTGGTTTGTGTAGATATATTGCGACCGTGAAACGATCTTACGGTGGGATATATATATGTGAGCTGTAAGGTAAGTAAGGACTAGTCCCTCTTTCCTACTTGATGCAGTAATACTGATACTATATAGCCTTGGGCTCCAATATTCTCCACAGCAGCAGAGCACAGGTGCAGAAGACCAGCCTATCTTTTACAGGCTGTACCCTCTATGCAGCGCAGGTGAACAATTGGGTTGAATCCCATGGGGTGTAGTACCGTATGCCCATCTCATATCCATGTCTATGCTTCGCGAATCTTCTAACGGAAGGGATAGGCAGCGGTTTCTACACCCATACTGGGCACGAAGCTACTGGAAAATGATACAGGGAACCTTCGTCTTCGAGGCTTCATTCACGGTGCAGAGTCCTCGCTTCGACCGTGGTCGCAACGAACTACAACCTCTGCATCCTGTTCTCCATACTTAAAGCATGCTGGATGCGGTGGCCAGCGCGTCATCTTATGATGGATCCAGATCCAGTATCACCCAAGCCTCTTCCTTGTTGGGTTGGATCCATTCGAGGTGTATATAATTGAGCTTATCGGCAGACTTTTAACCCGGCTTGCGCTTACGGAAGGGAAAGGGAGGAGACGAGTAAGATGATCTGATCTTTCTTCTTGATTTCTAATTGATCGTTTACACTAACACCTCCCTTCGCAGAGTCTCGGTTCCAACAGAGACACGTCATTTATTAATATATAATCACACCGTTAGCTCGACAGTTACCCTTGTCTCCACAATGGCAGGGACGTCTCCTGGCACAGACACACAGCGTTAGTGAAATTAATAACTTTCTTTCTTTCTCCCTCAGTGCAGCCGCTCGCTAATAACCACTATCTATAGATAATAGTTGACTGCCTAAATTATGGCAAAAAGTAACCAAGATACCACCTACGCTGGGCTTTTATAACACGACTGTACAGGGGTTACGGCCCCATGCTCAACTCCGAAGAGATGATATCGACCTGCCAGTAGTCATAGGGGCAGAGTATATCATTCTTTGGCTCTCTTCGTTGGGCAAAGTTCTTATTGTGCGCATGTTGAAAATTCTCAATGAATATGGCATCCGCCCCAAGACCATCGACTTCGCTTTTCGTCAGTCCAAGTTTGACCCAGAGGAAAGCCCTATACTCACGGTCGTTATTATCCTGAAGAGAGATAATTAACTCAATATAGCTAAAAAAAGAATATGGTTTCGGCGCCGCCCTCCATCAACTCGATAATGAGGGTAAGGAGCGCCCTGTACTATTCCTTTTTAAGCGCCTGTCACCAGCGGAACACAATTACTGGGCGATAGAACTAGAAGTTGCAGCGCTTATATAGGCGATCGGTAAACTACGACACATTCACCGTATACACCGATCAGTCCGCTGTCGGAGACCTGTTCCAGAATACCAGTCCCTCTCGGAACCCCCGTCTAACGAATTGGGGTCTGTTCTTGTCTCAGTTCGCCAATAAAGCATATATAATATATAATAGCTACCGAAGGAATCTCACGCCATAAAGATTCTACAAGACCTTTTAATAGGCAAGCATGCACAAGAGCCCATATGGTCGGCCGCTTTGGTCTTCTGCGGAAGCACAGGATATGATCGAGATCGATTGTGTACGTACAGCACTCATTCGCTTATTTATTGGATTCCTTCCAGCCATTTGTATCAGACTGACTCGTTTAATTTCGCAGAGCAATATCTGTTGGAGCCTGCTGGTTTCCAGCATCTTCCATGTTTGCTCAGTCTCTTGCTGCTTGCTCGCTGTTCTCCCTTTTGAGAGGTGTGCATCTCGCTTCCAGGTTCTTTGTTTGCATTGGACATATAGTCCCTGCATTCCCCCAGCACGGGACATTTTCTTCTTCACCCTTTAGATCATTATCAGACAGAAATTTCGCATACAGATCCTCATGTTCTTTGTGTTTTGCTCCATCCGTTCTGCCGTAGGTCTCATCAATATCTTCACTATGTATAGGTTCTCGATCGGCAGCGAATTGAGGCTACTTGTGAATATCTGCTTTCTGGTTCCTAATCTACAAGTCCATGTCATCTTGTCAAACCTTTATACCCTTGATTCACCTCTCTCCTTGCAGAATAGCCATCTTACACCAAAACCAGGTATATCCAATCCATATATCTTCCCTGCTTTTGTTTTCTCTTCCTTTTTCAAGAGAAAAAGCATCACACTGACGATCTTTACAGCTTTCGGTCAAATCCCCCATGCTTAAGATAGCATCCATTCATTCCCCTCCGGAAGGAAATTGAACAGACACCAGAAGAGACCGAGGAGCGCGGAGATAATGATCACACCAATAAGATCTCAAATACGGTGTCCTAGGACTTCATCTCCGAGTTCTTGCAGTTGGCAGGAGATGCGGAGAACCCCACAGTCTGAACTGAATGGAGAAGTGCATACATCCCAAGCTCACATTCAAGCTGTGTGGCATGCCTCCAATGACAGGTTGTTTCTAACCTACAGATATACATTATATATTCCTTCGATCGACGACTCATTGGCCTGCCAATCATTCTACATATGGACGATTTATATAAAATACAACCACTGAAATGCACCGCGGGTTTTACCAGCTTCCTCCAATGGCACAGAGCCCTTCTATTCCCTGTGCATCGGTGAATGGACGATATCGAGGAGCCATTCATCGACGATCGCCAACAACGCAATGCTTGCAAAAACAATCCACTCGACGACGATTTCGTGCGGTGAATTATCTATTTGCACACATCGACCTAATCGGCGAGAACGATTACTAGGGATGCACATCCCATCTTCCAGGACGAGCTCGAGAAATTCGTCTTCCATGACTTATTCATTAAGGAAGAGAGTGAATGTCGTTTGAGGATCGACTGGACCGCTATATCACAGTGATATATCATTCACACCATATCCATTCACTTCCTCTTTCGAGGGATTGCTCGGTTTAAGGACCCATGGAGCTTCTCTCTTTTGTTCTCTTGTTCCCTCTTCCATCATACAACCTTATTCAAAAGTCTGGTCCTACTTTTTAATCTTCCCCCCACCTCATCAACCTCCCGTTTCGCGGCCTTCCATAGGCATCAGAAAAGGAAAGACACCGAGGTTTTCCTATATCAATACATGAGATAGAGAAGATCACCAGGATAAGCATGCTCCAGTCTTCGAGTAACTCAACAAATATGCGTCGTTTTGGGACAGCCTTGATGCCAATTGATTGCCAGGAGGCGCATTATCCGAGGCTACACGCGCAGCGATTGTTACGGCGTCGAAACTGGGTCAAAAACACACGAAAATCGCGTCTGATTTTAACGTGTCGCGCAAGACGGTATCGCGTACGATTAAGCGCTTTACAACGCTCGCAATATGGCCTGCTATTCAAACGTGGGTAATCCGGAGATCGCAGACGATTTGGATAATTTATCCAGCTCATCGACCAGGATCTTGAGGATCTACCCAACGTTCTTCCCGAGGACCAGACCGAGTACCTTGATTCATGGCGAAAGATACTGCAGTTCTATCCAACCAGCCAGGAGTGGAAGTTCAACGAGGAACTAAAGGCGGAAACCGATTTCAAACGGCTCGATCTCCGACAAGTTCCGGAACAGATTCGCGCCGACGCCTTCAAGGCTTCATCCATGGCAGATTTGGCTCCAAAGATAAGAGCCTGAAAAGGAAGACTTCAAGTCTTCTGGATTCAGGCAGATACACAACGTCAAGACTACTATATCATATGGTAGTACGCTATTCACACAATACATTCATTTTCTCTTTTTTTTCTCCCTAAGAATTGCCCCGTTCATTATAAGGAAGAACCCGTTGGACCTTGAGATCTTTGGTTTCTTTCCGTTTTTCCCATTGTCTCCCACACTAGGGCCTTCATGGAATCCTTCCAATCTGGATCGCTTCGAAGGCGTTGGGTTGGCTCACTGAGAGACTATCATCCTGAAAACAAAAATTGTTCACGCTGTTTATTGTTTGTGAAGAGAAGGCTTCATTCACCGTTTCGAGTGGCTGTTTACCTCCCTATTCACAGCCGCCTCGACCAGCCATGTCCTATCTCGGCATGTCTAGGCTAAATGTACAGTGCCTTATTCTTCCCCTTCACCAATCGAGGGCGGACTCTTGGTACTGCTATCCATTCATACTCGCAGTTGACTCCGTGTTGTCGCTGATCATCGTCGTCCGCTTCTTCTACTCATCGTCTGTCTACATGGGAACCGAGTGAATGATATCGATCGTGGGCAATCTCCGGATGTGTTTACAACGTATATGGAGGCCGTTGTCGTTGCCTTTGAATTCCATCGACTCGATTATCGACCGCTATCGAGAGAGATATAAATTCATTACAATCCATGCCCGCTTGGGAGACGACAGTTTCGAGGCCGCTAAAGCGATGTCACAACAAACGAAGGGTTGTCCCTCTGTCTACGATATCTCGAGCTGCATTTAATTGTGCTATTGACCATCCTTCCCTCGAATGTGTTCTACATGTGATATTTACGCGGTCGCAAACGTGACTGGATTGATGTTTTTTCCAAGAAGGCATATGAACTGTGACCACCATATCGAGATCGAAGAAGAGTTCACGCTTGGCCACTTCCCGCTATACAACAAAAGGGTAAAAGTCCCCTTGATTTTGATTTTCAGTGTGAATACAAACCATGAAAGTGTGGCCTATCGATCCTTTAGTCCCTCGAAATTTGAGCCTAGAGGTGCCAGAAAAGTTACCACAGGGATTAGCTGGAGGCTACACACGACCAAACAAGACTGATCAGATAAAAGCAGACCGTTTGCCGTTGGTTCGTTACCACTTCCTGCCTTACGGCACGGTAAGTTGTGTGGGCTTTATACAGAGGGGTGGGCAGAGGCTAACGTGGGCGCATAGAAGAACTTCTCTTCGAGGGCGATTCTTACACAAAGGAACAATTGGAACAAAACTGGGCAACCTAAGGAACAATTGGAAACACTTCACTTGGCTGGCGTGGGTGATTGGTGGGTAGACGCTTTGGTGGGTTTTAGGAGTATGTGAAGACTAATATGGGGCTGGTTAGGAATTCTCCTAAACTCCCTAACAATGTCGACACCTCTCCCGTCTCTGCCTTCGTCGCCACCAAAACAATGGCAAGATCTTACAGAGTTCCCCGAGTCTTCGGACGGTCCGGCTGTTACAACATCGCAAGTTCAACAAACCTCCTCTCCTCATCCATCCGACGTCGAAATTGGCCCAGAGTACTCACGGCAAGTGGCTTTGGAGGTCAATCTTCTGCGGGTAGAAGAGGTACGGCGGCGGTGCGAAGACGATGCGGGTTTGGCGCTGGAAATCATCAACAAATATCAAGCGACGGAAAGTGGTTGGTGCTCTGTGGTTAATCGGAGGAGTCAACCACCTTCCGCACTCGTTACGGGACGTACAAATACAAGGTAATGAATGCCCTTCTGACTGACCAACGGGCCGGCAACCTTACAGCGATTCAACAACGAGGTGTTTATCGACTACCTTGACGATTTCATGACGGCGTTTATCGATGACCTCTTGATCTTTAGCAACAACGAGCTAGTCGCGAACGTCCACTCGCATTGGGGGGGGGGCATCGGGCATAAATATTCCGCCAGCTTCTTCGTCGCAATGGAGAACTACATCCCGACCAGAGTGCCAGAAGAAAACGGCTCGATGCTTTATAACTTGCCATCATCTTCCCACTCAATGGCCATTCTCCCCGGTTACTACCGGCCCGCTTTCGATGGGATATCGAACATGGATGCCATGAATGTCACTGCGGAGGGAAGGGCATGGTGAATTGCGGGTGCTCCTTGCCGAATGAATCGATATGCCTCAGATCCTGCGATTACCGAAACCCAGGAGTACTAGGACCGACTACTTTCTTTTTTAGCGAAAATCGTTTTAAGCTTGAACTGACCAAGCGAGAACAGTAAAAGCTGCGAGTGTAAGTAGATGATTCTGAAGCTTACTGGTACTATACTAATTATTATATAGACGCAAACTCCTTTGTGACTGTCCTAATCAAAAGGAAATTAATAAATGGCCCCTAACTGGGGAAATTGTATGTTCCTAGGCGTTACTAGTTATAGTCGTTTCTTACTGATCTCTTCTAGGAAATTCTGAGCTGTGCTCACTCGTGCCCTTTTTGTGATTATACAACGTGAGTAATTTCTATTAACTATTAGATATTACTGGTACTGACTGGCTTCCAGGAAAAAAGGGGACATGGGGATTTGCATTTATCAAAATTGGTGTCACACGTCCTCTCCGTGCCAAACCAAAGTAACGCCCTGGCGATAGAACGGGCTCATGACGGTCTTGACGTAATGAAGGCACCACTATTCGCAAACACGTGAAAAAGCATATCGTATGTAGTACTATTCTATGGCTTACCAGTGATACTAAAGCCTTCTAGGATTCTGATCCTCTCAAGTACGCTGGCCTAGATGCTCGTTGTCGCTCGGCCATTTGTGGTCATCGATTCTCGATTTGAAACCCTTTTATCGACCGAGGGGGACATTCCAGGACTCATGTCGGATCCATGACAGTGCCCGTTGAACAATGAACATTCACCGCGGAGGATAGCCTTGGAGATGGTGAATCAGCACAGCAAAGGCTGATGACGATTATGTTATCCTACAACCTGACTACCTTCCCCCAGATGATTGGAATGGGAGATCCTGTCCCAAGAAAAAGTTGCATGAACAGGCCAATGCCATGGGTAGGTATTTCATCTTAGTAGCAAGCAGTATTGGACAAGCAAACTAATCCGGTCATCCACTCAGTTTCTACTCTAACCCTGCAGCCTACTGTACCGACTCGGAATCTCCCTCGGAGGCCAACCTATCTACCTTTTCAATAACAGCTTCTATGCCTTGAGGCCCCGTCCTTCCTGTGGGAGGTAACTTCTCAGCGGGTCGCACAGATTAGGGGTACTTCGACCACCGGTAAAACCGTGCTGTCTACAGGTGAATGGAAGCAAACTTACCTCGACTCAATCGAGGAACAAAAAGCCATTTTTATTTCCAACAGAAGGGCGTTGCCCGGTCTTTTATCTACTGGTTCACGGTTCGCCTGAACTCGAAACCCAGGAATAAACATATATATGCGCTACCTTTCTGGCGCGCACGATACCTGCTTTCTGTCAGATGTCTTCTCCCCCACGGACATTTCCTTTTCGAGGTTCTTACTCTTCTCCTTTCTCTCACCTTGTCGCTGATGAGGCAGACGGCGGGGACAACGATGTCATCAAATATACCCAAAAGCGATACTGGAATCCTTCCATCTGGATGATGTGGAACGACTTCATTTGTCGGTTCTTTCTTATATCCTGCAGCCTTGATGAAAAAGAGAGAGGCCGATCATTGCATCAAAGAACTGGACGTTCCGCAGTTTGGTGGTGCTCTTCACTGGGTTCTGTATTAGGGCTGATTCACTCTCAACCTCTTGCAGCCCTTCCATAAGGCTTTTTCCTTTGTGAAATTCACATCATTCACACCCTGCTTTATACTGTGAATCAATCGTCTTTGATTCTTTGCCTATTTTATACCCTTCCTCCGTCGCATCTTTCTTCTCTCCTTCTTACCAGAGTCCAAGTCACTACGGAGAAGTGAAGGACTAGTCGTCCATGGACTTTTCCTATTTTATACCCCTTCCTCCGTCGCATCTTTCTTCTCTTCTTCTTACCATTCCAAGTCGCTATGGAGAAGTGAAGGACTAGTCGTCAAAGGACTTTTCCTTCTAGCCAGAGCGCTGTGGAAATTCCACTACGCCAACCGGCTCAAAGATGGAAAGAAAATGCCGACGCCTCGGTGTGTCCTGCGCAACCCATATATATAACCCGACAGTAAATGGGAACGAATCAGTCGGTGGCAGCTCCAGCCGACCGCAAGGACTACACTCGCCAAGATTCACTGTGTCCGGGTCATGAAGTTTCTACTTCAACTCACTTGGGTATTGCTAAAACTGACCCTTCACACCCGCGTGGGCCTAAGACAAAAGACGCTTGACGCGCGGACCGGAATTCGACCTACGCAGCAATACACCTACAACCCGGCGGTACCTTTGACGCATCGGCATTGGCTTCGAAAACAGAAGATGTCGCGACAATTATTGCAACTGAGCTACAAGATGCAGTTGTAGCAAGCGTCCACCACTGAGGCAGATTTGCTTTGTTTCAACCGATGGACAGCCTCAGACTAAAAGGCAACGAGTCTTATCTTAGGACTAGAACCACAGGGAGCGGACCTCTCCTCGAGCCATATAGGCAGGCTATATGGCGGCGTTACTGACGGCCACGTCAACTTCGTGTCATTTGGGCCACGTTATAACATTTCTTTTTGTGTTCAAATCTGTCGGGCGGTCTTATGGCGCGTCTATACATCATCCTCTTCTGCGCTTCGTGCACCGACGACATAGGGAGCAGCTACGACCACGCCGCATTGACAAGACCACAGAACCCGTTCGCCTCGCCTGCCATTGTTTCTCGCGACACTTGAATTGGTCTTGTGGACGTCATGCTCCAAGAGCAGCATCGCGCGTGCCCACAAAGATATCTGCACTGATCCGCGAGATTTCTTTTTGCAATCAAATCGTCAACATGTTTCAGATTGATGACGACGCGGACGCCGTCTTTTAAAGATACCGGGATTATGTTAGGGAACTCCATGGGCAGAGCTCATTGCGTTGTGCTCCCGATTAGGCTTAGCCCCAATGTGTGGACAAGTCTTTGCACAACCTCCGGCCTTGTATCGACACATGAGAAACAGCCATAAGGACCATATGAAGCATATTCAGTTGCCGGGCCGAGGAAACAAGCGCGCTCCCGAGATTGCGGCAGGAGAAGATGCATTGAAGCGGTTCGGTTACCAGTATTTAGCTTCCTCTGGAGATCTTCCTCTCCTCTTCTTCATTATCCATCAACATCACCCATAGATAGTCGATGACATCTTTTCTCTATGCTTTCGCATTGAGCGCCTGGTTCGCTTTCGCTGCCAGCACCAGCCATTCCATTGCAGAATGGTAGCATGTCAATGAACCATCGTCCAACAAAGGTGGGCCAGGCGGCCGGCGTATCCTGGGTTTCTTCCTACCTGATAGTTTTGCGAGGAACTCGAGTCCCAAGGCATTTTGCATGCTACGAGCGATCGAGCTCCAGTCCAAAAAAAAAAAATAAGAAACTAACAAACAAGAGAAGGACAGAATCGCATAGTGTCAATTCACTCCAGTCGCGGTACGGCATGACTCGCTGTTTTCACCACGATCCAAGATTCACGAAGTCTGAAATCATTGCGTCCACTCAATTAGGGTTGTTCCTCCCACGTGACGTGCCCTGACGGATACTCGATTGTCAGACCCAGGACTTTCTTCCCTCAACAGGCCTTCATGATTCATCCGGCCAACTTGCGACGGGATCTGTCACGTGCAAGGCAGTATTACCATCCTACAGATTCCTTCTACATTGGGACCATCTCCCAACAGGATCCCTGCCTCTATTCTTGCCAGTTGCTAGAACATCTGGCTAAGGAGGGACTGATCACAGACGTGGTAGACTTGGAAATTGTCGACCAAGCGCTGGGGGATCACCAAGATGATATCGTGCTGCCCGTGGCGGAGAGATTTAGGGAAGGCGATAAGCTGTTATGCATTTGCAACCCCCCGACTAACGGCCATGTCGACATCCACTTCGATGATGCACAGAGCTGGCTGATTTCAATCTTGGCTTATAACTCAGGACGCAGGTGGGGCGCACCCACCCTAATTGCTTGGCGCACCTGCTGAGTGGGTCCCCAGACCTCCTCGCTTAGCTCAAACTACCTATAATACTGTAATTTTTTCATCCTTCTTACAACCCACAGATACACTCACCGCCCCCTCCGCCCCCCACACACAATGGCAGAAGTATAGAAGAATAAACTGGTTGCCAAGAGAATGGAAACTGATTATAAACTGGTTTAGGACGTCTACAAACGATACCTCGAAGAGGTGGCTGAAGGACGCCTACAACTTCCAAACTTCACCGTGAGTGAGCTGTGTGATAACTGCAACTGGTTGATAACTGATTGGGAACCAGTTAGATTGAAAATTGTTGTGGTTCTGGCAGGTTGCACCTGTATTCTGCCGCTCCGCTGCCACACCGCCTTGGTGGCACCCATATCATCACTCCCGATCTTCCATAGTTCTATAGTTCCTCATCAATTATACATCACCCATCAGCCAAAGGCTTCGTTCTTGTTCCTTGGTCGGTTCATCCGCCAACAAAAATGGAATAGCAAAAATCCACTATGGGGAGGTCTACTGCCGTGCGCCTGGCTGTAGCTCAACACACCATCATGGCCGATTTAGGTAATCTAGTGAGTACAGAAGAATGAACTGGTTGCCAAGAGAATAGAAACTATTTATGAACTGGTTCAGCCTGAGTACCGTCAATATCTGAGCGATGGAATATAAAGTGCCTTGTGATTCGTGTTGCAAACGCTCTGAATGCTGCAAGGACATGGATAAATGTGATTATTTTATCCTTTTTAACTGTGGGGACTGAAGTTTTTTTTTTATCGCGAATTCAATTTAAACTCTTGACGTTTTTCAATGTCCACCGTCTTCTTTTGCTTTTTCAGGCTTGTTTCCCTTCACACCCGTACTCTCGCTACAATCTTGTACCGAGCTGATACGATTCGGGACCCGTTCCCAGTAGCAATAATCCCGGTTGGATCGATGGTAATGAAACGATGGGGAGGGGGTTTAGTTGAAAACCAATAAAAATCGATTCCATCGGACTTTGAATATTGTTCTTGTATAATTCGTAGTGTATAGTTTTGATTGAAAATACAACAAATTTCATGTATTCATAGATCATTATGATTATGTTCGATATCATCAAGACGGTGACTGAATGAGTCTGTTTTACAGAGGTGAAAAGATAGTCGAGGAATAGCAGCTGATCTTGGAAGCTGGGCAAGGTTGCACCACAAACAAGGACCGGCAAAGATCGTATCGTCGAGGGGGAAGTACCGCTGGTTACGTTTGATCTCTACGCTTCGACCACCAACGCACAGAAACCCGGGAAGAAATCCATTGGTTTTGTGAGAATGGTCCACTCGATATGGATAATATCGCGACTATTTTCAGGACAAAGGAACAGAGAAGATTACGACGACATCAGTGCGGAGGAGTCGGCCCTGGGAGAATGTTGTTTCACTCAGGAACTTCATTTGTCCTGCGTCGAGAACTTGCAAAAGTAATACACCGAACAAGGAAATTCAATGAATCAAAAGGTAAAAGACGGTCAAGAAGAATAAACAAGCAGTCCATACTTGAAGTCGTGGAAAAGGGAAATAAAGAAAACATGTCGTGAGACAAGTCGAGGGTATCGTGTATGTGAATAGCCCGATGTGACGTAATATACTAGTTAGACTGCAAACGCATCATATCGATCATTCTGTAAGGATTAAGCCGTCGAGGTCTCGCTCTTGGTTGGGTAGAACCTAGTTCGAAGTGTTAGACAGGATCAATCTCCGACAATGTTCACTCATACCAAGCAGCCACGGCGATGATCAGGTACATCATCATTAGCAAGACACCTTCGAGCCAGTGAGACTTGCCGTCTGCGATGAGATAGTTGACCTGCAAACGTTAGCGATGGTCCAGTTCAAAATCAACAGCGACATACCAGAAGGACAGAGACGAAGAGTAGGATGACTTGGAACCCGTCGAAGTAGAGAGTCTGCTGGAGTTAGTATATTTCCGTAGCGATCGACACCGAAAGCGAATCACTTGCCATATCATCGTTGCCTGTATAGCGTCAGCGCGATAATCCTAACAAACCATCCACGTAGAAGCCACTTACCCATTCCCCATCCAATCACGATAATCAAAGGAATGACCAAGAGTGCAATCTGCATGCTCGACCCAACCGCAACGCCAATGGCGAGATCCATCTTATCCTTGGCGGCAACAGTAATGGCGGTGGCGTGCTCGGCCGCATTACCAACGATGGGGAGGAGAATCAGACCGACAAAAGTCTCGGAGATATGGCCACGGGACGTCAGAGCGTCAATCGAGTCGACCTAGACCAGTCGATTAGCAAACATCGATACCTAACCATGACGGTAACCATACCATGAACTCGGCACACAGAGCGACGAAAACCGTCGAGATGATCAGAGTCAAGACGGCAACGTAGATGCTGAGCTGCGGCTGCTCCCCTTCCTCCTCTTCCTCCTGCAGTTCCATTTGCTGGGCATTCTCTCCGCCCATGGTGGCTGTCATCTTTCCGATCTGAGCGATTCCTCGACTGGCGTCGCCCTCTTCCACCTTGTTACGTCGTTTTGCAACCTTGGGGCTGGGAGCGTTGTAGATTTCGGTGTGTGACTTCAACTGGAAGAAGAGGTAGCAACCGTATACAACCAATAGAATGACACTCGTGCCTGTACAGTGACACGTTAATCTTGGGTCCTTTTGCTCCCCGTTAGGATGTCTTTACCTCTCGACAATGGTGCAATCCCACGATCGCCCGCTGTGATGAAATCTGTTAACCAATGACCTCGACCCCCTCAGAACGCATCTTCACCTACCCCCAGACCAAGTGTGGAAAGCAGTTGGAATAATCAAGCTACCGACTGCCAGCGAGAGAAGACTCGCCGCCGTCTGAGCGACCACGGGGTTAAAGTGCTGCTCCAGGCGATTGACACCGCCGAAGAAGAAACACATTCCCAGGACAAGCAACAGGTTGGAAAGCATGCTGCCAATAAGGGAGGTCTGAACAATCACCACCTCGTTGTCGACCAGTGCAATGATCGCGACGATCAGTTCGACGGCGTTTCTAGGAAGTATTGGTATGACATGGTCAAGTACAAGGTTCATCGAGGCTTACCCAAAGCTTGCATTTAAAAGACCTCCGATGGTTTCTCCAGTTCTGTAATTATTAGCAAAAGGACTGATGATTGGACACTGGCGGGCTTACCGCATGGCAATTTCTTCAGTAGCATAACTCAACATCGCCGCCAGGGGACTATCCCCACATGTCAGCATTTGATCGCTAGAAAGAAATTCCCAATCTTACACGATGGCAATGAAGTTAACGACGAAGACAACCACTGGGTCGACATCCACGTAGTTCAGAGCAACTATCACCTATTAGCGCCGATCTTTCACCCAGTCTACCACGAGGCACGAATCGCTCACTTCCAACCGGCACAGCGATCAACAGGATATTGATCCACGAATTAAACAGCGTCGCCTTCAACTGTCCGACCGCAGTAAACTTCTGCTTGTCGGCAAACGACTTGCGCGACTCCGACGGTGTCAACGTATCGTCATCTTCGCAGCGATGTTTGCCGAAAAGCGCCTTTCTCTTCCGAGGCTTGCCCTCCTCGGCCTCTCCATCGGCAGGTGACAAGATATTGATGGGTTCGGTGCTTAGCGTCGACGGCGCCGCATCCGGCTTCTCCGCGCTATCTGGTCGGGGACTCTGGTCGGCATTCGATGGTCCCTGAGGAAACGTGCCCACGTGCTCTGGTCTAGCCAGGCCTTCGGTCATCTCGATCCTCCGCCGTCGCTCCTCCGGCGATCGCACATCTCCTTCGGTGCGCACGGGCACGAGCCTGCTCTCGAGGTGAATTGAATTCGACCGGCGCGGTTGCGCTCGGAACTTCTTGAATGGGTTGTGAGAGGATGGTTCTCCTTCCTGGTCATACCAAGCCAGGTTCCTCGCCTGACGTTTGTAGATGTCTACACGTGAGGTCAGTCTCAAAACGCAAAAGTATCGAATCGTAGTCCGTCAGAGCATGCGACACTTACGCATGATTCGATGACCGAATGCCAAGTGTTTGGTTGATTCAGTCGCTGGTAGGAAGGTGGAAGTGAGACTGGAGTACAGCAACAGACTGGACAGAAGGAAGGACAAGAAAAACAAGAAAAACAAAGAAAAGTCAAGACCAGAGAAGCGAAAAATCAAGAAAAGCCAAGCAGGACTATCAAAGGCAAAACGCAGAGCGACAAGGGGGCAAAGTTCCCCACTTTCAAGCGCCAAGCGGTGATGGGCTACGTTGATTAACTCGATATGCAGCCAGCCAGCAACAGTGGCTGAGATGGTGACTAAAGAGATGGAGAGTACAGCCACCGGCACAGCCCACAGTCAATGAGGATTTTGATTGAAGACAACTGTTGAACTGAGCGATGGACAATGGTTGGACCAAGGAGGGACAAAAAGGGGGATTGAGGAATGCAACGAAAGACTCCGTACGGAGTAGCCCAAACAAACGACCCCTCGTTTCAGGCCGGGCAAGCAACTTGAAGCAAGAGAGAATGGCAGGAAATCAAGGCCTGCAATTGAAAGGGAGAAAACTATGTGGCATGCATAGTCTGCAGCACAGCCACAGTCTGATCTTCATTAAATCATTAGTCCACAGACCTCTTGACGCGGGGAGTGGCTCGTTTCCAGTGGACAGAGAAGCCTCAGCGAACGCTGGATGGGACTGAGTGGACTCTCAGTGGAGCCACATGTCGGTCGAAGTTGGCCCCTTTCTACTCGTCATGAAGGCAAGTAGTCTAAAATCCGCTGCACTCGCATTGCAGTCTCCTTTCCCAGATCAAGAGCAAATTACCGTGGATGGCGCTATGCGTCGATCCATCGTCTGGAGGTTCCGCGGTTGAGAAAGCAAAGGGAAAACGCGACGCAAGCTTTTTTCCTTGGCTCTTGGGATGCTTAGATGGGCTTGGCAAAAGAGCTTTTCACGGTTCACTGTTCGCCCCTTTCCGTTCCTTGCCAAGACAAACAACAATTCCATCAATACACGTAAAGGTTATTTTCCCAATATTATTGCTCAGCTCGGGTCATACTTAATGACCTGTACTGAGTACTCAGATATGCGACCGTCCTTGCGTCATTGAGGTCGCACAGGCACTGATCATGTGTATTGGCACCTGACGGTTAACACATCTGACGAGAGATTCTAGATGACGGGGCTGAGAACCTGCTTTTGAAATAATGACGAACGACGACTGTGGCTTTATTGCCCCACCGACTCGTATAAAGCCCACGGAGAGGGGCTCATGCGTGCATTTGCAAGTGTGGGGCTTGCGTGTGCTTCCACCATCCACGCTGATTTCGTCTCGTAGTCACAGATTCTCGTCTCTATTAGCCACCGACGCCAAAGCAGTCGAAGCCGAGGAAGCCGAACCAGCTGTGGCTTAAGATTTTAGGCAGACAGCGGGGTTCGGATCTGAACCGTGCTGCGTGTTGCATACGTCTTAGGGTATCCTGCTCACCGCTGCGTTGTCTCGATGATTCCGCACCGAGCTTTCTTACTATGCTTCCAATCACGGACCGTGAGCGGCTTATCTTGAGTTGTCTAGAAGAAAGCGAAGAAAAGAAGAGTCTGCGAGGCGAAGAATTGATGAAGAAGGAACGTTTTTGTCACGGGAAGAGTCAGTTGAGGCGATCACTTAAGGTAGCCCTGGTTACCTAAGGTACCCTGCCTTTAGTAGAGGCTGCAGGTGCCAGAAAGGGAAAGGGCCAGGACGAGTGGAGAAAATTTCAGGCTTTCTATTCTAGAAATCATCTATACGCAAGTGATTTGTCGACGATTTCGATGAAATGATATGTATTTTCTACCACCACATGGGAAGGAGCTTTGAACATTATATCGAATGGCCCGTATTGTGCTCCGAACACTGTTCGCCACGGAGAGCAATAGGAGCGCCGGCCAACGAACCCACCATTGATCGTCTTCGGACCAGGGAATTGAGCCATCGAGGTTGTCTCCCTGTAGATTCCGATTTTCATTTCCTTCGATGTCGACGTGAGGTCGGAGGAGAAGAGAGGGAGCTAACCGCATCTGCGCAAGTCCAAACAAACATGCGGGGAGTCTTCACGTGGAGGCAGCGTACTCCGTACCTTGCCTTCGCATCTCCTGGTCGGATTTCATTCTTCGATAGACCGTCGTCAATACCTGCAATGGCAAGAGTTCGTCGTCGTCGCGACAGTGATCAATGACTGACGTGCCTCAGCCTCAGCCTCGTGTCGATCGCATACTGTCAACCGGACAACACGCTTTAGTAGAGGGCCCTTTCTCATTTCCCATTTAATTAACGGAGGTTGGCCTCAGAGCTCGAGGGCATAACCTGACACGCTCTTCCTATTATATGTGACCTCCCGAAACATTCAGCCATATCTTGGGGTCTGCAATGTTCTCAATCTTCAGCAATTTCGGAAAGATGCGGCGGCATCACCAACCCAGAGCCCAACTGTCCATACTTTGTCGAGGTAAAACCCCTCTTCTAAAAGAATTGATCCATCGAACTTTTCCTAATTCTAAACAGACCGATCCATCGGTCGCAGCGAACTCTTTGCGTATACAAATGGTCATTTCCTTGCTGACGAGCAACGCCAGCTTGATCGACGTTAGGTGGAATTCGATATAGATGCCCTTTGCGATGTTGCTGCAGCTGCCGGCGACGATCCGTCTCGGATAACAACCGTGGAGAAGATGGAGGGAGGCTTCAGCAAGGCTCTTCTGATGAAAAAGGAAACCGGCAAAGAAGTCATTGCCAAAATTCCCTGCCGTATTGCTGGTCCACCACGCCTAACAACGGCGTCCGAAGTAGGCGTTTTAGAATACGGTACGCCTACATTTTCTGCATTTTTTTTCAAGCAACTGACGCGAGCCGACTAGTGCGGAGAAACACAAGTGTACCTGTTCCACGGGTCCTTTCGTGGTCCTCTGACAGCGCAAATCCTGTAGGTGCCGAATACATAATAATGGAGAAGGCCGCAGGGGTTCCGCTGTTTCAACGATGGGCCGATATGGCCGAGATTGAAAAGTTAGAACTCATTAAGAACTTGACCAAGCTTGAGGCCCAATTATCGGGTATTAAATTTCCCGCATATGGTGGATTATACCTTCAAGCAGATGCAAGTATGCTAAAGTTCCATTATCAAGTGCTCGACAGGAGTATTGATCCATCAAACTCGTTTTGTGTCGGCCGTTCTTGTGATCGTTCCTTTCACGTTGATCCGGGCATGGACCTCGGACAGTCAAAAGGAGACGTTGACCAAGGCCCGTGTGAGTACCCCGGGTTTTGCAAGTGATACAAGCTAACCCACCGTACAGGGACTACAATATCACTTCTTGGGATATCTATGGCGAAGCGGGAGCTATCTCGAATATCAAGCAGGCGCTTGGAGAGACCACCAACGTTCTATCAAGGAAGTGTTGAAGAACAAGCCTATCTTCTCAAATCCACGATCAGCCTCATGCGCATGCTAGACTCCCATCCAACACTGACCAAGTTGGGACAGCCTACCCTGTGGCACACAGATCTGCACATGGGAAACATATACGTTGCGCCTAATGAAAGCTCACGGATCGTATCTATAATTGATTTTCAATCTCTATCAGTGTTGCCCACGTTCCTCCAAGCACAGTGGCCCATATTCCTGAAACCCCAACACAATTATACGGAAGGTCTTGTGCATCCAAAACTGCCAGAAGAGTTCGATGGATTAGACAAAGAAAGCCAATCTCTTGCTCTACACGAATGGTCCCAGGCAAAGCTGGCAAAGGCATACGAGGTTTCAACTTACCTTGAAGACCGAGTTGCGCATGATGCTATGAATGTGCCGCGTGTCTTCCGAGAGCTTTTCATTCGCTGTGGGGAGGTCTCCGAGGTGGGGGTCATTCCACTTCGAGCATGCCTAATAGAAATCTTTCAGAATTGGTCGAGTCTGGGATTCACTGGACGGTGCCCTTTTTCGTTTCAAGAAGAGGAAATCAATACACACGAGCACCAATTTACCGAATACCAGACTTGGCATGAGATCCAACGCCTTGCGTGGGAATGCCTCGATACTGACGCCGAGGGCTGGGTGCCGCCTCAACTAGACATTACGCAAAAGCGAAGACAGAACAGGGAATTGCTGTCGATGTTCGTCGAGCGAATGGCTGGAGAAAGGTCCCGGGAGGAAGCGATGAAGATGTGGCCATTTCCGGACGAAGCATGAATAGTAGCTGCTTCCTCAGCGAATGGGACGGTATTTGGGATGAAATTCTGTGCCATCTAAAATCCAGTTACTCGGTGTCGAATCTGCGGGCCCTTATACTTGGCAAGGATGTACGACACTGTCCCTGCTTTCACTAGACACTGAACTCCTAGTACGCGACGTTGTCTGGTGACGAACCTACATACTTATGGGCCAAAGAGAAAATAAGCACTCATCATCCACATACCCAGCATCCCCATCATAAACTGGAATCTTGTCTTTCGCAACAAGCCTCGGACAGGCCTCACTCATCAGAAACGACGACTTTAACTGCACCGTCAAAACCCAAATGGAGCTGATTTCTACCCGCATAAACCCCCGATACCCCATATTATCATAGGTCTGCCCCTCCACATGCGGCGGGTCAACCATGACAACAACGCCTGTCCGGGGGCCGCCGCCATGCATGCTCTCCTCGGGGTCGTCCGACGACGCCAGAATCGATTCCAAACACACCGCATACCGCAGCGTGACATGTCCAAGCTCCACGCGACCCTCGGCGCAGCATGCCGAACGCCGACGTGAAGGGATCCACTATAGCAGCCAAGAAATCGTGGCAGAAATACTGCCCAATTCTTATCGCGGGAAAAAAAAAAAAAAAAAGTTCGGTGATCGTGCCGAAGTGGCCGAAAAGTTGTACTCCGTATGCTTTTTTTTTCCTTCTCGTGCTTATCGGCACACCGACTCTTGATGATTCATGAAACTCTTCCTTCCTTCTTCCCGTCTTCGGTCGGCATTACTTATTATAAATGTTTTCTGAAACTTCTTCTGTAGATTTTGTTTTCACCGTTGATTATCTGAACATACGGAGTGGATTTGATTCCGAAGATCCCATTCATCCATTGCGATGAGAACTCCCCGGCAAATTGCATTTTCAATGACGAGGGATTGATCATTCTTGAGGCATCGGCATCCCGAAGCGCATCAATTGCAAGGAATCGCTTTTCACCAACGACGGCTTCTATCGTCTTGACCAATTAATTCTACTGCATCATGGATCCAGACCCGGAATCTCCAGCTCAACAACCAGCACCATCAACTCCGCATGAAAAGACCACACTCAACCCACCTCCCTCCGGCGAAGAAAAACAATCCACCTCCCTCCCCGCCTGGCGCAAATACCTCATCCTCTTCATCGTCTCCTGGATGACCCTGGTGGTCACCTTCTCCAGCACCTCGCTACTGCCTGCATCCCCCGAAATCGCTGCTGAATTCGCCACGACCCCGGAAACCATCCACGCCACGAACGCCGGCGTGCTGGTGGCCATGGGCTCGTCGAGTTTCATCTGGGGCCCGATTGCGAATCTGATCGGCCGCCGGAACGCGTACAACGCCGCCATCTTCGTGCTGTGCGCGTGCAGCGTCGGCGCCGCGCTGGCGCCGGACATGACCGTGTTCACGGTGATGAGGATTCTGGGCGGGTTCACGGGGACCTTCTTCATGGTGGCGGGGCAGACGATCCTGGCGGATATTTTCGAGCCGGTAAGTATAGGTTCTTTGTTAGAACTACGTATAAAATATTTATAAATCTTCTGGTGGAAGGGGCTCAAACTTATATATTCAATATTATATATGTATATATAGCTCGTCCGCGGAACGGCAGTGGGATGTTTCATGGTTGGGTCGGTGAGTGGGCCTGCCATTGGTATGTCGTCTTTCCTACTATCCAATATATAAAGTACGTATATACTGAACCAGGATAGGCCCCTGCATCGGCGGCATCATAGTGACGTTTGCCCACTGGCGCATCATCTACTGGCTGCAAGTCGCCATGACCGGTCTGGGGCTGGTTCTTTCGCTCGTCTTCGTTCCGGACATCGACAACCAGGATATTCCCACCAAAGTGGTCGACCACGAAGACTTGTTGGACTCGGCAAGCGAGCACGACCCGAAGCCAAAGAAACCGCCCCGTCCATCCGTCCTCGAAGTTCTTTGCATGTTCAACCCGCTGCGCGTGTGTCGATACTTTCTGTATCCGAATGTGTTCTTCGCCGTACGCCTAACCCTAAACCCCCAACATTCCAACTGCCGTCCCTACTAATAGGTATATGTATATATACGTGCAGTACATAACGTGCGGCTTCCTCGCCTTCTTCCAATACGCCATCCTCACCTCGGCGCGCTCCATCTTCAACCCGCGCTTCCACCTGACCACCGCCCTCGTCAGCGGCCTCTTCTACCTGGCCCCCGGCGCGGGCTTCCTGGTGGGCAGCGTGGCGGGCGGGAAGCTGTCGGACCGGGCCGTGGCGCGCTGGATCGCCCGGCGCGACGGCGTGCGCCTGCCGCAGGACCGGCTGAACGGCGGCCTGCTGACGCTGTTGGGCGTGATGCCGGTCGCCACGCTCGTCTACGGGTGGACGCTGGACCGGGAGGTCGGCGGCATGGCGGTGCCGATCGTCAGCGCGTTCTTCGCGGGGGCAGGCTTGATGGGGAGTTTCAGCGGGTTGAATACGTATACGGCTGGTAGGTCGCTCGAGAACTGGATATACATATATCAATAGTACAGATGGTGCTAACGACGAGGCGAAAGAGGTCCTCCCCCAGCACCGCTCCGAAGTCATCAGCGGCAAGTACATGGTGCAGTACCTCTTCGGGGCGGGGAGCAGCGCCGCCGTCGTGCCGATGATCAATGCCATTGGGGTCGGGGTGACGTTTACCCTTAGTGAGTACCTGTCCTTCGTTGTATACCCGGGGTTCGTGTTAACCGGTGGTGTCAGGCGTCATACTCGCCGTGATCGGCGGCATCCTGGTGCTCTTCATCGCGCGACGGGGAATCGATATGCAGCGGTGGGCGGAGAGGAAATTCCACCTCGACGTTGACGGGAGATAGATTTTCAAAGGGCTTCACGACGATACGCTCCATGCAAATAGATTCATAGACTAGATATGTAGATTAGACGATAGACATAGACCACACGAATGAAAGATACGGTTATATTACATATGTATAAGTCTATCTACTCGCCAAACGACGGCGTCAGATACGCATACAGCGACTCGGCCTCGTCTATGAACGAAT
The DNA here is from genome assembly GCA_027569715.1 of Hamigera avellanea. Classification (NCBI taxonomy): domain Eukaryota; kingdom Fungi; phylum Ascomycota; class Eurotiomycetes; order Eurotiales; family Aspergillaceae; genus Hamigera; species Hamigera avellanea. The sequence goes on from JAPDKU010000018.1 coordinate 27,566, forward strand.
CCACCGGATGCGCGAGCCCCAGATCGACATCCGACTGCGCCAGGAAATCCTGCATCGTGGGCTCCAGGAACGCCATTGCGGTGGTGAAGCCGCCTTGCACGGTATTGTGATCATCGCGATCATTCCTATTCCCGATCCCCGCCGTCGGATCGTGACCGTGTCCCTGATTCCACAAGGAAGCAGCAACCGGCGCAGGAATCGAACGGTTATTAGGATCCACAGTCGAAAAAGCGACGCATCCCGGCCCGATCGCCGCCGTCGCGTTCCCACCCCGCGTCGAGTCCCGATACTGCTCGAGACAGTCCTGCGCCTCGCGCAGATTCTGGAAGAACTCCGCCGCGGCCAGGTTCCCGTTGGCGCTCATGGACCGCAGCACCTCCAGCGCGGTCTCGAAGCCGTTCATGTCGCCGGCTTTGCCGATGGGGACGAAGCTGGACATGGCCAGCACCAGGGCGGAGGAGAAGAGGTACTGCGCGTGGAAGTAGCCGAACACGGGCAGGGAGCCGTTGATCCACTTCTCGACAATGATGGCGTGCGAGTGGCGCGCGGCGTGGATGCAGGCTTCGCCGAGGGTCAGCACGGCTTGGGAGATGCTGGAGGAGGCGGGGATGGCGGATCTGTGGAGAGGGCCGCGTTCGCTGAGCTTTATCAGGATGTGTAGCAGTGTCGGGCGGGTGGCTAGGATGACGCACTTTTTCCGATTCTGTGAGTGATTTCATTCGTACGGATGTAATTGGAAAGGAAAAATGGGATACCTGGTTAAACGACAGATGCATCGAAACGATGTGCTTCTTGGTCGCCTCCGGATCGTCGGGGTTCAACCGGAGATGCTCCGGGAGGGTCTCGACCCAATTCTTCAGCGCCTTGAGCAGCTTCTGCACGCGCTGCAGGAAGGTCTCGTCATACTTGCGGCGGCTGTACAGCTTGGCGATGGTCTCGCCGGCGATCCGCGCCAGCTTGACGTTGGCGACGAGGTACTCGGTGTCGGAGAACTGCTCGTGGTGCAGCTCCGGCGGGCTGACGGTCGCCGGCATGTCGACGTGGATGTCCTCGTCGAGGATCTGCATCGGCAGGCCCATCTTAGACCCCCACATGCGGTCGAAGATGTAGATAGTCCACCAGATGCGGACGCGGTGCTGGCGCTCCACGGGGTCGATGAGTTGCGACTCGGGGATGTTGTGGTTCAGGCCGATGTTGAGGCTGAGGCGCATGGCGTTGCCGATGAGGATGTAGGCCGAGTGCCGCCGGTTGAGGAAGTATGAGAATAGGGACTGGCCATGCGTTAGTCGTCACCGTCTCTCCGACGCGGCGCAGATGAGACTCACTAGCAACAACAACGTCTCCAAATGCGCGATGCTCGTCCGCTCCGGCAATATCTGCACCAGACTCAACGCCCTGGCGAAGTATCCCGTCCCCGGCACCCTCGACCCATCCCCGGGGAACGGCTCTGAGCGCACCGAATACGCCTCGCCGAACGCGAACAGCGCAAAGAACTTCCCCTGGTTAACGGGACAGTCGAAGCGGCCGGTCTGATAGATCTCCTCGAGCTTGTCCAGCGTCGACTTGCGCAGCAGCATGTGATACACGCGGCCAATCTGCCGCAGCGCGATCTTCACCAGCAGCCGCGCCTGCTGCAGACTCGGCCACTGCACGTCGGCGTTGTTCGCCGCTTGGATGGTTTCCTCCTTAACGTACTGCGTGCGCGGGATGTGCGCCGTCGCGTTACTCCCCGTCAGGAACCGGCGGAAGCGCGTCGCGAACGCCGTGCATGCGGCTTCGCCGATGAAGATGGGCGGTGCGGACGGGTCGTACGGGTGAAACCAGGCGCGGTCGCCGATGAGGGGGTTGCGGACGCTGGTGTTGGTTTCGTCGGGCGGCTCGGCTGGACGAGATGGGTTTGTGTCGGTGGTGGGATATACTTCGGCGACGTCGCCCGAGGAAGGCGTGGCCCGTTCTTTCAGGCGGCGGTTTTCCGCTAGCAGGTGTTGCAGGTAGCTGGCAGACTTCTTAATGGCACGGCTTTTTTATTCCAATGGAAAGGGACCATATACGTACCTCTCGTTAACCTTGACCTTGCGATCTCGTGCAGCGTACTGGCATTCATCGGCGCACCCGACCTGCCGGCACTTGGCGCATGGTTGTTCGCCGGAGCACTTGATTTTATGTGCATGACATCGTTGGCAGCTGTAACCACATCTGATTAGTGGGAAAGCATTTCCGGTGTTGATATTATACACCCACGCGACGAATTTCTTCTGTCGTTTCGATGACTCACTGGCAGCAGTCGTCCACTCTTCGCTGGGCGCGGAGCGCCGTTTAGGCGTGACGGGCATTTTCCTGGGTAATCGGCATCAATGAAAGGACGCCGCAGATCAGCAAGTCAATTCATCAAAACTAATGAAAATATCCGATGGACGAGCTGTGATTCGGTCGACCCAACGGTAGCAGAGAGCGCAAGATTGATTTCTGACAAACAGCAAAAAAAACCCCTCGGAACTTGGACGGTTTTCACCGACCGCCAAGCCTCCGCATTCGGTCTCCCGCGTCATTCCTCCCGAACGAGGAGCCGAGGGTTTCATTGGCTGGTGAAACAGACGTGGACGACATCTCTAATTGAGCATGAATTCATCCATGGTCGTTAATTTTCATGAATTCTCATTCTCTTTTCTTTTCGTTGGATGCTCTACGTCCCATCGCTAACTCCAGCCTTCACTGTGCCCTTCAGTCCCTTGTGAGGTATGCCCCATGCAAAGCATCCCAATTCTCCCCCAGCCCTTGTCCCTGGTCCAGACCGCCGGTCTGAGAAGTCAGATAGACCATTTGACAGCCTCGCACATCTCCTCCCACGATGCTATGCTTGAGCTTGTTTCGGTGCAACCTTTCCAGTGATCCTGGTTTATTCGGATCGATGAGGTAGACGCGCGTGCCCATTCCGCACACACTGCAAGCAGCTAGCCCGAAGATATTGCTCTCGCGGTCCGCGGCAACTAGCAGTCCTGGTTCGCCATACCGTGGCGAGGGAACTTCGATCAAGATACTATTGGTTGAAACCGTCAGCACTTGCCTGGAACTAATTTGCAATAAGCGGGACACTCACATCAACTTCGCGTCCAGAGGCATCCGAGTCAGCCGAGACGAACGTACATTGCTTACGCCGGTGCGATTCATCTCATCAGGGTCATAGTTCAGAAATCCTCCGTAGGCGTCTGTCATGAAGACCGGACTGGAGATGCCTGAGACGGAAGAAAACGACGCACCAACAGCCGCAGCGGGCTCATCCGCAGGAGCGAGAAATAGCCGGTCGCCCTTGCCCGCAAAGAGCACCACGCTGTGGTCCAGGTCATGGAAGGACTTCTGTTGCACGGTGGAAGCTGAGCCCACCGGCTTTCGCTTGATCGTCATCGACTCCATCATGGGGGCTTGCATGCCGTCATACCACGCACCAGGCATCGGATACTCGATGTACTCAGATCCGCTGCCGCCGACGCTGACTACCGGGCTGCTCGCCAGCGAAGGACTTGGATGATCGAGACTGTGCGATGATCTGACGGCGGTCAGCTTCATATCTCAGCCTCCTACTGGCTCCTGAGATCACATACCTGACGCAACCAAGCCCCTGTTCCCACAGCTTTCTCTCGTCGATCATGTAACTGTAAGGCAAGCCCACGACACTGAAGTAGACCGAGTTGATGACATCCAGAGTGACGTCGACACCTGTACACTCCGCCTTACCAGCCGTAGCATGAGCTTCTGCAGCTAATCTCTCGAAGACACCAACGCTCCTTTTCCAGACCCCGTTGAGGACGTCGACTCCGAGTTCTAGACCCAGCGGAACGCCGAAGCGCACTGTGATCGTGGACGAAGTGCCATTGAACTTGGCAACCGGAGTGAAAGCTGCCTTGAAGCCAGAGCTAGACCCCGTCATACCAACAAGATCCAATGTGGCCTTGCTTCGATTCACCTTCAGATTGCCCCCCACGAGCAGATCGCCCTGCTGCTCGAAAAGGACATCTCCGGCAACGCTGAGTGTAATCTGGGGCCCGATGCTGAGAACCCCTGGGATCTCCAACGGCGTTGGATTGAACTGGAAGATCTGAACATTGAACACGGTCCGTTTGATCTTTCCAATCATGCTTGCAGCAATGGCTACGTGGGAGTCCAGGTCCATGCCTACGCCGAGCTGGAAGGTTTTCACGCCTCCGCCGATACCAAAGACGACATTCCCCGACACGGAAAACGAACCGGCCGCATGGCAGTTATCGCACTGCACCTTGCCTGGAAGGATACCGGTGCTGGAGAGAAATACGCCTTCCCCTTTTCCGAACACGGAGGGCCCCAAGTCCAGCAATGTCTTGTGGGTATCGCGACCTCCCAAGTTGAACCTCCATTCGTGGGAATCGGACAAGGCCCATTCGTGCCGGAGGGCATCTTCGATAAACCGTTCGATGTGCTTGCCAAACTCCACGAGATAATCGTAGATATGCTCGAGTGGACCATTGATCGACGTGGCTCTGACGGCATTGACGACACCGTCTCCCACACTCTACACCAACGTCAGTCGCCGAGGAAAACAGACAGCCCGGATGGAATATATTGGGATGACCACGTGCTCACCTTGGCTATATTTTTAGCCCAGCTCCATGGGTCTCTCAGCCAACCGTCAGAGATACGCCCAGTCACACCATCGAAGATCGGCTCATAATCCTCCGTGTCGATCTCAGACTGCTCGTCGGCATCAGCGTCCAAGACCTCAGGCCCGAAGAAATGATACAGAGCCTCCTTATCGTCCGAAATATCCACGGTTTGAGGCGGCGGGATGATTGTCTTCAGGTCGTCCCGGTATTTCCTCGTGCTTGGGTTGAGGGACGGCTTGTAGTGACCGAAGTTCAAATCACCACTTCGAATAAGATCCCGAAAAGGAACCTCCGTGACACAGAGATCGGCACATCTGCCACGAAAGCTTAGGTCGGAAATAGCGGTCTTCCAGTACGTTCTCTCTCCGGCATCGGATTTCCCACAGCCGGGAAAATACGCGGAGACGACCAGAGGGGTGCCACCTTCCGTCTTCCAGTGGGTGCGGGCGTAGTTGGACGCTTCGAAGCTTGTAAAGCAGACGGTGATCTGATCGGACGAGCACTCAACGCTCTTCACGAGACTTGAATGGTCCAGGATCACGGCTTTCTCGGAGAGGGTGACCTTGAAATTCCCGAATGCGGTAACGTCCTTGACTGATCAATGTGAGCCGTGTACTTCCAGTCTAACGGAGCCGGTTGTCTCACCAGTCTTCCCCTTCTCAGCGAAGTAAAGCTGATGATCGGATTTTGGGACGAGAGTCTGAAGCTTTGTCTCATTGTGGCCCGGGGGATATGTCGGCAAGAGTATCTTAGGCGGCAATCTCTCGCCTGCAGACACGGGCGACACACATAGTAAAACCTGGAGGAAAAGGACTGCACAGGCAAAGGGCTTCATGGTTCTGGAGTTCTAGGATAGAGCGGGACAGTCAGTCGAGAGGCACGGTGAAATGGGAGGAACTCCAGTTCATCTTACTGATAAGAATAGACAGGCGGTTCCTTAGGTTTGTGTTGAGAAAGAAAAAGAAGCAATCCTGGAGGAGGAAGAGTTGGGGATGGGATTGTCTTGTCGCTCACAGGTCAGCAGACTGCTCCTTCCTTTTTCCCTCGAGAAGACGCTCCTTCCATATCTCCTCCGTAGTTGCAAAGCTATCCTATCAGTGGGCTTTGTAATGACAAGAGTGGTAATTTTCATATCGTAGCGCAGTGATCATCATACATTAGAATACATTATTTAAGGGTTACAACGTCAAGCCATGTCCTCTGTGTGATGTACACGTTCGATACATAAAAAAAAAGGGTTCCAATTCAACGATTCGCATAACCAAAAGAAAAAGCGGAATAGATCCTTCTGCAGACGACTGAAGTGACCGAAATCGGTATCATCCAGTATCATCCATTGCAACTCGTCAAATCAACGGCCGCAATGACCCGCTCCTCGGACTGCCCTTGTAACTCGTGCTGTCATTCCTCGGCCTCGTCCGACTCGAGGGCTCCCCCGACGACGCCGTCGCGTCCAGCGAAACCCTCGGCCCAACCGTCGGCGGCGAGATGTGATGGCCCACCAAACTGGCCGGGAGCTCCAACGTCGGGATCGACGCGTCCATCAGGGAGGCCGTGGCAGGGCCCACCTTCGTCGACACGGGACGAACGTGATTCTCGGCGTAGAACTGTTCCAGGCGAGCCGCGTCGTTGCAGAACTCCTGCAATTGGCTGAGGACGTGCTCCGGCGCGCGGTAGAGGTTCGCCGAGTCGACGTTGGGTTGTTGGTGGCCGTGCGACGCGATCGGGCTGTTCCCCTCGTGAACGTGCGCCGGGCGGGCGAGCGGCGAGAGACGCGGGGAGCTGCCGTTGATGGGGTCGTAGGTGCCCGCGCGCGGGCGATGGTGATCGGGCCGGTCCATGCGTTCGTACTTGGCGAGGTCGCGGCTGGCGACGCTGCGGGTGCTGACGAGGCGGTTGGCCAGCACGAGGAAGTCGCCTTCGTCGGTGATCTGGACGAGGAGGCTGCCGGATCGATGGATGTATTGAGCGTAGCGGTAGTCGGGCTTGCCCCAGGAATAGGACACCTCCACGTCCGGGGGGAAGGCGGACTGCGGCTCGAAATCGAGGACGAAGTCGAACTTTCGCATGATCGCCTTCTGGAAGTAATGCGGGTCCGGGGCGCTGCTGGGCTGGGAGAAGGATGTGGCGTTGTAGACGGGTGGTACGGGAGCCTTCGGCGGTGGCACCTTGAGCTTGACGGGGTACGGTTTGCGGAACGGTTGGGTCTTGCCGATGGCGCAGCCCTCTGCGATGGGGACCTGCACGAGTTTCAAGCCGAATTTCTCGGCCGTCGACGCCCACGACAGGACGGTATCTTCGATCAGCTTCGGGGTGGTGTTGATCCAGCTCAGTTCGATGTGGAAGCAGTTTTCGGGATTGTGCAACCGATCATAGTGGAGGTCGACGACTTCGGGCCTGTTGGACCGTTTCCGGGGATCGACGTCGTACTTCATCGTTTTGGACAGCATGATTGCGACTTTGTTCTTGGATTTCGACGGCGTGTTCGGAACTAGGGGTGGTTTCTCGTCGGTGCTCTCGGATCGGCTATGGCTACTGGTGTGGGCACTCGCAGGCGAGTCTCTTGGGTGCTGCGCTGGAGTCGATGGGACCGACCTGTCCGACCACTTCTGAGGAAACCAGCCGCTGCGGGATTCCGGCCGTGAGATTCGATACTCGCTCGAGATCTGGTAGAAGTAGTTTCCATCTCGGAAATTGTGTCTCTTCTCCACGTGCTGGAAGAGCCCATGCTTGAAGAGCTCGTTGCCAAAGTCCACTGCTTCCTCGCGGGTGTCGATGTCGCGGAAGTTCTGAAGGAGCCAGGTCGTGAACTCGGTGCCGATGAAACAGTTGTAGTGCAATCGCCAGTGCCATCGTCGATCCATCATGCGCACACCCTTCTCGCCTTGGATGATGTGTGCCAGCTGGGTCAGGCTCACGCCAGACCTTTCGAGCAATTCCGACTCGGGCAACAGCTGCGCAGGTGGGTTGTCGAGGCCCGGATCCGTGAGCAGGATTCTATCCAGTTCCGCAGTAACGACTTCGGACGGGTTGCGGGTTTGGTACATGATGTTGAGGGGGTTCAGATCTCTCTTGCCATTGCTAGCCGCCTCGAATCGCTTCTCCTCGGGCGGAATGTACTTGTGCCGCTGCCAGATATGCGTCAGCTGGCTGATTCCAAGCAGATGGATTTCCTCTTCGTTGTCCTCGTTGAATGACTGCAGATGGCGGCGAGAGCTGACATGCAGTGGCAACGGGATCAACACGTAACGAACCCGCCAGAAATGAAGCTGCTGCGCCGGGTTGAAGAGATAATCGCGATGTCCAGCTACGTAGTTGTCTGCGTAATTCCAGTTGTACTCCTCAGTAGTCGACTCCATTCTGATGTTCCGGATCTCATATTCTGTGCTCAGAATTGTCCGCATAGCAGGCGAGTAGAGAGTGAAATTGTTCTTCTTCTCTGATAGTCCGGAGGTAGCACTGCGATGCGTGTATCGTGTGACCTCAATCTCTCCGCCATCAACGCATACGAGGCGGTGAATGGCGTTTCCTTTGGAAAGAAATATGCTTGTCCCGTCCCTTTCTAAAGCGCGGCCATCGAATGCGTTCACTGACTGCAGAGTGTACTGTCCCGAAACCTCTGCCACGTTCTTTCCCACCACTATCTGGAATCCGTGCGCTAAACGCAGGGATATCATCTCCCGCAAGAGCACGTCCCGTGTCCTAGGAGCCTCGATGCCCTCCATATCATCGTTCGGGAAAACCCGATATGGAGTTTGCAGGTAATCAGAAGCAAGCTCACTCGTGGTCGGGAACTCCTCGGTCGTTAACGGCAAGACGGCAGGAGATTTGAGACTCTTCCACTTGACCAACGCAATATGAGGCGGTCGAGGATATGCATGTTGCCAGCGTCCGAACCAACTGGCATCGCGCAGGACCTGCTTCGGAGTGTTGCAAGGGTTGATGGAACGTACCCAGGGTGCTAGCGCTCTGCTGGACAGATTCTTGGAAGGGACATCCCTTGAACCGGTATTGACTGCGGATTCAAACTTGAAACCAGGCCTTTTGGCAGAGGTGCTGACGCGAGTGTCGTCATTCAGAGGGATTTCAGTGCCAGTTGTCGAGAAAGAGTCCTGAATCCCTTCCTGCTCTGGCTGCTCGGGATCTTCCGATGTTTTCTTAGGTTGAGCTTTGATGGATATCGGTCGCGATGGCGTGATGGCGGTATCCTTGGCAGCCTTCTGAGGAGTGCCAGGTCGAGACGAAAGATCGATCACAGTTGACGTCGAGCCTGCATCCGAAGTGCTGAGAGAATGCACGCTCTTAGTGTCTGAGAGCGTCCCAGTAGATGGCTTCTGGTTCAGCATGGGCAACGCTTCGGCATGCTCAAATTGAACCCCCGTGCTCGCCTGGGCTCTAGGAGGCGTGGTGCCGAACCCACGCAAAGCAAAGCTGATGGTGCGAGATATTCTCGAGCCTTTTGGCGCTGGCGTGAGCTTCAATGCAGGTTTCTTCGGAGAATGGCTCTTCGTTGAGACAGGACTTTGGGCCATCGAAAGCGAACTGCCGATCGTTCGGGGGGTAGAGCGAGAAGAACTAGCTCGTTCAGCTCGCTCAATCGATTGATCCTCATGTTCCCGCAGGGTGGAGATAGATCGAGCGGAGATCCGCTCATGCACTCCGGAGACCTGAACTTCAGGCTCACTCGGCCGTTTGCTCTTCGGTGATTTCTTGGCCTTGCGTGGCTTGGGGTACGCCTGAAAGACTGCATCGTCATACTGATCCATCCACCCAAGCATCGATTTCTGCGATTTCTTCGGACCAAGTAACATCTCCTTCGGATTTCCGATGTTCTGAAGGAAAGGCTCCGGTCTTAAGCTATCACTCAGTTGAGATCGCTTGACTGAGGTGAAGCTGCTGGACCTCGGTCCGAAGCTAGGAATCGGCGTTCTGGAAAGACCATTGCCCTCGGACAGATATGGAATCGAAATATTAGACTGTTCACTTTCCATGACTCCCATCATCTGGATTTCGTACATCCGCACTCTTGGGACGAACGTCTTTGACTGTTTGGTAACAGTGGACGGGATTGGCGCGTTGGGGTCCTTTTTCTTCTGGAGCCTTCGCGATTCCCTGTAAGTCTCCGAATTCCAGTAAGAGATGTCAAGCCAATGAGGTATGCCATAGTTCCATTCTTTCCACTTTCCAGACGATTTTTCCCTGGAGATTGGTCGAGAAATGGAGTCAAATACATTGGACCTGGGCGACAAATGCGACGCTCTGCCCAGGAAACTAGGAGTCGTGTGATTTTGCTCCGGGGAGCACCCGCCGCTGTAGAAATGACCGAACGGAGAACTGGTCGGCGTGTGGACAGGGTCTCGGTATTTGAACAGAGGAACGCAGTGAAGAGGCATGGGACTGAGGCAGACCAAGTCAATAGCAATCCCGCGGTTCGTAAGTGCCTCCGTCGTCGAAGCCAGAGACTCGTACGAAACTTCAAAAACCCCACTGCCCGGTGTGATGACAATGATCGAGGTTCCAGTATGAACCATGTCACGATCAATGTGATCAAAGGCCAGGTGAGCGGATGCAAGATGAATGGCCTCGAGGATATTGCCCCGTAGGGCAGTACTCGGTCGACCAGCGATGGTCGCAGAATGCATCTTGCCGCCTCTGGTGGCCTCGTCGGCTGCAGGAGTGCCCGCGTCATCGGGTCTGAGCATGGAAACATCCCTCAGGAATGTTCTGAAATCTTTCTTCAGCTCATCCAGAATCGTCGTCCAGTGACCGCTTGCCATGTCATTAACCACCACCCGATAGAAGTCTCGCATGGGAACATGATTGGAGCTAGAGATATTCCTTAGGTTCTCCGTGCTCAGAGTCGGTGCGCCGGGACCTGCCGACGTATCGTATTCTACTCGGGTGAAAAGAACGATGGTGACAAGATGTTTCGCGTCAATATTCGCCCATCGTTTGAAAAGTTCCGGAAGGAAGCCGTTGATTACTCGGCTGAAGAGAATGTCTCCGGTACCCTCGGAATCAAAGTCCCACATCTCCCTGGACATCTGAATGAAGAGGACATATTTCGCCGATTCGCTGCGAAAGACCGGAATGGTGTGAGGAGAAAAGTACCCGGACAGCACCTTTTTCCCCCGAATGAATATGTTTTTTACAGTTGCTTTGATACTTCCCATGAAGACGAGCTTTTGGCCCTTGTAGACAACTTTGTCTACCAAATCGGACGTGACCAGTCTCCACATATCCGACCGGACCAAAAACTGATCGCGGAAGGAGATTTCAACATGCGAAGCAGAGCATTGAGCACGTTCGACAACCGATATCGTTACTTGACTTCTATTTTTGAGCCCGAAAATATTGGCAATACTGCTCGTGACCGAGATCTCCAGCTTTGGATGCCGGGATTTGATGTCTTGAGGTAGAGGTTTGACAACAAACAGACATCTGCTCTGCAATGGGGTTTTGAACTTGGACGTTGCCCCAAGGTTAGTTGCGTTGGGCTCCACGTGGCTGTCACGAACCGATCTTCCCCCATGATCTGTCTTGAGCTGGAGATGAGCTGTATCTCCGGGGGCACGAATGGGTAGAATTTCGATAATGTCGCCCGCCCTGACATCAGCTTCGGCGAAGGCTGCTTGATTAAACAAGATTTCTTCCCTCGAGAAGGTCTCGTCGTGGACCCAAAGAGAGCATTGTCGTTTGCTCAAGCCTGTCAGAGATAGGCGGACAGACTTTCCATCCGGTGTTTGCTCGAGGTCATGGTGGGAGGTCCCCAAAGAACGGGGAGTGGAAAGCGTCTCCAAGCTAGCTGCGCTGACTTGCCTCAGATGTGAGCGCTTCATGGGGCCCCTAAGAGCCATTTTCTAGCCTGCAAGCTCCATGTAACAGAGCTTGTGCATGGCAATGACTTCGAGAAAGAATAATGGTCGGTCGCGTCTTTGCGGGAATGTCGAAGCTCGGAGATAAACCAGTGAAAACCACCGCCAATGCGGCAGATCGAAGGCGGTCGGTGCTAAGTTCACGTGACGTAGCTTCTTCCCCAGAAAATCCCAATCGGGAAGTCCTGGGCCTGAGTCCGTGCACGGCAGGAGCCACCGGGTGGCACCGTGGCAGGCACCACTTCAAACAAGCGCCATGCCGGTGGATTCTTGACCTGCCTCTTGATCAAGCATGAATTGATGATTGCATCTTCAAAGCGATTTGGGATGTCTTCCTGACATTCAGTTATTTCAGTTGGAGATCGCCATGGAATGATGTTGGACACGCTCACTGTTTCACTCTATATATCCACACCGTTTGCTCAACCGCGGGGCTGCCAAGAACCACCCAGTTCTCTAAGAACGCCATCGAGATGTCCCAATTGGTAAGCAACGAGAACATTTTGTATCAATCCTTGACGCTAACATACTTCATACCCTGTGTTAGTGTGGCCATCTGATCCCCGATCCCCAGACCCTCTCGGTAAAGGCAATCTATGACTGCGAGACTGTCTAAGGTGGACACGCCAAAGGTGTGACCTTCAATATTCGCTAGTAGATTTGAATACTAGGATTGTGTTGTGGGATGGAGACAAGATCATGGTCAGGCTGCCGAGCTTTGCCCAGCCTCTGATAGCTGAGCTATCCCCATGAAAATGACACGACTAACTTCGCTATACGGATCTCAGAAGTCATACAGAGAGTTATGCACATGAGTAATCATCGGTTGAATCAAAAACAGAACGTTTCAGCAAACTACAGGCGCTTGAGCGACAATTGAGATCTCACTACTGGAGAAACCACTTCGGAACTTCTGGACCCCAAACGGCCAGCGACTCGTCACCCGCAGGACCGTATCCAATAGGTGTGTTTCTGTTTACCAGATCTCCATCGGCATAATGCTCAATCATGTTACCCGTGGTATCCCACCAATAATCAAAAATTTGGGAGCCGAGAATATGGCGGCCGACTCCCCACACCGATTGATAGCCCTGTTCGGCGAGCCATTGATGGCCCAAGTGCTGGGTGTCGTAGTCATGGACTTCGAAGGAACAGTGGTGTACATGAGACGTTGGGTTCGTAGTGATGAAGAAGCAGTGATGGTCGACGTGCTCATCGCCTCGGTCGATATGTGCGAAGAGAGCCACGTTCTTTTTCTCTCCTTCCTTGTCGACATACAGGAAGTCCGAGGGCACGATGTTGAAGGTTCTGGTGTAGAATTCAACCATCGCTTCGAACTTTTGAACGCAGACGCCAAAATGGCCCAGCTGAGGATACTCGTTAGCCCTTTCTTTCGGTATATTCCGATGAGCTCACAGTACGGGCGATCTTACCTTGTGCACGGCAGCCGGACCCGTGCGGAACCTCTGAAAAGTGCGAACCCGAGGCTTTTCCAATTCATAATTGATGACAAGTTTCTCTGGAAGGTTCCCCGTTTCGGCGGGAGCCTGCCCATGGATTAAATTGACGGGAAACCCTTCGGGATCTGTCAATGAGACGAGGTATCCTCCACCTGGAGCATCCTTGAGTTCGCATATGTCGCTTGCACCAGGCAACTTGGCGGCTCTGAGAGGATCTTAGCAAAGGCAATGCTGCAAGTCACTGCTCCTCGTACCTCTCCAGGTCCTCAAACGTTTCAACTTCAAAAGTGCCACCGAGGAATTGCTTAGGTCCTTGTCGAGCGTAATATACGTATTGATCAGAGCCGTAACCGCGGTACCAGACTTGCGTCTCCGTCTTCTTTGCAACGTGCATTCCGAAATCTGATATATGAATGTGAGAAGGTCATTTGATGGAAGAACGGGAGACCTCCATAGATCACTAACCTTGAAGAAAACGGGTGATCTTTGCTAGATCTGGATGCTGATATCGCATGTGCACGAGTCTGGTCAAGCCGATCTGGCCTTCAGTTTCAATTCCATTCCGTTTCCGCCAGTCGTCGATGTTCTCGCAGTGCTGCCCAATTGCTTCCACGTCTGGCACCGAGGCGCCGTGGTTGGGAGAGATTGAGGTTTCTTCGTATGTCATTTTCCTGCTGGCTACTTCGGCGTGTTCTTTTGTGAATGAAAGAACGACTCAACCTTCTTTTTCAACAGCCGCATCCTGGAAGTATAGCATCTCCCCGGACAATCTCTCCTAGCCGACCCCGCCTTAGAACAAAGTTGTCCCGTCTCGGTATCAGCAACGCGGGATAACTTCGGCCTAATAACTCGGAGGAACTATTTTGTTGTTAACTTGTTAGCATTATTGTTGCAGCAACAACAATTTTGACTCATGACATAACGCAGCTAGCTTACTGCGTCCCGCTATGATCTTACGGGGGATCGTCCCACATGCGGGGCAACTGGACGACTGTGTGGACGACGCATCCGAGGATGATCCCCTCAATCGATCAACCATTCACAGTTGTCCGTTGTTGACGTTGTACGGGAATACTTGGCATTTCCGGCAAGGATCAGGAAGCGACCGATAGTTATACACAACGCGCTACCTGGTGAGGTCATCATTACGGCCCATCATTCACCTTCATTTATCAACCTTTCTAGTTCCCGGAAGAACAGCTCAGTTCTGACTTAGCGAGCTATATATCCTGTTACTATTTTCTTTGAAATTATGAAAAGTGGTGATTCATGGGAAATATCCGATGTCCTGGTCTGCGGTTACGGACCAAGAGGAGCAATGGTCTCGGCATAGCCCTGGATGAAGATGCGATCCATATTTTGCAGGGGTTCGGTCCACATGGTCATATTTATCGAATTTGAACATGTAACAAGTCACCAAGGAACCATCTACAGATCCAGAAATGCTGACACAGCTGCAGTTGTGTACTTTGCAAATTCATATTCATCGGCGGAAGAGAAGGATAGATAAACACCGAATACTCTGTGCTGATTTGGTCCATGCCTTTCCAGCGTGTAAGCAAGCATGTCAAGTCAACTAGATCCACATGTCTGGGGATCACGAAAGTCGGTCCATTCGTGGGCATAAAACAAAAATATATAGAATTAGGTAGTGCCGGTGATCCAAGGCGTCCTCGACTGCGCAATGTTGCCCGATATTGTGAGGTACGTTAGGTATCAATGGCTGTAGGTTGACCGTCAGGATATTGACGATGGATGTTTGTTTCTGTTTCCCTGATCAGAAGAGTCCCAGACCTTCCATGCCAGGTACCGGATCCTCCAAAGTCCTGGGGAGGAAAACATTTCCGACAATGATACCGATACTATTGGCAAGGAAGATATTTCCTGGGGTCTGTGCTTTTTCCATGGAGAAAGGGTAAAAAAAAAAAACCTGCCGGAACATATACAGCCGTAGCATGTGCCTACCTAACTAACCACTACAAGACTGCCTGGGGAAGAAAGAGCAATGGGTGGTGGCCGACATCCATCTCCTTTGGGAACGGCTTGCGTTTCCCGCCCTCCCGGTCGCGCACTTCCCTTCCTCTCTTACTTACCCTTCTGCTTGTCTCCAACCTTCTCTTCATCAACCGATGACTCTGGAGAGTTTCGACTATTCTTTTGAGTACTGCCGACCATCGCAGCACAGACAGACGCAGCCATTGGTGGAAAGAAAAGTCGATGGCGAACTGGCAGCAGAGAAAGCAGCGCTGGGTGAGGAAGCACCAGCAACACCACCGCCACCTCCTTGCACGAGTGTCGAAGTCGAACGAGACTCGACCATCAAAACCCAAAGCAAGAACCACGTAAGCACGTGAACTCTCTCTTGAGGAACCGGCTTCTCCATGTTGGGAGTGATGGGGGAATCCCCGCAACAGCTATGCACCTGGACTCTGCTGGACCTGACCTGATCGGCTTCCGCCTCGATCATTCTGCAACAATCGTGACGACACAGCCTCTTGAGTGGCATCGATATCGCCCACGCAGTCTCTCTGCAAATGGCCAGGGATGCACAAGGGATGTGGTTGTTTCCCGTCGACACCAGTGTGGGTGTAATGGTGCATTGCGATTAGCGAAGTGTTGATAGCGCTGCACACTTTATACGGGCGCTGCCCCGTTCCAAGGCGGTCCTCTTCTCTCCCCCGGCGTTGGAGTTATGATGACCAGGTCTTCAACTAACCTACACCACATTACGGCACAACCCTTTCGAATGTTGCGAAATGATGGGAATCGGACTCAACGTATCCCTCTGCTGGACACCTGATAGTACCGAGGAATGCCGAGAACCGTGTTTCTGCCTACAATTGGCTTATGAACAACCTTTTATCGACACATAGCGTATTCAACGATTATGTCAATGAAGTATTCACTCCTTCGAGCGCAGTGATTCCGCGAGGTCACGATAGTTCTTTTGTTGACATCATCTCACCCTTCATCCAGCTTCGACAAGCTGTCGTGCGTTTTCCTTCGCTTTCTTGCTCACTTTTCCGAGCTTTGACGTGCACGGGAGTTATTTCGACGACCTCTGGCTTTGGTGGGAAGGAATGGTGGCGGATCGGCAAACTGAGGAAAGCAGACATTTCTAAAGACTCCTGTGTTATTTCGACTTTGTCAGTGTCAGGCGGCGTCCACCCGATTGTTATCCAATGCAATGATACTGTAGTATCATCCCAGACCAGCGGCCCATTTGGTCAAGCGGCAGGGGTACGAAATGTTCTGCAACAGTGACCCAACACAGCAAGGATTCTGTAAGGTGGACATGGGGGGAATGAATGATAGCTGTTCGTGACTTGAACAACTTTGTGTGAACGTGTTGCATTTTGGCGGCGGATCGTCCTCGAGATGCGCGCTGCCCGGATCAAAGTGCTCGATCGTGTTGACGTCTCATTATGCCCATCAAGCTTGTGTTTGGGCGAACCGTGATCGAATGTGTCAACAAAAAAGCGCTCCCGTTCGAATGGGTGTTAAGTCTTTTCTCCAGGTCAAGCAGCGACAACGAGAAACGGACACATCGCGCAGCGTGATAACGGCGTACGGAGCCGCGACAGAGGAGACCGCTTGATTGTTCGCAAAGTCAAGGAATCGTCTGTCCTATGAGATTAGCACATAAAATTCAAACGAAATATGCTCTCGCCATAGACCCGGCAGCCACCTTGCATGCTTCGTTCCAGGCCGCATCGACAAGACTGAGGTTGATGAGGATCTGCTCTTCGCCGAAAGGGCAGTCGCGAGTCCCTGGGCGCACCGAAATTCATGATTCCAACCCGGGTTGTGGATAGCTTGGTCGAATCCCGGTTGAGCGCAGAGTCTACCGTCAATCACCAACAAAGTCTTGCTGATAAACAGTTGACCCAAGGACAACCCTCGTTCAGAAGAGGTCCTCGGGGTAACGGATCTCTTTGATTCCGCAGTGTGTTGGACGCGAGTCCTCGAAGACGCTGGCAGATTCTACCTCATTCCACGAAGGAGAAAGCGAAACAAGTCATGTTGGCGTCGACACCCAATGCTACCTAAGACTCCCCATCAACGTATCGGATGGGAAGTTAAGTTTTGTAGCACAAAAGACCATCTTCCAAAAAAGAAATTCTAATGCGATCCTCGAAGATAACGAAGTGCAGGCGGTGAGGTGGGCAATGCTGTTCGGCAGTGTGGTGGCATCGAGAAGGGAGCAGTTTTCTACGTGCCAGCCTAGATCTTTTTGGTTGAGCTAGTCTCATGGGGTCAATTGGGGTCAATTAGGGTCAATTATGCTACGAAGTTGGCACCACGCCAGTCCCCATTTCCGAGGCGCGTTTGCTTCCGACGAGCGGAGAATACACAACCACGGGGGGAACGGGGAATGACTCCGTGAGGAAAAGAAAAAAATTCTTTTTTTACTTTTTTTCTCATCAGAGGAAAGGGGGCAAAATCGATACAGGAAAGAAGAAGAAGAGAAAAAAAAAAGAAAGAAAGAAAGAAAAAAGCTGGCCTTCTCTTGATAGCGCAAGGCCTGGCAGGTCTTGGACCTGGATGGACCTTTGGGTACTTGGCGGAAGCGACCTCAGTACCTCAGCCGGTATCCGCCCCGATGTGGCAAAAACCAAACCCACGGCACTCTCTCTTAGCCTACCACACAGCCTCCTCCCCCTTCCAAGGGCTAGAACACTAGAACAACCAGAAGTTAGAACGGTTTGGAAGCATTTTAAATTTAACCTGTAGGGCCATCAGAAAAGGGTATAGGAACCTCTTACGCTCACATCACACATTTTTCCAATTTCCGCTCGATTATGCTCGAGGCTAAGGCTAACTTGACGTGTCTCAGCATCCAGGCTGTGTCCACTACTCCCAAAGACCATCGAAGGTGGCCGGCTGGATCTGCTCATTTTCAACAATGAGTGGACCAAATCGTCCCTTTCTTCCTTCATTTCCTGCGTATGCGTCCTCCGACTACCAGGAAAATGATTCATCAGGGTCTCGAGAGTGGACATTGCCTGGCTACTCACAAACTGCTTTCAGGCCGCACGTTGCTGTTGACGGACTTTCTGGCCAGGCTGAAGACCCCGCAGTCACCTCGCGAACCTCAACGGGTGAGCGGTCGTTGAACTTGAAAGTTGCGATCCCGCGAACAGCGAGTTCAAGTCACTGGACCAGCAGTGGGAGAGTCGCTCGTGCATGTGAGAATTGCCGTGAGCAGAAGGCCAAATGTTCCGGCCATCGTCCAACGTGCCAAAGATGCCAGGAAGCGGGCAACCGTTGCTCATATGGCGATCGAAAACGAGAAAAGACAGCCAAGTGCGTTCTCAACGCTCTCACCCCCCCCCCCCCCCCGAATGATGTTTCAATAGAACCGAACTGACTCTGAATGCCAGGTTGCTGACTGATTTGACCAACCAAGTGCGTGTCTACGAAACATTACTGCGAGATATCTATCCCAGATTGGATTCTCAAACCATGCAACATGTCGAGCGTATCATGAATGAAGTGAGCTCGCTAAGGTTCGATTGCCTTGCTTAGCCTAACGTTGATCTCTAGCAAAAACGCGACAATGATCACAGTCCCCAGACGACGTTATCTTCCTCTTCGTTAGGAGCGGTCGACCCTTTACGTAGTCTAGATGCCGTCCGCAATGTTTTGGCATCGTCCTTAGGAGCTATAGATTACACCGAAGAAGACTTCAACCGGGACGAGAAAGTGCAAGCCATGGGATTTGTCGGAGAGCACTCTGAAATGGCCTGGTTGTACCGGCTGAAGCGAGAGCTCGAGCAAGACCTTTCAGTTCCCGGCACGGCTGCCTCGAACCAAACGAGAGATAACTGGGATCGCCTTTCGGTTTCGTCCGTGAGCTACTTTCTGGACGATGCCGAATTCCCGATAGCTGACGATGTGGATGCCTCCGAACGACCGGATCAAACGGTGGCCGATAAGCTCGTGGATAGTTATTTTCAGCACGTCCATCCTACATTCCCCATCATTGGGAAAGTGATATTTTTGGGCCAGTACAAATCCTTTTATGCCAACCCGTTGGTGCGGCCCGGGAAAAGATGGATGGCGATACTGAACCTGGTATTCGCCATCGCTGCGCGATACATTCAACTGGTTCCAGAGGATTGGGATGATAACGTGGATGAGCACATGGCTTTCTTTTCGCGTGCTTGGAAGTTGAGCATGAGCGATGTCGCTTTGTTGGACCACCCCAATTTGCAGCAAGTTCAGGTCGAAGGGCTAGTCTCGTTCTACCTCATGTCCGTTGGACAAATCAACAGGTATGTGAACTGCCACGAAGAATATTGCCCGGCGGAGTCTAATCGCCCTTGCAATCAGGTCCTGGAGAATATGCGGCATCTCCGTTCGCTCAGCCGTCACCATGGGGCTGAACTTGCGCAGTGAGAGCAACAGCATAGTGCACGTGTCGAAAGAAATACGTTATCGGGTGTGGTGGTCGCTTTACGCCCTCGATACCGTGCTCTGTGTGATGACCGGCCGCCCAACAAGCACCAGCGACGACTTCTGCACAACACCGCTTCCCGTGCCGTTCAAGGAAGAAGACTTTTGGGACGAAAGGGTCGCCCAACTGATCACAGATCACGAGGCGCGAAATTTACTCGTGGGGTCCATTGCTGCCAAAAGTCCTGGAAAGCCTGCTGCGGACAGTCCGTCCCCACCAGTGCCGCAGACGAACAAGGGAAAGCAGCCCGAGCAAACTGCATCGAGTGCGGCCGAGTTGTTAACACCCAATGTTTCGCTCTACTTCCTCCATTTTGTCGACTTGACATCAATCAAGAGAGAGGTCATTGATACGTTATATGCTCCGGGAGCTGCTCGGAGGCCTTGGGTCGAGATGGAGGCCGCCATCGCAAGTTTGAACAAGCAGGCTGATACGTGGCTCTCGCGACTTCCCGGTGTTTTCCAATTTACAGAGGTGCAAGAAGATCACCCTTTTCGGAGACAGACCCTAACCTTGGCATTCTGCTTCTGTAGCACCAAGATTCTTCTCTCCCAACGTTGCCTTCGCCGTCTTTCTCGACGGCCGCCGGGCTCTGGAACACCCAGCGAGTTTTATGAGAAGATGGCAGCACTGTGCGTGCAATCGGCCCGTGACATGCTCGGTTTACTACCTGATCAGCCCGATGCTACATGGCTCTATGCTTTCGGCCCGTGGTGGTGCATCTTGCACTATCTCGTGCAGTCGGCCGCTATCCTCTTGATCGAGCTCTTCTCCAAAGGAGGGCCTGGTGCCGACACCATACTGAAAGACTTCAACAAGGCGGCATCGTGGCTTCGCGTCATGTCGAGAAAGGACCCGTCGTCGCACCGCGCGTGGCTTGTCTGCCTTGATATTTTTTCTAACCACGCCTCGAGGCTTGGGATTGACCCGAACGCCTAACCGACGGCACGCGTTGCCCCGGGAGTGACACTGTGCTGGAGTACACGAGCAGCAGCACACTGTGCGTATCCCCGGGATGGGCTTGGACTAACTTGGCCGCTACCCGCCGCGATTACACGAAAGATGAGTAGCATTGAACTTTCCTCCATGACGAGACTATTTGTCACATTCTCTTTTCCTTTATTCCATCTGATAACTGCACTTCTGCAAGCCACCCATGTAACTCGCGGGGCTCATGCGTCGTCCCGGGAAAGGAAACTGGCGGCTGATTTGCTCTGGTGATGATTTGCTCACCTTTGGGTTCGGTATATTTAGATTGGCCTTCTGCGGAAGCCACACCGCTCATCGCGCAGAAGGGGTTGCACAGCAACGTATCAATGGCGATCGTCTCCTCTCCGATGTACCAGGTCGAATCAGGTCTACCAAGGATCTCTCTCTGCACTGTGGCGTCTCCCCAACGATGTGTAGGGTAATGCACTTGGCTCGTCTTGGCTCCCTACGGCATTCCTTCGGCCTTCGTTGGACGACCCCAGCATGCCACGGAAACGCCCGCCAGGGAAGACGTTCATCTCTAATGTTTGCGATCCGAGACTGGGCGACACCAACCCATGTTTCAAGTTTGTAGGAGACGTGACGGAAGCACTGAAGATCACCCGGTGCGCAACGCCGAAACACTCCAATGACAGAACCAAACAGCCAATGCCTTTGTGACGAACCTGCCGATTGTACTAAACTACTAATTAATTTCCCTTGCTAAGTTGCTGATCGACACCAGGGTCAGGACTCCGGGGACCGGAGCACGTACAACTTACAAGAGTACCAAGTACCGAGATTATTCCACTAGTCCAGGGGCCAGGGACCGTGACCGTGACCGTGACGGGGAGCGCACCGTGCCATTGGGTTGGTGATGCCTCGGATTTCCAGCAGTCTGGAATGAACAAGGTAGATGGTCCAATCAGCCGATGGCGGAGACCACGTTGTGGTGGGGCCATCCATCGATCTCGTGATTCCTCGACTACTCATTTGTCGGCAGTGAACTCCGGAGCTTAGTGGTTCAGTCTGGGACTCCGGGCCGGAACTTGGAAGCGACTCCTGGCTAAACCCCAAAATGCACCTTTTCTCTCCGCCCCAAGTGCGCCGCGAATGCCTTCACTATCGCCGCTTTTGGCAATGCGTGCGTCCCCACGACCGCGTGGGCGTACCTTTGGTAATTGGTCCTTTGCAGCTCGACGCTAGTCCCCACTAATCAAGTCATTCCGCTAACTGCGCACTTTAATTTTTTTTATGTATTCTTTTTGCCTTGTCCTTTCTGATGGAGCAATGAGCAGTGTCCCATGGGCTACGGCAGGTTGAAATCGATGAAATCGATTTGGTTTCTGGACACCCCCTTTTCGGATCCGACCCGAGATCTGGAGGTCCCAGCGCTTGGAACTTGGAAGGACCTGCTGACGCGAGAGAATTCAATACAGTCCGAAGTCGAGTCGACGAGGGGCCGACCGTTGGGCAGCAAAGCATCAGGATTCAGGCTACCAGGGATAGTCCCAATGTCCCATACGGACTACGGAGTACTCCAATTCCAAGTCTCCAACGTTCTGTCTGGTGATCGACGGAATCCAAGCGATGCCTCTGACGTCAGAGAGCGGGTGATCCGAGATTCGATCGTCTCCATTTCAAATCATGTGCTTCCCTTTTCTTTTCTCTCAAATCCTTTCGCATTTTTGGTCAATGGTCGCCGACCCGTGGAGCATCTATGAGCTAGAGCGCTTGGCGGTGCAGAGATGGATCATGGCAGCGAAATTCCTCAGCGTCCTGCACGATTCTCCAAGGTTAAGCTTTTCTCCATCGTCCCTTTGATTTGCCATCGGCCATCTAGATTCGTCTGCCGTAGTAATCAACCAGATGTCCTGTCCTCGTCCAGCTGTGAAATGATTTATGTGGCGGTCGACGAGGCATTGAAGACAATCCACGATCCTTTCTTGGGATGCGCCACGGCCCACCAGTTGCCAAACCTGCAACGACAAAGGTCACGCACCGCCGCACACACGTAGGCTATGATCCGTGCACCCGTCAGTGTGATTGTCTCTTGCCCCAAATGGTGACTGGTGCCGGGACTTAGTTCCAGGGAGGCAATGAGCGGACATGACTCAAGTCCGTGCTGCTGCCAAAGTACGTTCAACTTCCTTGCGTCCAGTGAAGTGACTGTTGATGGACCGTCCCGGGTCAAGGTTTTCAACGGTTTCTTGTCGCGCGTTCTTCGGCCAGTTCCCCCTACCTCATTAGCACTTGGCTGACAAAACTCAATTCGCATGCTTATCGCCTCATCGCGTACTAGTCAAGGGGAGTCCGGGGTCACTACTGTAGTTCTAGTTACTAGTTATAGTACTGCTCCTGCTTACAAATCACCTTCCAAGTTCCTCCTAGTCAGGCACGTAGGCAGTTTTTCCTTCGCAAGCAATTCCCATGGGTCGGGGCTTTTTCCGCCGTCCAGCCGGCCTGGGAACGGCTCAACGGACTAGAGAGTAGGCACCCAAACGATTGGGAACAGTGTTTTGGATGTGAGTTAAAAGTAGCCTGTAAGGGAAGTAAGATAGTTGATTACAACTAACTTTAAGGTGCCGCCTGTGGCGGGAAGATGTAGATACAGTGAATACACTAGTGGATGCCACGTGATATAGCCCTGGTTCTTGCCAAGTGGAATGCAATGGATTGGATTGGGCCAATGGAGTTCGCAGGTGATATGATTACTCTTCTTTGATGAATTGCAATATTGCATGGTCTTTGTCTGGCAGATGGGTTATATAAAGTATGGTCGATAATCAAGTTGCTTCACTCTTTTTCCTTCGTCTCTG
The DNA here is from genome assembly GCA_027569715.1 of Hamigera avellanea. Taxonomy (NCBI): domain Eukaryota; kingdom Fungi; phylum Ascomycota; class Eurotiomycetes; order Eurotiales; family Aspergillaceae; genus Hamigera; species Hamigera avellanea. Next base: position 50,783 of record JAPDKU010000018.1, read on the forward strand.
AATATATAATATATATCAACCATGACCTGTTTTCATCGGCTAACATTACTGTACTATATATACCACGGTACCACATTGGACTGTGAATACTTCATCCATCCGAGTCCGTTGATTCATTCCACTCAGTCGGAGTGAAGTACCCCTTTCTCCTGGTTATATATTCACAATAGGCTTAAAAATAAAAATACCCTTCCTGCCCCACGTCGCATCTCTCCCAGCCATCTATCTCCTCCCTCTCCAACTTTGGTGGATACCACTTCAACAGCATCCACGGTAACAAGATCCTTCCGACTGTCTATAAGATATACAAACGAGGTTGCTGATATTCAAGTCAATCATAGTACTTACTCTATGCCAATGACAACGTCTACTGGAAGCTTCGCCCCAGAATCAATCACGCCTTCCCGTTGTTGCGGGGGTTCTTGGTAGATGTCGTAACCAGTGGCACTATCCCTCGTCGTGGATACCAAGATGGAAGAACTACCTCGACAGCGGGCCGGTGAATGAATATATATATTTATATATGTCGTTGCATCTCCTCGACTCAGAGACTCTACACGTCCTTGTAGAAGTCACATTCTGTCGCTTCCTTCTGTAGCCCCGGATACGGATATCCAGGGCTGCTGTGCGTGCATGGATGGATTGCCGCTGCGCAAGGTGCAGGTGAAGGTGTTAATTAGACATGGCTTGAAGGGATAAATACCACAGTTCAACGAAACAGTTACCAACATGGCCCCGGTCAGTGCGACCTCCTCCTGAGTGCGATGACGCGCAGGAGGCCATTGCGAGCCGCGCACCTTCGGTGGGCTTGTCAAGCGCGTTCCCCCGCTGAAGACATCCTCAGTGAGGCCCTCGGTGAAGATGATTCTGTCTCTCCAGAAGAGGCTCCGGTCCTCGAAGGCCCGCTACCGCCTGTGCCTCAGATGCTTTCGCCAGTGGAAGTTGCTTTCGGATCTTCCGATTGCGCAGTTCCCGGATTGCATGTGGTCTACTCGCCCGCCCGAACAAGGTGAAATGCGACCATTGCAGCCACACTCGACACCGATGTGAGAGGTTTTCAGACCAGCATCGCGTGGAAGTGTCCAAGCTGCTGGGGGTGTTGCAGGGGGTGCGAGAGGCCTACAGGGCCGGAGATGAGGAAGCCTTGGTTGGAGTGGTGGGAGGAGTGGTTCACTCAGGTATATGTTTCGCTGGCGAATCATATAAAGGAGTTGGGAAATTGATGGAGGAGTGCGTGGTTTGCGGGTGCCTGCCGGCGTGGTTTCTTGTGGTTCGTTTCTTTGTCTCTCCCGGCATGGCGATGAACGATGGATGAATTGATCAGATCAGGGCTAACCGAACTTCAGAGACCCTGGAAGCATACCGAGAAAAGGCCCGCAGCGGACACCAGGGATTATGGACCATGGATATATATGGTGACGGCAAGCTCCTTTTACCACGTGGAGGGAACAAGAAGCCAGGCGTGGTACATACAACCCTTTCCCATACCAGATCTACCTCTGGCGCCACACCTGTCAATGGACACGAATCCATCATGGCAGTCTCAGCCTTTTTCTACCACGCTTCCAGCCTCTTGCTCGAAACACTCCCCGATCTCGATGTTAGCGACCGCCATACCACCAGCCACGCTTTGCATCCAAGGCAATTAATTCATCGGAGCCCTGCAGCCCTGGGCCACACTTTAGGGCTGATGTTGCAAGCACGTACAATTGAATGCCCAGGCATGGAACCCGCAGATTGTAGCCTCTAAATTGACGGGGCAATCTCCTCGCCGGTTCAGTCGATGAAGAGCGAGTCTTTTTTTTTCATGTCCCTTCCGGAGGATATGAATGGCTTCTCAACGCCCGTCCTGGTGATCGCCGATAGATAGACTGAGCAAAAAAAGACCAATTACGATTACGATCCCCCTACCATAAGGCCACGTCGCGTCGGTCAAGGGATCTGGGCTCGTCTATTTGATGTCTATCGATGGAAAGTTGTCCGCCGAGGGACGGTCATTATCTGACTTTTGGAATGAGTTTGTGGAATCATACGAGTTATCCTCCAGGAACATGGACATCCGTGCATGGTAGTATTGTGGGTTTGGTTTCATTTGGATCATTTTCGGCCCCAAAGGCCCTAGTGGATTACGGTACACGTTCTCGTCCGGCAGAATTGAAGGCGTATCTTGGTGTGCATAAGGAAGTGAGGGTGAAGGAGAGATGTTGACTCTGCCTTCACGTGGGGGCGCCTTCCTTCACCTGCACGTGGGGGAGGATGGATTGGGGTTGATCCATTCGCTCTTCAAGAAACGAGTAAATCAAATCCTCATGTCGAATTATTCAATTATTTCTATCGATCAAACGCGTATTAAATATCATAAGTAATTGAGTGGTTCTTCTCCGTCACGACAGGCCCCAAGCACGCGCAAGAAGAGGGACATGGTGAAAATATTGAAGCAAGGACTATGGGAAAATGCCGAGTTTATGAAAGACTGAAATCATTCCAGCGATGTATCATGAATGTAAGCCTACTAACGACACGTGGGGTATCATGGTAATTGCAAAGCACAATGAAAAAGCTCAAAAAAGAAGAGAGAAAAAGAAATCAGTGAGAGAGTCTAAGGTGCAAGGAGTTACCAAGCATCCTCAACATCTAGAAGCCATTTGCGGACTCCCTCTCTCAACGTATTGTCGGCACCGGCCAACGATCTCTTGCGTTCCCGGTCTGCAAAGCCGAGTTCGCCGTCGACATCTTCACGACAGTGCTCCGCCGTCACGCTGCGGACGACCTCCTCGAGAGCCCCCAGGACCATTCGGCGGCATTGACCTCGAGGCACCTCCAAGGAAGGAGCATCGTCCCTTACGGTGGGCTCCGAGGTTGATTTGTCGTCTCCTCTACGATTTCGAGAAGGCGAGGGCGCCCTGGAATGGGCCAGTGAAGATTGCCCGCTTTGAGCAAGAACACGCTCAACGGCATCAACCAGAATGCCATCCAGATCCATGACTGGTTCTTCGATGAATCGTTCTTCGACGTCGCCGCCATCGAACCCGTCCGTGGTGGGGATAGGATTCTTGCTGGAGCCTGTCGCATTTGAAAGGAAATTGGTGAATTGGGACGTAGACGAGGTGCCATGACGGGGCGTTGCAGGGCGAGAAGGCACCGGAGGCGAGCCTGGGCTACGCCAACCGCCTACGGGAACTTTCCGTCGGAGACGCAGTCGCTTGACAGTGAAGGTGCGCGTGTCCGCAATCAAGGTCGTCGCAACGTCCACCCACCGCTCGGGTCCGTCCGAGCCATAGTTGAATGGGATGGATGGGGTTGGTTCGGCTTGCATCGCCCGCTTGATATCTGCCTCGAGGCTATTGTATGGCCGAACCGCTTGGAGCAAGAAATCTTCGTGGAAACTCTTGAGCCATCCTGCGACATTGACATTCGGTCCATCGCTGTCCCGAGATGGCCAATGAAATCCAGAGTTGCTACTATGTGTCGAGCCCAGTGCATCAACGCTGGTAACCGACGTGCGCGTCTTCTTAGGCGAAGCCACTGTCGAGTCCCCGGACGACGACAGAGAGACGAAACCGGGCAAGGGAAGGTCTACGTCGACCACCCCATCCTCTGCGCGAACAGAGAGTTTCAATTGAGACTCTTTCACCTGGTCGGTCAATGACAAGGACTGAGGCGAATCCTCCGCCAAGGCATGCTGTGAGGTCGGGGGGTGAGGAATTTCGATGTTGCCAGTTGTGGTGGTCTCCAAAGGATGTTCGGGTATGGGTCCCGTAACTTCCTTGACCATCTGGCTAAGCGTTGGTCGACGTTGCTTTCCAGGGCTAGCAAAGACTGAAACTGATCGCCTCCGGACATCAGCAGGAGGCGTTGCCTCGCTGTCATCTGTAGATGACTCCTGGCGCGAACTCCACAGGCCTGAGAACAGGCTGCCCCATCGGCCACCTCCAGAAGGGACGCTGCTGTTGGTGCTAGTCGCGGAGCTCTCGCTGCGTTTGAGATTCCTCATGAGGTTCTCCGACGCAAGGCTTTCGATGCGGCCAGCGACCGCCATTTCCATGAGTTCACGGTCGGATATAGTCTGCCGCGAAGAAAAATGCGGCACAGGTACGGTCTCGCTTTGAGTGATTGTGGAGGTCGTTGCCGTGCTAACCTTCTTGGTTCGCGTATCCTTTGGATTAATTGGGATGCTTAGCGTTTTGATCGATCGAGCATCGGATCCTCTCCGTTGCGCCATGGCTTCGGCAGACATGGTTGGCTCAGCATCGTCCGAAGACTTGTGCGCTGTCTCGGTAGACGAGGTACTCACGGATCTCTGGTGAGTTTCCCGATCGTCCAAGTTCAACCGCTGGGCGCGAGCTCGTCTTTCGATGGCCCTGCGCAGGGATTCTTGGCGAAGGACGGGAACAGTGGGCGGACTTTGAGAAATGGCGCGGACGGAAGTTGAGGTTCCCGGTCTGAGGGGTGATGGAAGCGGCTCAAATCGCTGTTTGGCTGGTAAAAATGCGGCCAAGAGGAAGATGAGCCGTCTGGCAGTCATCTTATCTGGCGAGATGATGACGGTTCGGTTCAAAACGGTGGGGTCGGCGTCCTGTTGAGCTTTCTGTTGTAGATAATGACGCCGTCTGTACCAATCTGGGCCCAGCGCATTGAGCCACTCGGTATGATTTCCGAGAAATGCAGTCATCAGGACTAGAAAGAAAAAGCTGTGCTCTTTATCGCCAAGGGTGCGAGCGATTGAACGGCCTTCCTCACGCCACACCCCCCATCGACTCTGTCCGGTCACGACATAGGGGGTTTGAAGAGCCAACCCGATTCTGCGACTGCTTCGGAGAGCCTCCTCCTTTAACTTAGAGTTCACCGCCAGTATGTTGGCTGGAAGCTGAACAAGAGTCTGGTTGGTGCGTTGCATGTTAGGGGGCTTGGACGGCTTTGGATGAGCTCCTGAGAGCGAAGCCACCTTTTTCAGTAGAAACAAAATCTCCTTTCGCGCTAGTCTTTCCAAGTGCGACAGAGTACGAGTAATGACGTCCCAATGGTCGACGAGTAAGTCGATTCTTTCATCCAAACTGGCTGGTGCAGAGGCGAGGGACAGACTATCTTCAAGATACCCACCGCGCCATCGATTATCCGAGTCTAGAGAACACGACATGCCAAAGCCCGGGGAATCGGGGCCCTGGGAGCTGAAACGTGATCCCGGCCGACCAGGGTTGCGGGCCAACAGAGGAATCTGGATCGTAATTGCCACGGCATACATCGGCGTCTTCTTCTCTTTGATCTTCTTCCGCTGCTTAGCAACGTCGGGAAACGGAAATCCAGTCTCGGGCAGAGACTCCTGGTAGATGGATGCGGCATACTCCTGCCGATCGCCCGTCTCGCCATTCTCCGGAAGATTAACACTAAACATTCTTGTCAAAAGAACAGTCACTTTCGACGGAGGTTTGCTGTCAGCGCCTCTGTTCGGTTGCATGAAATCGGAAGAGCTACCGGTGGTGTACGCTCGAGATAGTGGACTTCGGGCCGCCCCACTGCGAGAAGAGCCAGTGCTGTCAGTCTCACGACGCGCCGGTGACACGCTGGTGGTCCGTTCCGTCTCCTCGTCCGCCGATATGATGTGCATCTTGGTGGACGAGCCACGGTAACTGAAAGCACTGCTCCCAAATATGCAATTCAAAAGGCCGCTGTCGTTCGAATCGCCCGCACGAGAATTGTGGGTATCATGGTATGCACCGGCGGGAGATAACGTGGAACTGCGGCCACGAGCGCGAGAGAAGGCACCCGCGCCGATCGGAGATGCCTTCCGGGCGTCGACGGCGAGGGAAAAAGGACTCGAGTCGGTGACGGACGAGTGAGGGCTAGGGAAATAGCCGCGCCGCGCTCCTCGAGCACTCGAGACGCTCGACACTGTGCGAGCATGTCTGGCACCGGAGTTATCGAATGCCTGCGGATCGATCCCAAGGCCTAGGTTGGTCGACTCCGACGATGCGCGAGTATCCAGCAATACGCAAGCGTCCCGATCCCCCAAGGCATTTTGGGCGATTATGACCCGAAAGTCCTTTAGAAAATCCAACTCAAGACCACCTCTGTCATCGTATGCACCGACCGTGGAGGCATTTGGGGAGTTAAACCCCGTCTGGAGTGGATATGCGTGTGAATGCGAACGTCGGAGCAGGCTCGCATCGGGGAACAAAAGGCCGGATGTGTGTTCCTCCTCGGTGACGGACTCGAGATGATTACTAGCATTGCGCGATGTGTAGGCCGTTGGATTCAGCGTCGATGCCGCCGTGTTCAAAAGACGTCCAAGCATCTTGACACACAATGTCGTATGCCCCACGACGGGGTGGTGGGGGTCCACTGAAATGTTGAATGGCAAAGACAAGCACTAGGTTGAGAGATTGAGATACAGGTCAACAGCTAGACTGCATTCCCCATATCTCATCTAATTGAGGGAAATCATAGTTCGACTCAGATAGGGTTCAAAATCCCCAATGTGAGCGAACAAGCTGATGACGGAAAGTGAACACACGACCTTCGGGACGTATCTATCGCGGGGGAAAGGCCCAGTGGAAGGAGGGGGGAACAGTGGGAGAAAAAAAGAACAACGGGATGGAGTACTTCGTAGGAAAGACAACGGCCCAATTGCAAAGGGTCTAGACGCAGTTTCTAAAGCCAAAATCAATGAGAACAAGACAATTGTGCAGGAAATCAGCGATCTGGAGAAAAGACGGGGAAAGGGAAGGTCAAGGAAGGAAAAGGCGGAGGAGGTCGGGATGAAGAAGTTGAGTGGGACAGAATCCGAAAGGGCGGTGAAGGCCACCAGCGATCACTCTGTAGAGTGAGGCATCGAGATAGGCCCGGGGGAATGGACGATCTTCCACTAGTTCTTCTTATTCGTCGTTGGAAATAAAGATCCCTCCCCAATCTGCAGCTAATTACGGTAATCGACCAGCTGGCAGCCTGGCACTGTCGTCCAGATGACTTCAGCCTCATCTCATTCCGATGCAGGGCGATGCCTTTTCCATCGATGATCTCTCCTATTTTTTATTTTCTTTTCTTCTTCTGGAGTAACGTTCACTGGGCTAGACTACCTACTATTTCAAATTTCGATCGCAGCATCCAATCAGGCCGTGGTCCAAAATAAACTATGCCTCTGGCTAGCAATCCAGACTGACCCTGCTGGACAAATACGATCTGCCTTCTTAATTAGTTGGGTGCTGCAGCGATCGACCTACGAGATGCCAGTTTCTTGCTAATGTTATGCTTGACATGGCTGTCATGCTCAGGGCCTCAGGCACCTCCACAGCAAGGGGTGCATTAGCCCGGGGGCCGACCGACAGTGTCACGTGTGCAGCTCCCGATATCACGGGTCGAGTCGGTCGACAGACTCCCTTGTTGTTCTCTTCAGACATGATCAAGTCCATCGATGTCGAGCGTGAAACACTGACAACACTATGATTGAGTCAATCCCAAAGAAAAATACTTGCAGTCATTTGCAACGAATGTATTTCCATGTTCCAGTCATGTCATATGAAAGATGAACCGCCTTAGGCGCACAAGAATCCTATATCGACAACAAGACCTGATTGACTGGAATGCAATCTCTACTCCGAAATCGCGGCACAGAGTCCCTATGCATATCTATACCCCCGTTCTTGAAAACCTCGAACTCGAGCTGGCGTCATCGGGCTGATTCATGCATCTAAGAAAGAAATCATTTCGACTCACGCAAACAATGCCGAACTCTCTTACTGGTACGGTACCTTACCACTGGAGTTACACGGAACCAATAACAGTCTGGTGAACTGGGCCAAGGAGCGGCCACTCATCCCAAGGGGTTGTTTACCTATGTATTGAATCCAGCCTCTTCCATAACCCCAGACCGAACCACTGTCTTTACTACCATGTTGGTACTTCGTTCCAGCCTTAAGAGGTATCTTCCTCCCTTGACGTCGTAAGTACTCTAATTTATTGGAAGATGTTTATTTCTAGGGGTTTTCTATCTCTAATGCTTCGCGGTGGTGTTTGTTGGTAGTTTGGTTGATGGTATCGATTTCTGGGCTCTTGAACACTCGCACAGAGTAGTCTTGAATGATGAGTCGAATTCGGTATGAAAGCCTTCAAGCTGTGCGCAGCAGATCTCTTGCAACGTGGACGCGGAAGGGTTGCAAGCATGACAAAACTTACTGAAGGATGGCTTAATCCCGTCTCTCTACTTCAGATGGAAGATGGCTTGCGTACCGAAGCTTTACGGTTATTCTCCGACTGACCAGAACGGCAGCTGATGTGGAGTACATCATTGTGGATAAAGCTAAAGGAGTCGGTGTTGAAATCAAATCGCACAGTATGGCGAAGCGGCACAAACTGGTCTCGAGCTTCGTGGAAATTGAGAACAAGTATTTTGATCTTCTGTTCTTCGCGACGGGAAGTACCTACTTCTAATAAGATATCCCCTGGCATCTCCAGGTACCACTATACGCAGCCGGACACGACGAAAATGGCAATTCAGAGCGTTACTGTATTGGGCACATGGCCAACTATTAGGTACCTACCATGTTTTGGTATGGGATCAACACTCTAAGGGAAGGAGCAGCTGTGTCCGGGTCAGTCTCAACGCCCTGGTAAACCGATGACGAGAGAAGACCTAGGCGGAATTAATGAGCTCTGGCATGGCAAGTCAGTGAACCCAATGCCCATAATTCTGTGCGACAGAGAACTTCACACTTGCGTTGAATTCATTGCGCTGGCTCAGGGACCGGTGAATTAGGGTCTTCGACAATACTGGATGAACTGGGCATTACACAATCATTGAAGAGCGCAATACTGACATATGCACGGTATGCCTCCTGGCCGAACATATAACTAACCCAGCTGGAGCTTTAGATAGGATACTAAAGTAGGTAATAGTCCAGTTATGATTTCTGATATTATGGGTTCAAACAGAGTAGGTTAGTGTAGAAGTCTTAGGCCAATTTTAGAGTCTGCCTACACTTGAGGACTGCTATTACTATACATACATTTCTCTTTGATTGCAATGGTCATGATATCTACACGTGACATGTGGTTTGTGGATATGGAATGATTCGGAGACGGAAAAACCTTCCGCCAGCTGAGCTTGGGTTAGCTACGTGATCCATCAGCCATCCTCCGACGGCTATCAACAAGACAACCAGAAGACTGATTCCAACCTCCTCAGGAACCCTCTCCCTCTCCAACGCTCTCTCCTAAACCCTGCATCTAGCTCTTCTGTCTCGTCGTTCTTTCTGTTCAAAATGGGGTCCGATCCGCAGTACATCAGGTTCCCTGACCTCACCCTCGCGCAAGATGTCTTCAACGTCTCAAACCCATCATGCTCCCCGACAGTCCAGCAGAAATCATTGAAGAAGCTTCAAGATGCCATCAAGGAATACAAGATGGCTCCCTTCTACAGACACCTTGCACACCCTGTTGAAGGCATCTTGAACAACTCGGGTGAAAGCGTTACCCAGCACCCGTCCGGAACCGCATCCTCGACGAAATCAACCATCACATCAAATATGCTGGCTTCTCGGAAGTCATCCCAAAATATTGAGTTTCCTTGGGATGAACAGCTATACCAGTCATTACTCTCGGACAACCAAAAGGAGCTGGAGGGCTTCCAGAAGGAAGAAGATGAGGCGGAAGAAGCAGCCGGAGAGACTGAGGTTTTGGCCGCACGGGGGAAGCGCGCCGAGTTTTGGGCAAGAGTGGGAGATAAGGTATGGCCTAAAGCGTCTTTCAAATCAGACTGCCAAATTTGGCTGGACGGTTGGCTGATCGTACACGTATCGAACAGGACAAAGCCATTGAATCCCATGAAGCCCTTCTCGAGAAGACGTCATTCCTCGGCACGAAGATCGATTTGGTGATGGCCATGATCAGAATCGGCCTTTTCTTCGGTGATACATTGTCCGTCAAGAAAAACATCGAGCGAGCGAACACTCTTATTGAGAGTGGTGGTGACTGGGACCGAAGGAACCGCCTGAAGGCGTACAAAGGATTGCACCTGCTCACCATCCGCTCTTACAACCTTGCTGCGCCCCTTCTTCTCGACAGTCTTTCAACCTTTACGAGTTACGAACTTTGCAGTTATTCTGCGCTAGTCATCTACTCCGTTCTGGCGGGCTCCCTTTCCCTCAAGCGAGTTGACTTCAAAGCCAAGGTAGTTGACGCACCGGAGATCAAGGCCATCCTAGGAGACGGAGAAGACAGGCTTGCTGGACTGACTGGTACTGTGTCTTCCGGACCCAGCGCGCGGGATGAGGAGATTAAGGATGTTTCCGCCTCCAGCGCAACTCCGGGAACAGCAACCACTGTGGTCAACCTGACCACTCTGGCTACTGGCTCCGGTGTCCAAGCTGAGACTGAAGCACCCATGGACTTCTCTCCCCTCTCCAACTTGGTAAACAGTCTCTACAACGGTAACTACCGGACATTCTTCCTGGCCCTCGCCGCCGTGGAAGACCATTTCCTCACCCAGGATCGTTACCTCAACGAACACCGTGCCTGGTTCGTTCGGGAGATGCGGCTGCGCGCCTACCAGCAGCTGCTCCAGAGCTACCGTGTGGTTGGATTGAGCAGCATGGCCAACGACTTTGGTGTCACTGTGGACTATCTCGATCGGTACGTGTTCTGTCATTGCTTGCCTACGAACCATGTCTGCAGTTACTCTAACCAAGTCTCCATAGGGATCTGGCCAAGTTCATTGCTAGCAACCGCATCTCATGCACCATCGACCGGGTCAACGGCATCATCGAGACCAACCGCCCAGATGACAAGAACAAGCAGTACGCAGATGTCGTGAAGCACGGCGATGCCCTGATCACGAAGCTACAAAAGTATGGCCAGGCCGTGCGGCTGCGGGGAAGCGAACGGAGTTAAGAGTCTGGCTGGAAGGATACGTATTTCTTGATGTCATATAGCTCCATTTCACCTGTGGGGCAGTACGATTTGAAGATTTGAAGGTTATTGTTCTAGAGCAAAAGCATGCGAGGCTGCTGTATGACTATAACTAATGAAAGGAAGACAACGTGACCTCGAACTTATTACTTCCTGATTGTATGACCGCCTCGTATATTGCCCGTACAGAACTTGCCGCGGAGACTGCCAGCGCCGTGACCACCCGCCTTTTCGGAGGCCGATCCGATTATAAGCGATCTACAGTAGTACCTATCACCACAGTATCAAGATCCAAAATGCGGGGGTTAGTCCACGGCCTCTACCGTCAGGCAGTCTTGGTATGCCAGGTGTGGAATGGTGTCCGACGAGACCATTTTTTTCCGCCGGGGAAATTCAACCCTGAGTTTCGGACGGTTCCGGCGGGTTCCAATAAATCGTGGAGAAATGGATGAGGTACCGAAGGTAGTTAGCCTTGACAAGTCAAAGTTTCGGCTCCCCATGGCCATAAGGTCACTGTTCGGGAGCAATCGGAGCCAGAGTTGATGATGGCCTGCAGAACAACAGTCGTGGAGAATCTTGATAGATCGTGATCGAGTCATCAAAAGCAATCAATGAGCATATTCACAGATCACAAGTAATTGGGTTAGTCAACACTGGACAGCAGAACCATCCCACTTCCGCTATCAAACGCTTTTACGCAATCTAATCGCTCATGCCGTGTGGGGAAGCCCGCGGAGGTGGCGCTGACTAAGATGCCGATGATCGGGCAGGGCCAATCTGATGGAGTCATCGGCCTCACCGCCTTCAGCCTTTACTCTTTGTCCATTTCTCGGCCGCCAAAAAGCTTTACCATTTACCCCCCACGGTGGAGAAAAAGAAGGTAACACGGCGCAATTGTTCTGGAGGCATAACATGACTTTGCAGCTGAAGCTCGCATCCAGCATGCGGTCTGTTCCGGTGCGATCCTCAATTACCCGGCCGACTGCTTGGTTCCCGTGCCGCCAGAACAATGTCGCCCGCCCATTTACCTGGACTGCTGGAGGGCGCCCTGCGGGGGCCTCCAAGGTGCCGTCAGGTATGAAACTCTCCCTTGGCCCCCCTCTGCATGTTGATATTGGTTTGGCACTTGCATGATTCACTGTCCAATGACGTGCCGATCGCGCTTGCTTTTGTCTGCCCTTGATCAGCCCATCATATGTCCCGTCTCGTGACTTCGGGATCGTATTCGGTTCGAGTCATACCAACTAATTGTCTCGGGCAACCTGAGCAGGCTCACTCTCCAGAGCACTTTTCACTTCTCCAGGGAGAAACGGAACATACTGATCGACTTTTATCCTATACAGATCCCCTCAGACAGACTACAATGACCACCTCGTCTGAAACCGTTGTCTCGTATACCACGAAGCGTACCTTGTCTGCCTCGTCTCCCCGCCGTCTCAAACTCGGCAACATCAATCCCTTTGTCAAGGCTGCCAAATATGCCGTTCGTGGTGAACTCGCCGTGAAGGCCGAGGACTATCGTGTCAGATTGGCCAATGGCGATAAGTCGCTCCCCTTCGACAGTGTTATCTTCGCCAACATCGGCAATCCTCAGCAGCTGGACCAGAAACCCATCACATTCTTCCGTCAGGTGCTCAGTCTCCTAGAGAACCCTCAGTTGTTGCAGAACCCCGAGGCTCTCAAGAGCTCCTTCGGATATCAGCAGGATGTTATTGATCGGGCCAAGACTTTGCTGGAGGACGTTCAGAGCGTTGGTGCCTACAGTCACAGCCAGGGAGCCCCCGCACTCAGAGCTAGTGTGGCCAGGTTCATCGAGGAGCGCGATGGATTTCCTGCCAATCCTAGCGATCTTTATCTCTGCGCCGGTGCCTCGTCCGGTGTCAGCACCCTTCTCAACGTCATCTGCGACGGTCCCAATGCCGGTGTCCTCGTCCCGATCCCCCAGTATCCTCTCTATACCGCTACTCTGTCCCTCTTGAACTCGCAGTGTGTTCCATATCACCTGGAGGAAGAGAAGGCTTGGGGTACCGATGTCAATGCTATCCGCAAGTCTCTGGAGAAGGCCAAGGCCGCGGGCACAGACGTTCGCGCTATCGTGGTGATCAACCCCGGTAACCCCACGGGTGCGTCTCTGAGCCCCGAGGACATCAAAAGCGTCCTTGAAATCGCTGCCGAGGAGAAGCTTGTCGTGATTGCCGATGAGGTGTATCAGACCAACGTCTTTGTCGGCGAGTTCACCTCGTTCAAGAAGCGCCTCCGTCAGTTGCAGCAGGAAGTGCCTGGAAAGTACGACAATGTCGAGTTGGCCTCCCTTCACAGTGTTTCCAAGGGCATGGTCGGCGAATGCGGTCACCGTGGTGGCTACTTCGAACTCGTTGGCTTCGACCCCTTGGTCGCAGAGCAGATCTATAAGTACGTCAGCATCATGCTCTGCCCGCCTGTCATCGGACAATGTCTCGTGGAGTTGATGGTGAACCCACCCAAGGAGGGTGAACCCAGCTACGAGTTGTACCAGAAAGAGTATAATGGCATCCGGGACGGCTTGCACAAGCGTGCCCTGGCCCTCTACGATGCGTTCAAGCAGATGGAGGGTGTCGAGTGCCAGGAACCTCAGGTCTGTGTTTCCATCGCCGTTAGGATTCTCTCCAGTGACGTGTTTGCTGACTTTGCTGTCATTTATTAGGGTGCCATGTATCTCTTCCCCACCATTACGCTGCCACCCAAGGCCGTCGAAGCCGCTGCAGCCGAGGGTCGTACCCCTGACGAGTTCTACTGCCTCCGTCTCCTCGACGCCACTGGCGTTTGCGTTGTCCCAGGTTCCGGCTTCGGCCAGAAGGAGAACACCCTGCACTTCCGCACCACCTTCCTCGCTCCCGGCACTGACTGGGTTGAGCGTATTGTGAAGTTCCACTCCGAATTCATGGCCCAGTACAAGTGAACGAAAGACTTGCTGCGTTTGAAGCGATTTGCGATTTTAAATGTTAGGGTTATTTTTTTTTCCTACCATGTGCGAGATTTATTCTGCCTCAATGATGAGTCTCCCATTGTCTCTTTTTCCCCCGTTCGGCGTCGTGTATTGTTCCTTGTCGTGCTGATCACGGCACATGTATGTATGTATATGCCGACCAGCGCCGCCTTTGAGCATATTGATACCTCGATAGACTAGGTATTGCATTTTGCATTTGGGCTCGGTTTATCCCCATTCTGTTTTTTTCGTGCCTTGTCCGCTCACTTCTCGTACGAGGAGATTGACAAAGGCATGGTACAGTACCTACCTTAGTACCTAAGAGAGAGAGAGAGAGCTTGAGGAAGGAGGATCCGAGTATCTCGACCAAACCGCCTTCCGAAACAGGGATATCCGAAAGAAGGCATCACCGACTCCGGAAACCCCTAAAAAAACTCACATCGTCATACCCAACCAATTCTACATAGGTAGGAACCTTACTACGTGTGGAGCTACCTAGCATGGAGCCAAGTCCCAACAAGCAAATGCCGATGAAAGCTTGTGCTGGAATTTTTTATTTTTATTTTTTTGGTCAAGCATTCATGAGAGTCTGAGACACGCACGTCATGCAAGATTGGGAAAGGTGGTTTGGTTGGTTCCCCTTGCTTATCCCTTCGTGTTGGAGACGGGTTGATCCTTGTCTAGAGACTCTAGACCCGCCGGGGATTTGGATTTGCGTACGCAATCAATCGACTTCCAAGACTTGCGATAACGGCTCTACATCGTCTCGAGATAAGAAAGAAAGATCCAGGATTCAAAGAGAGTGAGTAAAACCAGTGTTCCACGGGATTGATGGTTTGCTAGCAGGCTACCTAGGCAATAGTAGATACTGTAGTAGGGAGTAAGTAGTTTTATACGGATTAATTCTGGACACAAAAAAGTAAGCTTCGTGGCTGCAGGGTGGTTGCGTTTGCGATCCGCATGGCGATGCCGGTGTTGGATATGGTTAGGTAACAGCTTTTCAGAGTTGCATGCCATCGGATGTTTTTCTTGGATTCCAAGGATGGAGGGATTGATATCCACGATGAATTTCTTGCATGAATCTACGTACTCCGTATGCAAAGTGATGTCTATACCTACCTACCTGATTTACTCGTTTGGCGGAGGATTCAGCCGGGCCTGCACGATATAAATATCCTTGCCATTCGCATCTCCGACACGAGAAAGGGCGCGTGAGCAGGCTGGGGATTCCTCAATCGGCGAGATTGATGCCATATCGGAAGGTTTGGAAATTAAGCTATATCAATTTTTTTTCCCCATTGGCTGCCTGCCGTTCAGCTCGAGGACGGTGCCAGGTGGTGATGTTGCCATTGGACTTGGAGGCCGTGCGGGCGATGGGCTGTCGGTACACCGCCATGTCAACCATCCACCAATTGATGCAGGTATCCACGCACGCCCTCGATGGGAATGCTCCCTCCCCGGATAGTCTGACGATAGGGATCTCAGATGATCGAACATGCAGCTACACCGCTAGAATACGAAGGTTCGAGATGCGATCCAAAGTGCGGGTGACGGCTGAATTCGAGACCGATGTCACGTCACGGACAACCAACACATCAATGGGGATGCGAAGCAAGGAAAATTCCAAACATTGCACTCGATCAATATGTACATTGTGTGGTGAAGAAAAAAGCTAGATATACGAGAACGCTGCATGATGCAGGAAAAGTAGATGGAGAAAAGATAAATGAATGCGATGTGCAGAGGCGACACAAGAAAATCTCTAGTTCATCGAGAGGATCCCCTAAGCTATGCATCAACACAGTGGACCGGTGGATGCAGGCCGATGCTTCGGAAGTCTGACCAAGTATAGCACCGACAAGTGGGGGTTGGATGCTGCACGTAGTCGTAAACATGTCAAGCCAACGGATATCTAGAACGGAATGAATGACAACAATCCCACCGGATGCATCGCTCGCCTCTCAGAGGCTGTGTACTCGTTTGGCAGCAAGGAGACTTCCCCACCAGAACGGACAGCAAAAACCCAACAAGTGGACCGAGGAAAATGCCGAGGAAAAAGTACAGGCGTAAGAAATACACGCAAGAGACCGGATCTCTCGAGAAACAATTGAGCATTTAAGATTTCAGTGCTATGGCTGGGTAAAATTTGACTGGCTAATTGAACAAGGTAATCAGGCATTTATCATCATCTCTCATCAAGGTCATGAAGACGGTGTGGAGGTGGTGGTAAGGTGCCGCGAGGAGACCGCAAATCAAAGCAACATCAGACTACGGGCTGCTGGACTCACTGTGCCCACGATTGACGATAGTAGTTTTCGTCCATCGGCGTAGGGGCCGAGTCGAAGAGAGCAGCTGGCCACATCGGATCTGTCGGAGACGTGGTCATCGGGAGTCTAGTGATAGGGGCCGACACTGGCTCATAAGTCTGTGTTTGCGACAGTGAATATGCATTCCGCGTAGGGAGAGGCTTGGTCTCCATGCCCATGTTCGCCTGTAGCTGGTGTTCTAAGGCCGCCGTCGATTCGTTGGCAGATTTGAGAAAGTCGTCGATATTGATCGACTCCAAATTGTTCGACGACAGAAGCTGGGCCTGAGGAAGACCAATAAAGGAGGAAGCCGAGCTGATCCGGTAATGATCAACATCGGAGCCTTCGCTAAGGTCATGTATTTCACTGCCGGCGTGTCCAAGTCCGGGAAGCGGTCCGAATTCGTCAACTTCGGAAGTATCACCAGACGACGATGGCGCGGGCAACCCTGGGTTGTAGGAATTGTAGTCGAAACTGGCGTACGAGGGGGCTTGAGTGCTCGGTGCAGCCGGAACGTCCGAGTAGAGCGGGAAGCTCGACCAATCAACCGGCGGTGCGCTGAGACCAGCAGAGCCCAAGGGAAAGTCCGTATCGGGGGAAGCGAAATAGTTCTCCTGATAGTGATCTTGGAACGCCATGCAGGTGATCGGTGAGGTGGACGTCGTGGGAAAGGGAAATGACGAAACGTCCAGGGGAGGAACGCTGGTGACGATCTGCTCGAGGGGCATCTTATCGAAAGTCGTGGGAATCGACGCAGGTTCAACGGACCCATCATGCGATTGCTCAAGGGGCGGCTGAGGTGCCGAGGTGAACGTGTCAAAAAAGGACGAGAGTTCAAGTGGCGGTATGGATGTTGGTGGTGTCGCGTTCTCGAAGGTCGTGACGGGTGCACTGTCAGGCGAGCCATGTTCTGACTTGGCATGGCGTTGTGGCACATTGTCGAGCTGCTCCGGATGCTGGGAGAGATTCTCGCCCACAAAGTTCGTCGTCAGCGCCGAGGGGAGGTGGTCCACAGAGCGGCGGGCGACGTCGGACGTCGAATGGATGGTGTGCGATCGTGGGATGGTGTACGGCATTCCACATTTGTGAGCCATGTCATTGTGTTTGTGGGCAGGCTTGTGATGACCATCTCGGAAGACGGTGAGTGTACTCTCCGACTTGGTCGACGTGAGATGGGGCTTCTTCAACTCGGACGGGGCCGAGGGTTGGGACGGAGGCAGCCCTGTCTCTGGGACGGGATCTAGATGGTGCTCTTTCTTCAGCGCACAGGTACAGCGCTGTCCGTGAGTGCAGCCACACCGGTGACGGGATTCTTCTGTGATTCAGATCAGAAATTGCCATATTTCACCATCACCAACGTGCTCACGCTTGAGGTCTTTCTTGTCAACGGTATGGGAGTCCGAGTCATGCTTGTGACTGTTCTTTTTCTTGTCACCACACTCGCACTTTACGTGGGTTGTCCGTGACTTGCGTAGGCCGCGACAGTGGACGCATTGAGAGACTGGTCGGCCTTTCTTATTGATGTGGGTCAAAGGGCGGTCTAGTAGTCAGATGGTTAGCCATCGTGGCTCGATCAATGCCACCCGGATCCTGTTGTCAACCTACCACTATGGTGACAGCTGCTGACACGGTGACCCCGGACGCAAGCTTCACAAGCCCACTTCTCGCCATCGATAAGCATCGCGGTTACTGTAGAGATAACATGCGACGATTCGCGAGAGATATATGGAAGGTTCTTTGTATAATAGGTATAAAGACAAAGTATAAACCGAACGAATAGTGTCGGAAGAAGCGAATGGCCGTCAAGGCGGATTCACTTTGCAGGTCGAGTGCGTGGCCGTCACACAGTCCGGATCGGGGGGACGAATTGGCGTTTCGACCGACAGAGAACGGAAGTAGAAGCAGTCCGACAAAGCAAGGGTATCTCAGGCGAATGTCCCAATGCGCAAAATTATATCACGAACGCCGTTCCACCAATGTAGGTAGGCAACTGAGGGTATGCGTTGAGCTTTTTCTTTTATTTTTCGTTGACCCCAAACGTAATTGGCGGGAGGGTGTATTTTCGGTGAATAGCCGATTTAGTTCGCAACGCAACCACGAAGGGAAAAAGCAATTAATGAATTTGCAGAAAAGCAACAAAAGAAATTCGGGGGGCCAAAGCCTACGCACCGTTTGGCGCCGGCCGTGAGACAGGACACCAAATACCGGTAGTGGCGGCCAAATTGCAAAGGGTTCGATCGATGTCGAGGCAGAGTTGAATGGTAACCCTGTGGAAAAAGGAAAAAGAGAAAAGGGAAGCGGAAGCAGAAGAAGAGGGGGCGGGAAGAGGAGTAAAGTAGTTACGGGGTTCAGCAAGGGGAGTTGCCTAGATGGTTGGTCTCGTCCCCCGGAGAGCCCGAAGGAAACGAGGAGCGGCGAGGCGAGGGGCGGTGGTTCACTGGTTCACGCTTGGGTTGCGTGTTAACAGACGATCTGAACCGCGGGTGCTTCCTGCGCACCTGCCTTGCCTCCATGGGAAAGGAACGGCCAGGAAGAGTAAAACTCTGGGAATTAATAACCTCCACATCGTGTCCACTCACCCACTCTAACTCAAAAACCTTTAACCCACACACACACACACACACACACACACACACACACACACATTTCGGCCTTCCCTCGTCCTTCCCTCGCTATCTTGTCTTTTGCAGAGTTGGAGGTCCCACAACCTACGTGCAGCAAGAATGGAATGCTTCGTTATTTGTCCACCCGCTGCCAGCTTCTGCAAAGAATCAAGGGTATAGGGTTAGAGAATTCCAACAAGGCTTTTCTTCCCAGTCAGATGATGGTCCATTTGATTTGAATCAAGTGGTGTCCTGTCGGGGGCGCAAGGCTTTCACAATCGTCCGTAGAAGGCTGACTGTTTCTTGACGACCCTGAACCCAGCGACCCTCAATTTCAGGATGCTTTGCGAATCCTCATTACTAGTTATTGTATCATTTGGTTACAGTCAACAGGTTATCCCTGGCCTCTGTCATGTCGTACCAGCAACCATAACGGTGCAGATTGTGCAACCGAAGGCCAAAAATAAGAATTTCGGAATCCTGCGAAAAGTCCAGGCAACCTGGACAAGTCTCACGATACCCGTCGTCTTTTGTATCTTGTTAGACGGAGTCACGGAGCTTTCATATTTTGCCCTGCTCCAGGTTCAACATCCCTTTACAAATGCAAGGGATACTCCGTCCTCAGCTCAGTTTACCCCGAGATTACCCAGACTACGAGTCGGGAGAATGAACAATGGAGTCATTGGAGTCAGTTCCAGGCTTAAGCTGGCGTAGGATGCTCCGAGCCTCCGACAGCAAAGACGGAGCAGACTCGCTAACCCCCACTCGAGCGCACGGAGGATGCCGAGCCAAGATGAATCTCGTTACGAAACTCTGGGGGGAGCGTACGTTACTACGTTATCTCGACCGAGGACTCTTTCTCGTGTCTCGTTAATTTGATAAGACCACCATGTAGTCGTCGCCAATTTCTGGGGTTACTAGGTTACTTATCTACATGCTAGGTAGCAAGCTCTTCCATCGGATCATCGTTCCGCATCTGCGAAGAAAGAAAAGAAAAGAAAAAAAGGCAAAGAAAGAAAGAAAGACCACACCACCCCGGCTTCTGCAAAAACCTTGCATTCCCCTCATGCATGTCAGACAGACCTGAATATTCGAACGTAGGTGCCAAGGTGGTCGATCCTATTTCCCCGATGGTTTCCTGTCAAATCGAATCAAGTGTATGTTTGGCTTGCTTTTTTTTTTCCTTTTTTTTTTTGCTTTCCTCCTGCGCGGGCCCTGCCGCATTCAGGCTTCTAGAAGAATTTTCCCACGTTCCATGCAGCCGGCTAGAATTGCAACCTGTCCAGTCATTGGCGGAAGGGACCATGGAAACGTGCGGCTAGACAGGCACTCGCGTTAGGAGTCTGCGCCATGGACGAGTCTGACCTGTGCCAGGTGTTCATCTGCCCATCCCGTTCTCTGTGTTACACCTTATGCAGGACCGGTCGGGTTGGCAGCGTCTCTTCCTGAGTCTGTACAGGTGGTCGGATGTGGTGAGAAGTCCGGAAGAAGAAGGGAAAAAAAAGTTTGACCTTGTCGATGCGAATGCTGGAAGAACCTTCCGGCCTCTTGCGTCTGATACCACAGAACAAACTCGTAGACCACCACATCTGTTATCGCTGAGGATGAGTAGATCAAATTTGCAGCGGGATGGGTCGATTTCTTCGTTGCCGACCGTTCTGCGGGATGTCGTCATAGCTTGCCCTTTGGTCATGTGGCTGACCCTGATCTGCGCAGGCAAGTGGGTTTGCCACAACCAATCGCCGCCTTCCGTAGGGTAAAACCGGGTCCGCAATCGCAATCACCGTCCACCCGCCAGGGCCCATCACACCTGAGTATTCGCAGTACGGTTACGCACACATGCATGCCTCTCAGAACTCGTGATGATTGAGAATACTACCTATGATCTTAGTCAAGTTCACGACGAGGGAGGAGATAAAGTATCTTGCAGGCTTCGATTGACAGAAGGATGAACGTCAACGCGAAGTCCACGCACTGACAAGCTTGCGATGGTGGATCATCATCCCGGACGCCAATCCCCAGAAGGTCCCGCTCAACAACGGAACACCCGTCGATCTATCTCGTAGTCAAGACTTCTTCCATTATTTCTTGCTTAAATTGCCTTTTCGGAAACCATTGGTTTGAGGTCTGTGCTTATTCCGTATGGATAAGAAATGATGAATTGAATTGCCCATGGATTTGGGGAATTGTGTCTTGTGGAGGACCACACAATATACGTAGCTCTTTGCTTGAATAGCACGGGGTGGGATCAGGGGACCGAGCTCAGGCTGTCTCAATTCCGTACGCGCCGTTGCTACTCAAAATGAACGGACCCTCGACCGGTTCCTGAACAGTGAACTTCCTGGACGATGATCGCTTCCCCGGCCAAGTTGCAGGGCATATCGCAATAGGAGAGTGCGAGAAAAGGTGAGTATAGATTCCACCAAGGCTGCAAATTGCTACCATTCGAATTGCGCTGCACTTGATGGTTAATCAGGCAATTGATCTATAGATACGAAACAGTCTAGATCCTTGTGTCGCCATGGATGTTAGAAATCATCGAAGTCTGGAGTGGATTCAATTATCCACTCCGACCCAGACTCTTCCACCGTTCTAACTTCAAAAGCTATTAACCATAGATTTGCTTCTAGTATTCTCTAATTTCTCTTCCCCATTAGTTTCGTTAGCTTCAGTTCCAAGTCCCAACCCTCGTTGACAAAGTTGATCCCTTCCTCCTGTTGGCACGAAGCTCTTGACTCAACTCGACACTTCGCAGAAAGCAATAATCGACGCCGTTTGAATGGTAGATTACTCATTGAGCAGATTCGATATCTGGTTGCCTCTGTATGATCCCACGCCTAATGACAACGAGGAATCCCGTGCAGCCGTCGACATCTACACGTTGCACGCGATTCGGAACGTCGGGCTTTGACAGCACACCAATACCAAGTTACCAACCAGACCAGGCACAGATTACCTCAGTCCGCAACGAATAGCAATGAAGATTGAGCTTGGTTGATAACTCCGATTTCATGAAACGCAGCAAAACGATTGTGAGACCGAATATGAAGGGCTTTGGTGATTGCAAAAAGTGGTTGTGCTACCGCTAGCAACTATTCCTGCCTATGGCTGGCTGGGCTTCAACTCTCGGACCAATTGCTCATCAACTTGATGGATTCTTACTTTTTTTTTTACCCTTTTGTCCGGACAGTTTCTAACTTCATGCACCTTTGAGTATTATTGTCAAGGCATTGGGCGGGGGAGATCGCCGTGCCTCGAGCCTGGAGTACGTGGCTCCTGTGATACGTGGTCAAGAGTCCCTGGAGAGTTAAACGTCAAGGACAGCAAAAGAAATGTAGCGTGAGGGAACAGACAGATTGATTTGTCCGGGGAGAAACCATAATGCTTTTGATCCCGCCAGCAAAGCTGGATAGATGCAAAAGTAACTTGAGTCTTGCACCAGTCAGACTGTACTCGTTCCCTTGGCGGGAGAGATAATCGCCAGCACGGTCACGTTGTCATGAATTGCAGCGGTCATGATATTTTTGATAACAAGTAGTCCGTAGGCAATGACGTATACCAAAGAGTAACTTCATTCGATGATCAACGGCGGATATGTTCTGGTAAAGTGGAAGTCTATGGAGTAAGTAGCTGCTGGGTTGATAAGAAAAAGCGTGATATGAAGAAACCCCTTTTTGCATCATCCCTCGATCAAGAATAGCTTCTTGTTGCACGATTATTGAAAGCGAGAAGTTTGTAGCCAGTAAGGGCAGAATCGGACATTCAAATTATAGAATGGAAATAATAACGTCGCATAGTGAAAGGGGCAAACAGGTGGGAAAGTTGTTCCTTCAGCACCAAAACATGTCGATCGCCACGTACGTCGTAGAATACAATCAATCCTCACATGGCCGGGCTTCAACGGCATAAAAGCAAAACCTCTCCCAGCGAAGTTATCAAATTTTCAAAGCTGGCATCGTCTTACCGATCTGTCTTCCATCTTGAGGAACGATTCAAATCCTTGATAGTTTTTTTTGGTCCGTCATGGGGAAGAAAGATCTGGGCCGGTGGGAAATAGTATTAATCCGCTGCTGAACGCAGAAACAAAAAGCCGTCCTCCGCGGCGGGCGCGATCAACCCCAAAAAAGAAGTAGATTGTCTTTCCCCGAAACCATATCAATCATGTCGAGGATCTCTTTCAGCAAAATGGTGTCGCGACGATGTTTGCTGTGTTCTGCTCACAGTGCCGAAGGGCACTCGGCGCTAACCCCCTTCACCACCCCCCGCCCTGCGAAAATTAGCCTGTAAAACCTTGCCCTGTTGGCTTCGCGTCGCTCCCTCCTCCCAACTTCCTTCACCTCAACCCTCACCTTTCCGGAGGCTCGCTTTCTCCCCCACTACCACCACGACCCTGTGGTTTTCATCAGATCCGACGTAATGAACTCTCGCGAGCATTCTGACATGCCTCCGGCTCCGTCATACCCTTCGCCCAACGCGGCGCAGATGAGCCAAGGAGCGATGCAGTACTACACCAATCGTCAGTTGACTACTGACGAGCTCTTGACTGCTGAGCTCTCGCGCGAAAATTCAGGTGGGAACCTCGGAGACGCCTCGAGTAATGGAATCTCTCACAGCCAGTCGATGGTTCTGAGCTCGAATAACCCCGGTGGCCATGAGCTGGGTCGTCCGCCATCGGCAGATCAACATCAACAGCACATGCTTCAGTTCACGCCGAGTCAACAGGTGGGGGTCGATCCGAATCACGACTTGAGCTACGGAGATCAGAGCGCACGCAGAAAGCGATCGAAAATCTCGCGGGCCTGTGATGAATGCAGGCGCAAGAAGGTAATTGCTTTGTTATCCCCGTCACGCGACTTGCGACAAGGACTAACTCGTCGATTTGCTCTTGCAGGTCCGTTGCGATGCCAGCTCTGAGTCGGGTGTCGAAACATGCTCCAACTGTCGTCGTCTCGGGGTCGTCTGTCAATTCAGTCGCGTCCCCATGAAGCGGGGGCCAAGCAAAGGGTAAGACGGAGCAACCGTACTTCCCCTGTCGAAGATCGCGAAGACCTTCAAGGAGACGAAGGGCTGACGTGGTATGATAGTTACATCAAGGAATTGGCGGAACGATTGCACACTCTCGAGAGTCAGATGCAACCTCCTATGGTCCATGCGGATATGCAATATCAAGCGATGAACGAGGTGTCGTCGCCACGCGGTTACGACTTCTCGCCGCCAATGGACGGGGGTGCCATCGGTCGTAAGCGGACTTATTCTTCTGTCTTTGACGGATTGCCAAGTTCGTCTTTCACACAGCCTCCTTTCAATCCTCGTGGCTCCCAGAATGCTTTCGGTTTGTACCTTGACATCCATCTACAAATTGCTTGAATCTGACCAAAGTAGACACAGGGGAAACACCCACAGACCCCGAGAACCCAGCGGTTATCAATAACTCGGCACCTAAACCAGGTAGCCTATTCTGGCAACCTACCGGCAACGAACATGACCTGCCTCCAGGAGCTCTTGACGTGGCAGACGTTAAGCCAGCTGATGAGGACATGACACCCTTGGACGTGGATGATGGTGCACTGAATGCGTATGTTGCCTTGTCGCTTGGAGACTGTTCTATGTTGGTGATGTCTAACATCCCGCAGGTACTATCTGAATATCCACCCCTTCTTGCCTGTTCTTCCACACTCGAAGGAACGTTTGTTGGAACTCCTGCATCAGTGCAACCGCGAAATCCAGGAGGTGTTCCTGTTTAGCTTTTACACGCTTACACGTACAAACATGGAACGCATGGCGGCTAAGTTCGAAAAAATCACCTCGTTCGAACAGGGGCAGGATGTCTTGACCTTCCATACGCGCCAGCCTGCGATTGTTCGTCCAAACGCTGTCAATATCATCATGCTTCAGACCTTGCTTTTCATGGTACTCGACTGTGACTCCCGAGGACCTGAAAATTTTATACTCAAGAACGGTTTACCGAAATATACTCTCATTCAGGCAGCGACCAAGCTCGGATATGACTTGGCTAAGGGCCTCGGCCAGTTGAAAACAAAGAGATCCTCGGAGCCGGATATGGATGGTGATGCAAATCTCGTGCGACGGAACTGGATTTCCGTGAACATCCTCACGCGCTGGTATGCGATCGGTGTAGCTGATGCCAGTGTGCTCGGAAGCCATGAAATTGGTGGACTCGAAGACGAGAAGATCGCCCCCACTGCTCTGGTCCAAATGGCTTGTAAGTGAAACTAACTTTGCGAAGTCACGAAGATTATATCATACTGATGCTTTATCGCAGCTTACTCGAGTTTTCTCATGGAGATGGTCACCTTGGCCACCCTTGAGCACAATGTCTGCCAGACGGAGAGTGGAATGGGCCGTATGGTCGCTGCCAACCTTGTGGCGTCTTTGGAGCGTCTTTCTGAAAACGAACGCATTCGCAAATTTCACGAATCTCCAGACGATGCCGCTGCTCAACTCTTCCTCGAGTACCTCGAGCCTCAGCTCTACTGGACTCTTCGACTGCTGATTAAACGTCACATTTTCGTTTACAGCCCGTACGAGATTATCTACTCCGCCGAAGAGCTTGTTAACGAGATGCACAAACCGACGACACCAGCTCGCATGACTACTCCCTTCGATCTTCATAGTCTGGCACTCGCCGCTATGACCCTTCTGGAGGCCACCGTGCTCCCAGAGTACGCTAACCACTGCTGGGAGTCGTTGCGCAAGATCGAAGAAATCCTTGACCGACGCGAGCGACAGGTTGCGGAGGCGGGCGAGTTCGGCGACATCTTCGCGACCCCTGGCTGGGATGCCAAAATCCGTGTATTCATCGAATGGCGACGCGCCAAAGCTCAAGAGAGCCAAGTGCAAGACCCCGCACTCACCAAGAGCGGCTCCAGCAACCCGCCCCCAGTGCTCGGTCCCAACGAACAACGCTCCCTGCAGCATTTGGCGGATCTTGCGGTCGGTGCTGAAGGCTCCGTAGCGGCCGCGAGCGCATCTTCTCCTCCACCGGACAACGTCGGCACCGGTGCGGCGGCTGGCTTGGGCCCAACTTCGCCCAGCTTCCCATCCTCTACTCAGCCTCAAGGACGCGTTGTCGTCGACTTCACCATGCTCACCAAGGAGGGGTATCTCAACGTCTTCTCGGGCCTGTTCTACCGTCGCAGCCGTTGAGATATTGTTCCCTGTCTTGAGTTGGGACAATGATGCGAAATTCGCTTGAAAAAGTCTTGTGAGCATTCGCGGAATCGTGCAGCAGACAGTATGCAGAATCTTTTTTTCCATTTCATTTCAAATTTCCCTGTAAGGAATCCTGTATTTTCTATCGTCACATTTTTCCTTTTCTTCTGCCGCAAAACAAACTCCCCACAACAAACTTGCTTTATCTGTTTTCTCCTCTTGCTTGATTGAAATGCTGGTGGCGACGGCGGGCCTTTTTTTTTCTTTCATTCTAATTATGATCATCATGTACCAGTAGCGAAAATGATTCAAATCAGATCAGGGTCAAACACAATTTTTTGTCAAACACAGCCTTAATATGACTTAGCTGGAACCTAATGCAAATGAACCATTGATACTCTTTGCATTTAAAGAAAAATCTTCGCAAATCTCTCCTTCCCTTTGTCCCTGATATGGTATGGGTATCTGGTAGAAGATAGCAAGGTTGACGATTATACCATTATGATTTCACCTCCCAAACGCAACCCGCTGCCACACGCCTTCCACATCCTGACACAGTTGCAGAAACCCTTCGTCCTCGAGTTGCTGGCATACCCAGTTCTCGAGCAGAGCGGCGCGTTCGTTTGTGGGCGCGGCCAGATACGCGGACAGATCGGCCGTGGTGATGATATCGGCTCCGAGGGACGGAATGCTGCTCGGCTGGTCGTGGAACGAGCCGTGATTTCCAGGGACTTTATCTCCCACGAAGCCACTTGGTGGAATCGGGACTGCGGCAGCAGTAGTAGTAGTAGTAGACGAGCCCGCTGGTCCTGCTTGCGGGCAGGCGGGTGCATGGAGGGAGTTGTGGTGCGCAGAAGAAGCAAGCTCGCTTCCTTTGTTCGACGAGTCTTGATTCAACTTGGTCGGCGCTGGCCTTTCGGGTCCCGTTCGATTTCCCGGTTCCTTTTCGTTTTCCTGTGCCCAGGAACTGGACGAGCGAAGATTGTATTGGCTGATGATGACACCTGCAGTGGCGGGTCTCGCCGATGCAGTCTTCGGTGGACGCGGCTGCTGGCAGGGTCCTGCTTTCGGGGAGATTTTCGGCCCCGGCTTGGAAAAGGGGAGGTCCCGTTTCGGAGGGAGGAGTTGGTCCAAGGTTGAGATGTCGTGGTAGGGGAGTGCTGTGGCGGGCCTGGAGGAGGAAGAGGTGGGGAGTTTCAGGCGGAGGATCTTCGATTGTACTGGGTGGTCTCGGGCTGGGGGTTCGGCTGGTGGGACGTGTGCTTGTTCGGTGCTGTCGGTGGAGGGAAGGGTAGGAGCTGAGGACGATGGAAGCATTGGGTAGCCTGTAGTTGTACCTGCGGGGGAAATTAGTATATTTCAACAAGGAAGTGCAATGAGGAGAAGAAGAGGATGAAAGATACCAGAAGCTTTGGACAGAGGTGCGTGGGTGTTGACTCCCGTCGATGGGCGAGATGGGAAGACGAAGCTCTGACCAGCAGAGGAGCCAGACGTTGTAGCACAGCCTCTTGAAAAGGTGTCCGGTACTGCAGATACGGAGGACGAAGGCCTGCTGAAGGGGAAAGATGATGATGGCGGTCTCATGGCTGGCTGTGGCGCTGGGCCGCTTGACTCGGTAAATGGACAGTTGATCGCGCTTAGGATAGCCAATGCAGTGTAGTAATCGTGATCAGAAGCGAACTTGAGCTGAAACCGACGGACCTGTTTGCCTGGTCGTTCAGTACCTTGGTTTGGCTCCTGTGCTTTTTTGTCTGCAACACGCACCTGATCAAGCCCGCGTGGGTATTTGACTGCCAAACAGGGTGATTTGACAAGGACGGCGAACGGTGGCTTCGAACCTCTATTCGATGCGGACTGCGTATGGTTTATAGCCTCCCGCGCCAGTTGAGAAAGATCGATGTCTTCCTGCAGCAAAATGGACGCAGAGAGTTAGCAAGTCAGGCGCTGAATATCAGCACATACAGTAAGGCAGGTCAGTGTCAAGGCGATACCAGTGTATCCTTGCCTCGCATCACCCTCAGGACTGTACGCGTTGTCACAATGGATGCTGCTTGAGTGGTCTCAAATACGGCAATCAGGTCTCCATTTCCGGCCAGATGACTCCAGGTCAATGGGCCGTTGTGATGGATGGAGGCGGTTGTGTGAGAGAACTTGGTCAATACTAACCGAGCGAGACCGTCGGATCCCTGCACCTGTTGGGAACCGGAAAACATGATGGAAGGGTTACATGGACAATATTTGATGTTGGTTTAAGATATAATGGAAGAGATGGTTGAAGCTAGGTAGATAAGAAGATCGAGGGCTTGGGATGAAGATGCGGCTTGACTATAGAGACCGAGGTCAGTCCCGTTTGGGAATAAACAAAGAAGGTAAGGTTAGGTAGGCAGTAGAACTGTAGGAGATTGGTCTATACTATTTTCTATGAGAATAGTAAAAAATTTAAAAAAAAATATATGTTATCCTACTATTTATTTTCCTCTCCTAATTTCCAGATACATAAGGAATAAATTAGGTTACCAGCATGATGGCCTACTTTATCGTTCTTATGGAATGATACATGGAGACACAGCATTGCCTGAAAGAAGTTTGTAGGAAGTTTTGTTTGAGATTGTCGGCCACCTTGAGCAACGCGTATAAATGGTCAAGTGCCAGCGTTGAGGGAGGTAGGAGGTAAGGTGAGGGCTCGTAGATTTTTGCTCGGTAGGCACCTATTGGATACGATGAATATCATATGTATTCAAGTTTCTTCAGACTTGTCATCAACAAGGACAGCGAGTCTGATTATGTTCCCATACATATATTTGACTTGTCATTCCATTAAGCAGACAGAAAACCTACCGAAGAGGCACATTCAGTTCCGTACAATCTACAGGGGCCTCACCCCATGTGACAAAGCAATACTACCCTTACTCAACTTGCTCCATCTTGCCATCGGCAGAGAGCACTTGGCCAGTCACGAACCGCGAGGCATCGGAGACTAGAAATGCCACGGGAGTTACCATATCTCGGATTAGGTCTTCAGAGTTGTCCTCAAGTGGATGCCCCAGTTCCACTGCCTGCTCGTGCTTCTGACGTTGTTCAGCTTGCATCTCCGACCATGACGCTGGCACAATCGAATTGACACGAATATTGAACGTCTTCCATTCAGAAGCAACAGTTCGCGTCCAAGAATGCACCGCTCCCTTGGTCGCTGCATAGTGTGCGCTGCCTTCCTGAGGACTCACTGCTGCTCTGGATCCGAGGTTGACGATACTGCCACCTTTCTCCTTCAGATATGGGAATACGGCTTGGTTCGTGAACACTGTTCCGTTTACGTTGACATTCAACAATTTGTCCAGTTGCTCTTCGCTGATGTCTTCCGCAAGAGTCATATCCTCGATTTCGGCGGCGTGAACAAGAGCATCCAGCCCGCCCAGCAAGGCGACGGCCCTTTCTACTGCTGTTAGAACCTCGCCTTTCTTCGTAACATCGACATGTAGGTAATGAGCCCGCTCATGCCCCTCGCATACCAGTTCGTTGACGAGTGTTCCTGCGAGTTCATCCTTCATGTCGAAGATCACGACTTCAGCTCCTTCACGTATGAATAAGCGCGTGCAAGCCGCTCCAATCTCATAGGCGCCTCCAGTGATGATGATTCGTTTCTCTTTGAGATCATTAAAATAGGTCGGGTAAGGCATGTCTGCTATTTTATAAGCAATATGGGAAAGAGCATGAATCTGAGTTGCTTCACGTGGTTTTGAGAGATACTTTACCTGAGACATCTTTATGAGGAAAGGAAGATGTCGCGGAAAAGCGAAAGGTCGCTCAGAACACTGGGACAGTCGAGAATATGTAGGCAATGCAGCCTAAGACATGCCAGCGGTGTAATGTCCTCATAGGCTCATTGTCATGCCCGTTTGATAAAGATGGGCCATTGTCCTGCCTGAGGACGCTTTGTATTGCAGAAAGAGGGAACGTCTGCCTGTAAATATCCTCGCATATGGCTGGTCAATGCTGACCGTAAATCCACTATAGTCCACGGGAGGAATGGCCTGGAAAAGAATGAGCGCGAATCAAAAAAGCATCAAATGAGGCAGCGTAAAAAAGCTAACGTTTGCTCATGACTGGGAATGCTGTCTGGACATCAGCTATCCTACCTTCTTCTTCCCCTCTATGATAACCGAATCCCGTGACCTGCTGTTGATTCTGGAGGCGCTAAGATGGATTGGGTACCCAGCAGTCTAATGCCAAAGAGGAAAAGCGCGTGATAAGAAGTGCTGAAGCGGAATAACCATGATCCGAGACGGACGCGCTCGAGATGAAGCTTGTAGCAAGCGCGGACTTTCCGCTGCGATCTTCGACAGATCGTACCACTTCGCGATCACAGACTCAGAGCCCTCAGGGCCCCAAAACCAAGACATTTGAGGCTTGTCAGCTTTGTTGATTGTGCGCGCATATTTACCATTGCAAGCGCAAAGTGGACTTCCATTTTCTGCAGCTCTTCGTCCCAGTGAGATCGTTGTTTTTTCCAGCGCATTCTTTCGTCCTTCTGCGCGGTTTCGCTGGCTTGCTAGCGTCCAAATACATCTTTGAGACCCCTCTGCCCGTGAGCACACAACGACCAAATCGAAACACTCTTGGCGTTGTCGAGGAAAGGTGGATTAAGAAGGACTTTAGCAGCGGACCCTTTTCGAGACGTCGAGGAAGTCGAGTTCGTGAATTCTATTAAGGGCGGCAGAACCGCGGAGGATTCCGTGTTGGCTCTCGAGTCGCCTTGAATTATTTTCTCAGTTGGCGGTCAATCCTCGAAGGAGCTAGCGGAAATGTCTACCGGTACCCCCCGCACCTCTCTACGAGGTTGGTCCCTCAATCCTAGATCGCCGAACTACAAGTCTTCCAATACAAGTACTGACGGGCAACACAGAGGGTTTGCGACAGGCCCCCAAGGCCAACCAACCTTTCATTCCAGATACTGCGCCCGTAAGGCAAACACGATCCAGTGTACACTCAGCTTCCTCCCCACAGCCGCCTGCCACACCTCAAGCCAATTCCACTGCAAATGCGAGCAGCGTTCACGTCCCGGGCGATCATTGGGAGGGAAGGGAGCAGAGACAAGTGCCCATGACAACACGTGAGGTGGCTACACCAGGAAATCGACCAGGACTTTTCGTTGGTCCAAATGACAGGATGAAAACGGCCAAGCAACCGGACTTTTACGATCCGTACTTTCCGCTCAGGTATCTGGAGGTTCCAAAGTGTACGTGATTTTGCCCTGCAATTTTTCGCAAGCGAAACCAGGCCTAATTTGCTGACACGTACTCATAGCGGATCATATCTACAAACGTGCGCACTACGGCTTGCAGTCGGGGATTCCGGATGAGGTTGATTTTGCACTGTACCATCTGGTCCAGATCTCTAACCAACGATGGGACAAGTTCAAGTTCGAAGGGTTTCCTCTGCTGGCCGAAACCCTCATGGAGAAAGCCATGGAGGTCACTCTTCTATGCACAGGGGTCAAGTGGGAGCTGCAGTACGACTTTCGGGAGCCAACCGACCGTGTCAACACGTTGAACTCGTTGCATGGCACACGCGACATTTTGGAGAAGATCAAGGGGATTCCCGTCGCGTTGCCTGATGACACTCTCGAAACGTCCGAGTTCAATCACCATCTTCGAAACATCAAAGAGGCCACGTTAGTCCTGCGGAACATGTCGTTGCTGAGGGACAATGCTGTCTATGTGTCGCGCTATGCCAAAGGGTTGTTAAGGGACTTCCTGGTCGTTCTCCTCAACATTCCCGACCAGCCTCGTTTGAATGAGCTCAAGAACGACGCCTTGGATATTGCAGAAGAGGTGACAAGGTTCATGACGACCGACGCGGAAGACCCGCTCTGGATCTCCTTGCTTAAATGCTTGGAATCCCCCGATCGTGCTCACATCGTGCGGGCTTTCTGGGCTTTGACCCATTTCTCGACGGATCTCAACGAGCCAGAGGCAAACCGGGCCCTAGAACGGGTACCAAAACCGACCCTCCAGCAAATTTACTATCATACCCTTCTAGATTTGGACAAGGACATTCTGAGTGGTGCGCTGGACTTCTGGTACCAGTATACTCTCTTCCAATACAACATCGAGACTCTTATCGATGTTTTCAATCTTGCCATCGTCTTCGTACCCCGCATGATCGCCTTGTTATCGTACGAAGGGCGACCTGGCAAGAAAGAGACGGTGCTTCAGGAAGAAAAGGTGGCTCCTGCACCCACAGAAATCCCGCGTGTACCACCCGAACTTCTCAAAGAGCTGATGGAGCTTTCGGAACCCCAGCGAAGCTCTCGCTGGCTTCGTTGCTGTTTCGTTGAGGATCCGGACTGCGAGATCACGCAAATAGCGCTATGGCAGGCCTACCAGAGCCGATTCGCCAACCCGGAACTGCTAGGAGGTGGTGTCCTCCCTGCTGCGGAGTTCATCAAGAACGTCAGCAACACTTTTACGAATGCCCAGGCGCAAGTTATCAACGGTCCTGGTACCGCGACCAAGTTCATCATCAAGGGTATCCGCCCTCTTGAAACCGCATACACTTTCCAGGGATTCCCCTACCTGTACTGCAAGTGGGCGGACGACACCACACCGTCCAAGATGTGTCAACGTGCCTTTGCCACCCCCACAGAACTCCGTACACATGTTTTCTCGGAACACATGAACCTGAAACCTACCGATACTCCGGGTCACTACAACCTGGAGAACGCAGAGTCGCCCGTCCATACCTGTCTCTGGAACAACTGCACCCGATTCCGTTCCTCTAGACCAAGCGCCGACACGGCTATGGTTGCCGGACACGTTGCTTCGCACTTGCCTGAGGAGCGAGCTCCCGATGCAGAACCTCGCGTTCCCAAACGTGTGGTGCTCCAGGAGCGCATCGTTCGCAAATGGTTCTACATGGACACACCCCTCAACGAGAGAGGCGAGCCATACGGAGTAGCTTACAAGGCTGCCTTGGTTCTGCGGAACATTGCCTGGAACTTGCCCAACAGAGAGGCGCCTAAAAGCGAGGGCCTTTCGTGGAAGAAAGCTGTTTTTCTGAGTCACCGTCCAAAGATCGTTGAGCTCTGGGACCGAAACCGCTCTTTGCGCAAGGAGCTCACCGAGTTGATCATGGTGCTAGAGAAGGAAGACGATTGAATTCTTCTTTCGTCCTGTTTCCTTTTTTTGCCGGACTCATGATATTCTGTGCAGCGCTAAGTTCCAAGCTTTTCTCGTTTTTCTTTCTCCTTTCAGATTTCAATCATGTACGAATAATACCCCAGCTTTCTGACGGCTCTATTTGCGCAAGTACCATTTTTCAAACTCCTCTGGACCTTACTATTCCAGACTCGAAGGCATGGACTGTTGCGTGCGTTCAAAACGGTTTTATGGCATTGTAGAAGGGATCTAGGGGTTCATCTGACTTCATTTCATATCTGGCGTCCCGGTGATGAGGGAGATGGGAAAATGAAGGGGTTGCTTTGTGTTCTTTCTCGGGGGGTTTTGCAAACCGAGTGCACCAGTCTGCGTGTATGCAGACGTATGCATTTTACGTTCTTCTTTGAGGCGTCGTCTTGATGATAATGTACAATACGCAGTAAATGAAGAGTTACCAAGGCACAGCTTGTTCCTGAGTGATTGGATAGGTTCTATGGCTCTGCAGTAGGTAATCTACGGATGCAATCGGCCAGGTTCCCCTGGGGTTCATGCTTCCTCTCTCTGATCATGACTCGAACCATCAAGGATCTCCTCGGAGTCTTCTTAGGAAGCTGTTTCGATTAGATGTCGGATAGCCATGGATCGAACAATCCTTAAATCGAGGGCACACGTGGCCGTCAATGAAACCTTAACATGTACAGAGGACAAGAGATGGTGATGCAGGTGGCTTCTTTCTTGGCCCTCAGGCATCAATCAGGTTTCAAGGCGAGCGTGGATGACTAAGCCGGCCACCACGGGCTAGCCCCCAAGCGACTTTCATTCAACCCACGACATCGACGTAACTCCACTGCATCTTCTAGACGCCACCGTGAATTTGCGATAGGAAATTGGTCATTGCCCGAATTTTTTTTATCTCAGGAGTTGAGGGAATGAACCTACAATCTCTGCGGCATAATAGCCGAAACATGGATTCTGTGTATCCGTTGGGCGACCGACAAGGCGGCAACTACTGTTGATCTATCACCAATCCAAGGCCTCTCGGATGCTTACCATTGATTGAAGCCTAGAAGCCCCATCCTCCATCAACCTCATCAATTACTTTACTCCCAGGCTAAAGTGGAGCACTAATAGCCTAATAGCCGCCATGTCTAGCCGTCGAGGCCAGGCTCAGCCTGGCCGAGTACCTGCGCTGAAAGTTCGACTAAGCTGCGAGAAATGCCATGAGCGTAAGGTCAAGTGTGACAAACTCAACCCGTGCACGAACTGCCAACGCTCCGGCGCTATCTGCGTGCCGGTCGAGCGGGCGCGTTTACCACGGGGTCGAACCCGCCGGCCACCAGCAGATCAGCCGCCCGAGTCCGAGGCGGATTTGAGAGACCGAGTTTCCAAGCTCGAACAGCTTCTCCGAGACTTGGCTCGCTCGAATACCGGCAGCTCTATTGACCAGGGGCCTTCTCCGTCTGTCGTGGAAAATGATTCTGTGGGCCAAGGCATCCGGAATCTAGAAATTGCATCACCCGAGAGTGAGTCCTCTAGAGGTCGTGTACCTGCGGCCAGCGGGAATGCCGAGTCCCAGAAAACGGAGTCCTACCTGGGCAACTCATTCTGGGCTGATCTCATGCAGCAGGTGAGTCATATGTCTCTGTGAAGCATATAAACGAGGTTAATAATGCTGGTTTCACTGATCGCAAATAGACCCAGGGGTTACGGGACACTATGCATACGTCAGGGACGGATTTCCTCAATTATGAGGCTCTACTTGTCGGGCTAGCACGTCCGGGAAATTTCTCTGGCTCGTCAATCTCGAGCAAGGAACCGTATATGACCCCGCAGATGCGAGCGCAGCTATTCAATATTTTTCTGCTGCAGGTTGACCCTGTGGTCAAGATTCTACATCGCCCTTCTCTCTGCGCGTATATGCTGGAGGGGAAGCCCTATCTCGATTATGAACTGGGGCATCCGGCGCCTGCGGCACTCGCATCTGCTGTTTACTATGCAGCAAGCTGTAGCTTGAGTGAAGAACAGTGTCTGTCGTTGTTCACAACGAGCAAGGAACCGGTGGTTGCTCGATATCGGCAGGAAACAGAAGCGGCCTTGGTGCGTGCAGATTTCATCACCACCAATGATTTGACTGTTCTGCAGTCTTTTGTGCTCTCTCTGGTACGTGTTCAATCCCTTGGATGATCGACTTGACCGCCCATGCCGTTTTATACCCGTCTAATGCAAGAACAACAGGCTGCTGCTCGATCCCAGGATCAGACCCGACGAGTCTGGACAATGCTTAGCATGGCCCTCCGCATTGGACAGGCCCTTTCGCTCCATCTGGCCACTCCGGCGTTTCCGGTGAAGCCATTCGAACGGGAGCTGCGCAGGCGTTTGTGGCTTGCGATTGGCTTGCTCGATGTACAAGCATGCCTGGATCGTGCATCCGAACCAATGATGCAGACGAGCTGGCTGGATTCTTATGCCCCGGAAAATGTCAACGACGATGACTTCGATGTCCACACCGAAGAGTTACCGCAGAGGCCAGAGAGTTTCACCGACATGACCTTTACCCTGATGGTGTCCAAGGCCCAATGTGCTGTAAGATTGCTGAATTTTTCTGAGTTCATGGAGCCAGGTGTACAAGACATGAGGGTTCGGCAGCAGATCGTCGTTGATTTCCAACAGACGGCCTCGAGGCTCCTTAGTAAATGTCAACCCGACGTAATTTCCTTTCACTGGTTCACCAAACAAACGGCCGAGTGCATCCACGCCTCGTTGCAGCTGATCGCTTTGCGACCGTTCCAGCGGAATGCCAACTTCACTCCACCCCACATCAGAGGAGACAGTCTTCTGAAGTTGGCAGTGGATGTCCTAGAAACGACCCGCGAACTGTGCAGCGATCCTCGAGGTAGACCCTGGAGTTGGTTCGAGAGCATTTTTGTTCCATGGCACGGGCTCGCGGTCGCCATCGCCGAACTCTGCGTTTGTGAAGATCCATTGCTGATGGGGAGATATTGGCCAGCGGTCGAACAAGCCCACGGTCGCTTCAGTACTTTGGTCGCTGACTCCCAGCAAGGATTGCTCTGGAAGCCTATGGAAAAGCTCATGAATCGCGCGCGGGCGAAACGGTCCAAGCTGCTGCGCATGGACCCCTTGGGAAGGAGGCCCTTGCAGTTGCAGGAAGGCTCATTACCAATGCCTCAGACGTCTGGATCAGTCTGGCAACCGCCCTCGTCGTTCGCTTCACCGATG
The DNA here is from genome assembly GCA_027569715.1 of Hamigera avellanea. Lineage (NCBI taxonomy): Eukaryota > Fungi > Ascomycota > Eurotiomycetes > Eurotiales > Aspergillaceae > Hamigera > Hamigera avellanea. The sequence goes on from JAPDKU010000018.1 coordinate 87,123, forward strand.
CCTGAAAACATCGGTCCAGAAAACCAGGCAGCTCCTGCCATGCCCATGCAAGAGACCTTCAACACGCTGGAACCATGGCCAAATGTGTGGGACGCGATCGATTTCGGAGCAACGAGCGTGGATAATCTCGCATGGTCAAATTATGAAAGCTTCATTGGGGATGTATACGAAGCCGGCGATTCCATGCTGACTTTTCGCTAAAATGGCGCTTACGCTGGTATTCGTAAACCAAGCGAAGAGAAATGTAGCACAGGCCTCGGGCGACAGATCTGGGCTCGGAGAATCGCACGTTCTAATAAGGACGTGTTCCCCTGAAATGGTTCGGTTTTCGGGCGTAACGGCAGAGGCCGACGAGAGTTCGGATCCTACAAACAAGAAGACTCCGAGCATTGGAGGAGGTTTATTTCTTAAACGCAATGATCGACAATGTGGCGAAGCTTGACGGAAGGGAATGTGTTTGCTGATTGCCTCGATCTACTTCGGACGTTGATGCGGGTTGGTTGTTCGAAGGAATCCACGCTCGACATCACGTCAACGACGTTACTTCCATGCGGCTACTTGCATACCTCTGCACTGTATAATTCTGACGATGCGAAAATATCTGGTTTGTGGATTGAATCAGGTTGTTCGGGCCGTACAACTGACTGTAGCCAGGGGAAGAGTGGACATTTTAAATGCCCTAGCTCCTGAAAGTTGAAACTGAGCAAGCATTTCATTGACACAAATATTCTTGTGCTATGATTGAATATCGATCAAACAGCAATCTAATCTCCTACATTTACATTTACTGGCAAGGAATGTTTGCCGTCAAGATGAATGTCATCCATCCTGCTATATATAGATCTTCGGATTTAGCCACAGCCATTCATTATCACCCAGTTCAACCACGTACTGGCTTCTGCCGGAAAACATTCGATAGAACCCTCCAAAATCTGCATTCATTTGGTCCACACATACATCACTGACAACATGAGAGTCGAGACATCATGACGTGCCCCGCAGCACACTCGCTCGGATTTTGAGAATTGCCCGCAAAACCCGTCGAGTATAGCAAGTAAACAACAGTGTACGGAGTGACCAAAGTCCGACACAGTCATCGCAAATTTTCCATCTGACGATCTTCGTCACCTTTCTTTTCTTATTTACTTATTTAACCCTTTCAAATACTGTCGCTTTGCCCAGCCATTCATTCCTCCACCGAAACGCTCTCCTTCACCAGACAATGCCGGTTCCGCAACCCGCGGCTCGAATAGCGACGACTGTCGCTGTCCTCGGGGTCGCCAGCATTGGAGGGTTTTATTTGTTGTCCCCAACCGCGTTCGCCGAGTCTCGAGAACCCCCGATGGCGTTCAACGGCGGTCCTGCGTTCCATTCGCTGCGATTGCATAGCGTCAAGCAGGTGAACCACAATACGAAGCGGTTGTTGTTCGAGCTGCCGGATCCCAATGCAAAGAGTGGACTGACATTGACGAGTGAGTATTGCATCTTTGGGGATTTTTTTTTTTTTTTTTTTTTTTGCTGACTAGTGATAGCGTCTCTCCTTACCATCTCGAGACCGCATGGAAGCTTCTTGCCGGTCTTTCGACCGTATACTCCCATCAGCAATCTGGGTATGTACACACATATAATTTTCTATATCCAACCATCAATTCGGTAAATATGATATGATATGCATCCTAAACTCTTCCGGACAGAAGAACCCGGCTTCCTCGAACTGATGGTCAAAAAATACCCCTCGGGCAAAGCCTCCACGCACATCCACTCCCTCACCCCGGGCCAAACCCTCCTCTTCGCCTGGCCCCTCAGAGGCTTCGCCTGGTCCCCCAACAAGCACCCGCACATCTACCTCCTCGCCGGCGGCGCAGGCATCACCCCCATCTACCAGCTCATGCAGGGGATCCTGCAGAACCCCGCGGACAAGACGAAGATGACCCTCGTCTTCGGCGTGAATACGGAGCAGGACCTGGTGCTGCACGACGAGATCGAGGGGTTGCGCACGAGGTTTCCCGGGCGATTGGACGTGGTGTATACCGTCACGAGCGTGGAGGACTCGTCCGCGGCGGGCGGGTTGAGGAAGGGACGCATCACCAAGGCGCTGTTGGAGGAGGTGATGCAGGGACCGAGGGAGAAGGACGCGATGGTGTTTGTGTGCGGACCGCCGGCAATGGAGGCGGCGTTGACGGGGTGTCGGAGGCAGCGGGGGATCCTGGGGGAGTTGGGGTATAGGAGGGATCAGATTTATAAGTTTTGATTGTTTTTTTTTTTTTTTTTCCGTCTGTTGCGTTAGCAACAGACTCTATATCCATAACCCATCTTGATCTGCCGATGCCATGCGTAGACCACGCCCATTTGGTAGTTGTTCAATATAAGTCTCCTCACCTCCACCCCACCCCCCAAATTCAACCAAAATCAAACATCCCCCTCCACCTCCTCGACACTCGGCACCTTGTCCAAGCTCACGCCAAAAAACCGCGCCACGATCCTCACACACTCGCACACGACCTCGACATCCCCCTTGGCCACCCCAACCCGCCGCGTGCCGCGAATATGCCAATGCGTCTCCTTGCGCAGATCCTGGCTCATAATCGCCGGCAACACGACCATCTGTGTCTCCACGTCGTCCAGCACCGACCTCTCGCTCAGATACAACCCGTACGTGATCTCCGTCGAGATCCACCGGAAATCCCGATGCGCGTCGAACAGCCGCAGCGTCTCCTCCGTGTTGCGCCCGTACAGCCTGCCCAACCACTCCGTGCCGCGCGCGTGGTTCGCCTCGTCGCACGCCCACCCCTCCCGCGTGCTGCTGTAGTCCCGATCCTCGGGCTGCTCGACGCCGCTGATCGCCACGATCGCTTCCAAAGGCTTGCACACCCCGACCAGCGGCACGCATTTCACCAGCGCTTCGCGCAGCCGCCGGATCAGCGCTTGTCGCGATCCCGGGGTTGCGTGGCACGGTTGCGCGGTCAGGTAGAGGTACAGCTGCGCGGCGCTTTCCGGGGATGCGCTGGCCGCCAGGCAGGCCGTGGCGACTAGGTACCATGTTTCCCGCGGGAGGGTGGTGCGGGTGTGCATGGTGGTTTCGAGCGTGTGGAAGAGGCTGGCGTAGCGGGGGTCCAAAAGGTCCGGCGTGTCTTTGGTCGCTTCCGAGGACATTTTCGGGGTGGGGGAGTTTGTGGCGGCGGTGGTGGTGGTGGTTTTGTTGGAGTGGGATGTGTGTGGGAGAGGGTTTCTTTTTTAGGGGTTGAGGGTGGTTGTTGTTGTTGTTGTTGGGTCGGAGATGGACAGGTTTGGGGATGGAGAGGGGCAGGGAGATCCGATTAGGAAGGAGGGCCTCATTGGTTCGTACAAGGAAGGTACCTACCCTCTTGAGTATCTCAGATCATGTGGGGGAGAGGATCCACTGGTGACGGGTGGGTCGGTGTTTGCTGCCTTAGCAAATGGGCGCCAACCTCGTAGTGCGAGCACGATTCAACTGGCACAACAGTCTTCATTGCGAAGTTCAAGGTGGAGGAAGGCAGCACGACCATGGAACTATGCGGTTTGCCTCACGTGAAATTGCTGGGTGTCGGGAATGTAAGATTCCAACGGGGTAAAGAGGAAATACATACAACGAAGAGAGGAGTCAACAACGTGCGAATATCAACAGATAAGCATCTCGAGATTGAGTAAAGGATTATTGCGACATCGCGATGATCGTCAAGCTGGCCACTGGCCCCGCTAAGCACGCAGCTCAATCCCAAGACTGCTCTGATGCTGCCGAACCGAATCCAGAAGCACATCCAGATCCTTCTCGGTGCTCTCCCACTCCTTCTCCACGACCACCCGAGCATGTCCGCTCCGCGGCTCGAACGCCGCTTCAAACGGTAAAGGCGACGAAAGGAACCCCGAGTTGAACGCCATGTCGTCGACCTCCTTCCGCTTGCCATCCGCATCCACGGCGTGTCGGATGTCGAAAGCCCAGAGCATGCGCGACAAGAGCAGGAAAAGCGAGTTCCGCGGTATGTCTCCCCGTGCAGATGCAGCGCCCGTACCCGAAGAAGTTCACGAACCGATCGTCCGCTTCGCCCTTGCCGAGCCACCGCTCGGGACGGAACTCCAGTGGCTTGTCGTACGCTTGCTCGTTCAGGGCCATCGACCAGGGCAGGGGGATGATCGTGGCGCCCTTCGGGATGCGGTACCCCATGTACCGGTCCTCCTGCGACGTGGCATGGGGGATACCGCCGGGGACGACGGAGCGCCAGCGGAGGGTTTCCTTCACGACCGCGGCGAGATACGGCAGGCGGTCCTTGTCTTCCAACGTAGGCAGTCGATCCGGTCCCACCACGTCGTCCAGTTGCTTCTGGGCGATCTCGACGAACGCGGGATAGGTCAACGCCGCCAGGACGAATACGCGCATCGTCACCGAGGTGGTGTCGAATCCCGCATCGGCGAGGATGCCGAGATCGTACGCCAGCTCGATCGGAGGCATCTCCCGCGCCTGCTTGGAGTTGGAGAATTCCTTGGTCCAGTTCCAGGACTTGCTCGACAGCCCGGCGCTCATGTTGCGCATGTGCATGGACGCTTCGAGCCGGAAGAACTCCTCCGCCGTCTTCTTCCAGGGCGCCAGAGCCAGCGGGAGCTTGTTCAGGATCGGAACGGCGTCCACGACCCACGTGCCGATGCGAGCGGCGTACCCGAAATTCGCCTGCACGGCGTGCGCGTCCTTGATCGCCTGCTCGTCGCCGGTGGGTAATCGGAATCCGTACGCGAGGGAATAGACTAAGCTGGCGCTGTATCGCTCGAAGTGCTTGCGGAAGTCGTTCGAGGACAGAAAGTCGTGCAGGAGTTGCTTGCTCTCCAGGTCCCGCATGGGATGGTATGTGTTGGATGCGCGGGGACTCAGAGCGGGGGCTCCCATTCGTTGATGCAAACGGTACCGGTCATCGTACCGGCGGAGCAGCATGTGCATGCCTTTGGTCAGGTTCTCTCCGGCCATGACCATGCGAGGCCGGTCGCTGTAGATGGCCCCGCGCTTGTCGAGGAGGTCCCGCGCGATGCTGGGGTCGGTGATCATGATGATGGTTTGTCGCCCGAACTGGGCGCTCATGATCGGACCGTATTTCTTGCTCCATTCGTCAAAGGTTCGCCATGGCAGGTCTTGGGGGCGCCTGGTGGATGTTGCCGATGAGTGGGAGGCGTTGTGGACCGGGAGGGAGCGAGCGGTCTCGCTCGTATTCGTAGATGAGGCGCAGGACGAACAAGCCGACGAGGGCTCCGAGTATGAGGAGGGCCATCTTTCGGCAGACTCGGTGGACCAGGTCCAAACAGCTAAAAGATCTTGCAATCAACGTCTGTGTTCTGTCGAGCTCACTGCCAGAAGGAGCTGGACGAGGAAGACGACGAAGAGAATCATGGCCTTTTTCTCCTTTATCTAACCGCCCCTTTGTTTGGCATTGAAATTGCGGCGTAGTCGCACCAGCTTCATCCTAATGACTTGGTAGAAGTTAGCCCCGTTCTTAGAAGCAACAATCCCAGTCGACGAGATACCCTGTCTAGCGCTCGAGAAGTCGCAGAAATAAGTGTTTCGCCAAGCGAGGCTCTGGGCCCACAACCGGAATAATCGAATTGATGCCCTAGTTAATCGCTGTTGGTGTTGGTGTTGGGGGAGGATGGGATGGGGATGATGCGTCGATCAAAAGGTGCCTGCCGGTCTAACCAAAACGGACCTAAAACGAGCTGACAGCGAACTGTCAGTCTGTCAGGTGCTAGTCACCTAAATTAAGGCCTAACGGCAGGGATCCTGATTGGCTGCTGCCCCTAACAAGGTCATATATGTCCACTTGCTGGAATTCTGACAATATATTTGTTCCGTTTGGTGTTTCTGCCAACACTTTATAGAATACTTTGACTGCCTGTTGGTCTATTCGACTTGCGCCCTACAGTAGGTATCTAGATTAGGCAATTCTTCAGCGCTTATAATTGCATCAATGAAATCTACGTTGCTATAATTGGAGGGTAGTACACCCACAAGAACATCAATTATAGATATCGATGCCCGACATCTGGAAACGGCTTGCTGCATCATCCAGTCCGAAGTATAAACCCGTTCACGGATCAGAGGAAAAAGACTACATTGGACTTTGTCAGCCGCACTCACTCGATGCTATCCTTACCGTTCAATTTAACTCTTTTATCACTCTTGAGCTGATATCGAGAGAGAGAGAGAAGCCAGCGGATTAAAAGAAGGCGCGACTTTGCATCACAAGCTTGAAGCCAGGCAGCAAGGCCCGGCCAGATACAGGATGGGAAGGATGCATGAGTCCCGCAAGACACTGACTGCCGGAGAAGAATGCACTGTTAAATGCTTCAATCCTTTTTCCTGTCCAGCCAATAACACGCATAAACCAAGTTGGGTCTAGCCTGGGGGATCAGGTGAATTAAGCCTATAAGGACGAAAAGGCGGAGTTGGAGCCTGCAGATTCAGAAAGTCCATGACTCGTGCGGCTTCTCCATTTCCCCCTCTTGGACAGTATTCATCAAGTGGTGGTTCCTCGAGAATCCCCAAAGCTTATCATTCCACTACCGAATATGCACCCTTGTCAAACTTTCGAGAAACCGACTTGAATAGGGCTGCCCTAAGTTAGTGCTGACTGCTGACTGCTGATGGTCTGGGCTTCTTCTAACCTGGGGATGGATGAACTTAAGAACGAATACTCCAACTGGGCAGTTGCCAATTGTGAGTTTACACCTTTCCCAGGAAATCTTCGCTCGACTTCATCTCATCACCGCTCATCTACGATCTCCCAGGAAAGTTCCTTCCGCATCGTTCTCCAAGACTCCTTCATCCTTTAGCGTGCAGCCCTGGCCAACATCTGCTCTGATGGATACTAGCCAGCAAGCCACTCCCTGATCAATCGAGTAGATCGACGATCCGGTGAGAACACTGCGTGTACCAGGCACAGTGCTCGCAAGGCTTGCTAACTCGGATTGTTGCGGTCGCATCTGCAGGTCGGTCGGAAATAGGGTCTTCTTTGCGACCGTTCCTCCGCACGACAGGCTACAGCAATACATACTACATAGTACATACCCTCGATTCCCCAAGAAAAGGAGACATTTGGTCGATCCGTGCTATCGAGCAAACGATTTCGATCATTTCTGAACATGGAGGATTTGTCAGGATACCCTTGGCAAGTAATAACGCACGGGGCACGAGATCCTTGTGGTAGTTCTTCTTCGACGCGGAGTTGCGGGCTCCCTACGTAAGCTGACGTCTCTTTCTGGTCGGAAATGGCTTTCCTTTGTACTCCGTGCCACCTCGTCTTGCTTCAAACTTCGCCCTATATATCTAGTGGAGAGCTACTTATGCCAGCCATGTTCGGATCGACAGAGCTAACGCCGCCGCATGGCCTTCGCTGGATCGCAATTTGCAACATACCACTCATCATCATCTCCCAGTCTACGGTTGCATCGAGCCGCGGGAATGGCTACTCTTCCACAGGTTACGGTGAAATGTCAGCGAATATTATTGCCGAAGTTCAGGGGAATGCACGGACGTTTCCGTGCCCACGAGACAGTGGAGACTCTGGAGAGTCGGAGACACTCTGACTCGGGACTTCTGGACCAACTAAGATCGATTCCGGAAAAGGTCCGAAGCCTAAGTCGAGACCACGGTCATCGATGTCATCGAATCAGAGTTTCGGGTCCGAGGAATCCTCCTGTCAGGAACCCTTTGAACCCCGAGAACGCCGAGTGTCATATGATGCTTGTCTCAAGTATGAAATGGGTTGGAGGTTGGGAACTTGGGGCAGATGCCAGTGTCGAGGCTCGGGCTAGATTCAAGATTGTGAACAATCCCTTGGTGTGTGGAGCAGGGAGCGACATTGTCTCGGCTTGATTGTTGTGACTTTCTCAACGTTGGTGGAGGGGCATATCCGCTCAGAGCCTCCGGAAAACCCAAGTTACCCAACTGAGTCGACTTTCCGGTTGACAACTTGACAGAGTGCGTGAACCATGGATCGAGTTCCATGACAGCTTCGCGGAATTGGGAGCGACAGGGCGCAACGGATGCCATTGAGTCAACGTGTTCCCTCGGCCGAACTTCAAACTCTAGCCCAAAGTTAATGATGCATTCTTAATTTCTTAGCCGCGTCGATGGCAAATCGTAAGCGCAGCATGAACCGAAGAAAGTCCACGATTCCGTGCATAATTTTCGTTTACTGCGACAGAAAAGGGGCTCGCTCTCTTCACGAGGGATTCCAACTTCGACTCTTCGACGATAGGTTGCAGGGTATACGAACACTCCATATACGGTCCACCATCCGACTTCCCGACCCAAAATATTGACACAATCCAGAATCATCGAGGACTCGAGTCTTGTGGAGACGCGCGAGGAACCAAGAACTTAGAAGAGCAGGTCCCATTTTTATCAATAAGACACGGACGCCACAAGCCAATCGGGGAAGGATTATGCGAACACCTGCACGCAACGGGTCTTCAACGCACACCGTGCTCCGCTTTTCTCAACTGGAATTAATTGCCCTTCGAGTCTTCGACTGTCCTTCGATTTCCGGTTTGCTTCTCTTCCAAGTTCTCACTGGCAAACAGATCCCGGTCTATGGACGAGGTCCAAATTTGGGGATACTCGTGAGCGACACACCTGAAGGGAGAACAATGGAGGAAAAACAAAGGGTTTGTGCCGGTGCACCTCGTATCAAGATGGCCATGTACCGATCGCACCATCCAGATGAGGCGTTCGCTGCAGGTCACCTAAGTTCTTAATTCAATTACTCAATGGCCTGGCAAAACCCTTCTGGGCAGGCTAACCCGTAATCAGATATCGGAAGAAATTTAGCCTGGATGCTTCCTCGGTTCTGCTATCGATAATGTTTTCTTGGAAACTCATCAAGGTGCCAATCGATGGCTTTTTTTCCCTTGTTAAAGGGCTATTAGTCTTGGGTGCCACGGTGGACAGTCGAAGGTTAACACTTAACAGTGTCAAAGCCCAGGGACAGTCTGGAGCGCACCGCCACCCGTGCGCAGTTAGTACGCAAGTAGTCAGATGCAATCCGTTGCGATGGGCCTCACACCTTGAAGAACGCCCTCCATGTGCCACCCAGAGCGCGCTTGGCCTGACTTTCTCCGCAGACTAATTCCTCGCCTAGGCTAACACCATGCTGCAGGCAAACTCTGTTGCTGGTCCCAAAAGGGTTCGTTGCTTAAATATCGGACGATCTTCAGCACACTAGTGTCCGATCACATCTTATGGCCTGAGAGAGCATGTCACTGCTTTGATTCCCATCAACCCGCTTCGAGCCCGTTTCGTGACGATCTGCAGGCACCTGGAGGCATGTCATAACGGTCGATTCGCCTCTCCACTGCCCTTATCTATTATCCTTCTCCACCTTGGGCATTCGGTTATAGGGGACAATCACGCTCGTTACCTTCGAAAATATCAACAACATATCAGCTCTGTTTCTGGGGCGAATTGCTTTCGCAAACACCTCGTCCTCCTCCGTACGCCTTCTGAGTGCTATTCGAACGTCGCCCTTCACCCACTCTCCTTCTACATGCCACAATGGGCACCTTAAAGACTGATCGCGGCAATGGTGCTCTCTCGGTGGACATCGTCTTCACAGTCCTTGCAACGTTCTTCGTGACGGTCCGCATCTACACCCGAGCGTTCATGGTCAAGCAAATGGGATTGGATGATTGGACCATCATTGTGTCTATGGTAGGCTAGCCTGGCGTGCTTCGGCTCGTGTGACTGACATGACGCCTAGATCTTTTCATGGGCCTTCTTTGGACTCTTCGTTGGCGGTCAGTCCCCATGCCTCACAGCCGCCCATGGCTTTCTCCCCAGTGGATGACATTTGAACCATTACTGACATTGCACCAGAGGTGTTGCATGGAATGGGAGCCCCGATTGCCACTATTCCTGCCGACACCTTGAGAACACAGATGATCGTACGTAACCAAAATGCAGATCGAGACGAGGTCACTCTGCTAATATACGAATGGCGATGGATGTAGTGCTTCTGGGCATCAATTCCGATCTATCAGACCAGTCTCATCACCACGAAAGCATCCATTCTTTTCCAGTACAAACGCATTTTCTCGACGTCAATCATGCGCATCGCTTGTTACACTTTAATCGGAGTCTTAGCAGCCTACGGCACATGGACGGTTATCAGTGCTTGGTTGAACTGTATCCCCGTTGCGAAATTCTGGGACGACAGCATCGAGGGATATTGTCTCAACAAAGAAGCTCTCTGGTTCTCCAACTCGGCCATGCATATCTTCACCGACATCCTTATCATGATTTTCCCGATGCCGGTGCTCAGGACGTTGCATCTTCCTCTTAAGCAGAGGATCGCCGTTATGGGAATCTTTGCAGTGGGTGGATTGTGAGTTCGACCGGTGCTACGACTGCCTGTTCGAGAGGATGAATGAACGCTGATGATACCTTCCAATACTATAGTGTCTGCATCACCAGTATCCTTCGCTTGAAGAGTTTGATGGTTATCTCCCGATCTGATGATCCAACCTGTGCGTTTGGACATATATATCTGCTCGACCGGCCCGATTGATCAACTGACCAGAGAACCCACAGATGATAACGTCGGCGCCGCCACCTGGTCCGCCGTCGAATGTAACGTCGCCATCATCTGCGCCTGCCTCCCCAGCGTGCGCCCTCTCGTCTCGAAACTCCTTCCGCGGTTCTTCTCCACCGGCCGAAGCAGGAACTACCAGAGCAGGAGCAAAGAGCCCACGGGCCGAAGCCGAACGGCCAACTTCTCGACCGTCCAGCCATCCATCGCCGTGGTCGAGTCCGACTACAACATGCACAACCTTGAATCCCGCCGCGGTGACAGCAGCGACGGCAAGGAGAACCTCAGCGACCCTGTGTCTCTGGGTGGAATCAAAGTGACCACGATCGTGTCACAGCGGTCAGTCACGCATCGAGATGAAGAAGACAACTCGAGCGTGCGCAAACTAGTCGACTAAAAAAAATATCTCCTTTCATTTGTTCCCTGAGTCTTTGACATGCTTTTTGGGTGGTAATGTATCTCTTTTTTTTCTTTCTAAAAGAAACTCTGACGATATTTGTATAATGTTTCTGTCTGACATTCTCTTCTGATATTTTTTCTCTCTTTTACCATCGACCCTATTCCCGTGTACAGGATTACCTCTACTTCTTTTCTGTTATCATCATTTTTTCCCCTTTCATTTCTTCATGTCTTATTTCTTCACTTCTCATGTCCTTCGAGGAACGAACGCATAGAGCGTACATATACCCCCACCATGCGATCATACTAATAGATACCAATACTCACGACACGGCGACGCTCAAAAATCTCTGCTGCAGATTTTCTTTCTTCTCTTAGTCTTTTACCTCCTTTGTGCCCGTTGTCTTCCAAGTGCTGCTGTCGACTTGGTGGTAGTATCCAAGACCACGTACTGTACTTGACTGCTCGATCTGGATCGAATATTTAGGTACCTACCTTAGGTAACGCTGAATCAAGCACCTTTCCGGCCTAGCTGAATTCGAGCTATCCAGAGGGAACCGATAGCTAAATAGGCTTTGTTTCTAGAAAGTTAAACCCTAACGCAACTTAGTATGTACTTCGTAGTCCGGACTCGTAGGTCCGGACTCGGTGAAGATCTGTCGGAGAACCTTAATTCATTTCGCCCCAAATTCAGGGCTGATCACTCAGGGAAGGGAAATTATGGTGACTAGCCGTAGCTTGTATATGCCTAAGCCGATCCTACGATGCCTGAATAGGCTATTTTGGATTTTGAGATATTGTTTGTTTTTTCTTTTTCCCTCCTTCGAATCGTTCCTCGTAGCTACGGAATATGACCCAGACAGAAATGAGTATACACACCTTGCTTGGTTGGTGATTGGTTGATTGATTTGTGGACTGAACCAGGGCTCCCGAGATCGCTTACTTAGAATCAATCCCTAGTCTCGTCCTTTCTTTCCCCCTACGTCATCAAGATGAAGAAGCACTCAATCTACGGAGTGATAAATACCAAACACAAAAGAACGAGAATATATTCAATTTAATCATCCTACTCCCATACATTAGAGAACAGGTCATCAGCCCCGCCGAACCCGCCGGCCGGTTTGGCCGCAGCCGCTGAACTAGTGGTATGCGTTGTGGTGGTGGTGGTGGTCGTCGTGGTAGAAGTGATGGGTGCCGCGCTGGCCCATCCGCCAAAGTCCTCGTCTTCGGAAACCGTCGGTGCGGGCTTGCTGACCGCCGGGGATGGCGCGCCCCAGCCGGCACCGACGTCGTTCGCGGTCAATGTGTCGGGGATCTTCATCATGGAGGAAGTTCCGGTCGATGCAGCGGGGGCGGGATCCGGGGTGCTCCATGCGTTGCCGCCCCAGGGGTCGATCGAGGACGAGAACACGCTGGACATGTTGGCCGTGGTGGTGGAGACGTCCGGTTTGGCAACTGCGGGTTTGGGCGCGGCGTTGGATAGGTTGAAGGCGGATTTCATCTCCTGCTGTGGAGAGGGGATACTGGGTGGCTTCGGGGCAGCGGCCGGTGCGGGAGAGGGGGACGAGAAACCGAACAGGTCGTCCGACAGGGCTGCCGAGGGCGGAGGCGGCTTAGGCTTGGATGATGTGGTCGGAGATACGAAACTCGAGAATCCGAAGTCGTCGGCAAGTCCGTTGGAGGAGATCGACGACGTCTGGACCTGAGGCTGAGGCTTGGGGGGAGAAGTGGGGCTGGTCAGGGTTGGAGATGTGAGGCTATCGAACAATCCTCCATCACTGGTGCCCGCGGTGGGAGAAGTCACCTTTGGAGCCGCCAAGGATGACTTGGTGTTGGCGAAGTTGGTCAAGCCGGCAAACGGAGATGGTTTCTCGGCAGGCTTTGGAGTGCTTGTGGATGGGAAACTCAACCCGCTGAAGGCGTCGGTCAACCCGCCCAGGTTCGACGATGATTGTGTCGACGGAGAGGCGAGGTCTCCGAAGGAAGACGTCCGCTCGTGCTGCACCGGCGCCGGCTGGGGCTTTGAATAAAGAGATAGAATGGATTGCTTCAAATCCGGACGAGAAAGTCCCTGCGCTCCGGCAGGTGTCGATGCCACACTGGCCGGGCGGTTGGGGGCCGAAGGCTGGCTGCTTCCGAAGAAGTCCAGTCCGAGCAACGAATCACCAGTTCGGGACGGTTTAGGAGCATGTTGTGGTTCCTTGGGCGGTGCTCGCGACGCAGGCTCTGTCGTGCTAGGACGGACGGGGGGAGAAATGCTATCGGTATCTCCGAAGAAGTCGACCGGCTGAGGAGGTGGCCGCCGCGCGACCGCAGGCTGACTGGAAGTCCCCAGACGCTGCGATGCCGAGCGTTCGATCTTTGCCTTTTCCTGTACAACTGCGAGTGGCTAGGCAAGAGGGACAAACTAAGTCAGCCCGCTTCCGATGAAGGTAGGAGGAATCCCACTGTAGATAGATCACCCACCACATCATCGTCACCAATATCGATCGTCGAAGGATCCGGCATAGGTCCGTCCATAACCCACCGCTTGGATTCGTATTTAGTCCGGATGAAGTTCTCGATCTTTCTGTTTCGGGAGGTCCCTATCAGCAACTGTCACTAGCGGGGAGTTTTTCACCACAACCACTCACGCTTCCGATGGAACATGGCCAGGAGCCAGCTTCGCCTCCCAATACCTGCGCAATCCGTCAGCCCCAATTCCCTCGATGGAAACCGCTCAATTGACGAACTTGTTGGCCCTCGCATTGCCCCATTTGATCACACTCTGAAGTTGTTCATCCGTCCACGAGTCGAGGTCCACCGACTTCACTCTGCTGATGTGGGTGCCCATGCCCCTGTGAATGCCCGAGCAGCGGATACAGATGAAGATGCCCAAGTTCCATGACGCCCATCGTGGATCTAGCGGGTCCGTCAATGTCAGTTTTGTCGTTCGGACGTATGATCACGAAGGAGGGACGGGAAATGAATAACTCACGCTTGTTGCGCTTGCAATCGGCGCAGGTCTTGTTGTATTCGAGTTTCAGCAGGCTCTTGATGGTCTGCTGGTTCTGTGCGGCCCGATCGGGGGTGGCACGTCGAGACATGACGAAAGGCGGAGTCGTCCGGCTCGATTCAGGAAAAAAGGGGTGAAATTGAGAAGGGCGATAGAAAGGAGAAGAGCGAGGAAGGAGGGGAGGGACCGAGAGTAAATGTACGACCGTCGGTAACATTACTTAAGGAACCAGAGTGGCGGATGCGGTGACGGAGCAGCGGCCTGAGGCACTCCGCCTGCTGCCCGATACGGGCGACAACTCATACCGTCTGCGCAGTATATACTTAAGTTGCTCATGTTTAGTCAATCAATCAATTTAATTTACCTGGTAGAAACTTATTGCATCTTCTGATGGTGAAGGTGAATTGAAGTCGATAACTGTGAGGTAATCTTCTAGCCCTCGCAATTATATGACAAGCTTGATCATGTCTAAAGCGGGGGAACTCAACTATCGAATTGTCTGTGCAGGCCTCTGTCAACACGTGCGCCGATCTGATACATCAGGTTGTCTCGGATCATCTATAGAAGTGGACTCAAAGCTTGACTCATTCATCATCACCATCCCAAAATTCAAAATACTCTACTCCGTGTCTTATCTCAGCTCTTATCGAAGAATTGCATACTTCTATAACCCTCCTCCATCCACATCCCCCATCCAACGCCACACATATCATGGATTTCCAAAGATACCATCCACCATCGCATACCCACCACACCTAAACCTTCGACTTCCCCCCCTCCCCAGCCTTCCCCTCATCCTCCGTGAACCGCAAACTCACACTATTCACACAATGCCTCTCGTCCGTGGGCGTCGGGTACCCTTCCCCCTTGAATATATGGCCCAGGTGTCCCCCGCAGTTGCTGCACACGATCTCCGTGCGCTCCATGCCGAAGGAGTTGTCCACGTGCCGCGTCACCGCGCCGGGCACCGAGTCGAAATACGCCGGCCAGCCGCAGCCGGACTTGAACTTGTGGGACGCCTTGTACAAGGGAGCGTCGCAGCCGGCGCACGTGTAGACGCCTTTGGCGGGGTAGTGGGAGTCGTATTCGCCGGTGAAGGCGCGTTCCGTGCCTTTTTCGCGGAGGATGCGGAATTGTTCTGTAAATAATAATAATAATAGATTTGTGAGTTGATGTCGGTTTCCAGGGAAGTGGGGGATGAGGGGGAAGGAAATACCAGGACTCAACACCGCGCGCCACTCGTCGTCGCTGCGCTTGTCGGGGTAAGACATGTTGTCGCTGGAATCTTCCGCTTTGGCGGTGGTGCCGAAGAAAGCACTGAGGAATGGGATGGTCGGGGCGGCTTTCAGGACGGTGGCGCCGCGGAAGGGAAGAGGGGGTCGAGCGGGGAAGTAGCGGAAGGGAAGATATGCGGATGTCTTGATGGAGGTGATTCGGAGCCGGATGGGCGAGGTTAAGGATCGAATTGTTGATCCGAGGCCGTGGAAGTGCATTTAGGTAGAGGTTGAATAGATTAGATTCGTTAGAAGGAGACGATTTGGTTCAAAAAGTCTTGACCAGCAGATGGGTGGAGAAAAGGCGCAAGAAGTCACTGGCTAAGAAGCAGTCAGTGGCTCTGGAACAATTGATAATTTGATAATGCTGCAATTATAGTCGCAGTTTTGGCAGCGAATCAGAAACAGATAATTACTTTTTAGTGTCACTTCTAAGCTAAGTTCGAGGAAGAAGAAAGAGATCATTCCAAATTCCTCCTCCAACAAGAATGGCGTTTGTTGCCTTTCACTTTTACGTCATCATGCGGGGAGTTGAGATCTGGGGGGATAATGGAGATATCACTAAGACATAAAGTGACCTGTTTGACATGAATTAAAATGACAGTAGTGAAGGCCATAGTCCATTGCACCTGGGTGTATAGCCCTTTGATGAATTAATTGCACACTGTGGGTTTCTATAGATTAACAACAATAACAACAATATGCCAAATGCCATAGAACGTGTACATACACACTTTAGATATTCCCAAAAAGTGCATGGCTTCTCGCTGCAAGGGTATCTCTGAAATCGAAATTACTTCTTGACTCCATGCACCGAACAAAAAAAAAAAAAAAAAAAAAAAAAAAAACACCGGAAGAGTGGAACCTTTCAACGGTGTCGAGAAACGCCAACTACAGTGAGCACTCCCTCGCCAACTTCCACCCTCCATCCTTCTCGAGCAAGCATCTTCCCGACTGCAGGGCCCAGTCTCGACGTTCCATCATGACTATGTCGTCCAACGCCTGTCACAATGCGATAACCCTGGCGAGCCGGCGCATTGCCTCCGCTGATGTACTTGGTATCGCCGAGGGACTCCCACCACTCCGAGACTCGCTCGCTGGCGATGCGAACAGCATCCTGCACCGAGACGCCATGCAAATCCAACGCGGTAGATGTTGACTGCGAGTCTACCAGCGCATCAGCGGCCGCAGACGCTTCGCGTTTCGCCCTCTCGAGATGGTCACGACCGACAGAAGAATAATAGGCCGCTGCACCACCCATCAATCGGTCGGACTTGCCACGTCTATACGCCGCCGAAGCCTTCGAAAACGCCTCGGAGCCAGCCAGAAAGTGAGAGGCTGCAGTAATCTGCGCGCTTTCGAAATCGCGTACGGGTCTGGGCGTTTTGGATTTCCGCTTGGGAGTCTCGAAATCTACATCGGGCGCGAGAGGTGTGGCTCTAATTTGAATCAACTCAGACACCGGCATAGGCGACGGACGGCTCAACATGGCGATCGCTAGCTCGTTGGCTGCCGATATCGAGTTCCTCGTGATGCGTAGCAGTCCGGCCAGCGTCGTGATGGGTATGGAAGAGAATTCTTGCGTCAGTTCGGCGACTTGCGCGACCATGACTGGATTATCATGGATCTCGCGTTCTTCTTTGGGTGCATTCGACGTCGCGAGGAACCGGATAGTCGCCGACAAAGAGGCGCCATTGGCATGATAGGCCGAACTGACGGTTTCCTTTTTGAGGACTGGAGCAGTTCGCGAGCAAATGAACTCGACATCTTTTTGTCCAACCTCCCATTTGTTGACGCCATTGGGTTCGTCTTGTGAGGAGAAAGGAGATTCAGAATCCGTGGGAGGTCTCAAGCCAGTATTCCTGCCATTCTTGTTCTTCGGCCTCCGTTTACGTGCTTTTTTGGGCCCAACGTCTCCGTTACCGCCTTCCTCGAATCCATCGATTCCCTTGGGAATGGCGACCTTCGTCCCATCCTCACTTGGTTGTTGCTCGTCAAAGAACGCGAGGTTCAGTAGAACATCCATTGAGCGATCCACATCCTCGCCGCATTTCTTCAGCGTATGACGGATTGTGAAAACATCAACGGAAGGGAACATCTCCGTCAGATACTCAATCTTGGCGTCCGGACTTGCCCCTGAGAGGGTGATGGACCCATCAGCCCCGACGACGTACCCGATCGACCCGGAGGACGACGACCGGTTTGCATTGCTGTTGGAACGGCGCGATCCAATGTCTCCCAAGCTCATGGATGAGAACTCCGATGCGAAACTGGTGGTGTCGGTCTCGCGCGACTGTGACGTGCCCTGCTGCGATGCGCTGCGGTCCGAGAGGAGTCCATCTGCATCAAGATTGTTAGGCGCACTGGGACCGCTGGTGCCCGAGGGGTCAAAGGGAAGATCTTCCTGTTCCCAAGCAGACAGCTTGAGGGTGTCCAGTGTATCTCGAAGCTGTTGGATCTGCGACTGGTCGGCAAGGTCGAAGTCGGAGACGATGGCTGTGAACAGCGCTGGGTCAAGTGGTGGACAGTAAAGCTTTTCGAGCTCCTAGCAAACAAACCATTACTTAAGACATCATCTTCTTATTTCCTCCAAGAGCATATACTCACACCTAGGAGCCCGTCGCTTGGCTCATCCATGGTCGAAATCGCTGGCGATGTGTCGAAAATTTCTTCGGGGTATCCTGGTCATTCCTTTGCGAATGGGGTTGAACAGGGAAAGAGAAGACAGGCCTAAGGTGTAAACAATGTGGCCTGATCGTGGTGTGTTGTCACGTCGAAAGGAACTTCGCAGACGTGTGCGCGAAATCGTTGAGGAGAGCAAACAAGTTGAAACCAGCCACGGGGGACTTGCCGAGGTGGGTATAGTGGGGGAAGCCACGTTACGTGAGTCCTGCACTATGCTATTTACGGCTTTTAGAGCCTACCCGCGTTTCTACCACTAATAGAAATCGCTATTATTTTACTGCCTTTAGGAAGAATTCTTAGTTATTACCGATTCTCTACGACCCCTGAGGACTCTCCAGGCTTCGTGGAGGTAGTCCAGATGGCCGAAGACATGAGATGTTCTACCAGAAAGGTGGACGAGATTCTGTCGAAAAGGAACGATGAATTAGCAACGCTACATATCGTTTGGACATGCAAGGTCAAGTGCCCCGGCCGAAGTCGCGCTGCTCACGCAGCTGGGGAAAGTTCGAGATCGATGAGCCATGGTGGCTGGATGGGGAAGTCTTCTGCGCCCTCAACAGCCGCATTAACGAATAATGTCTGAGAACCAGCTTTCAATGGATCCGGGTCTCCCGCGCAATGACTGGTTGTGCTTTTGACGATATTGGTCCCCGGCGTGATCTGAGAAAGTTTCGCAATAACCGTAGAGCGTCCGTGATCGATGTCAGTTAGATGCGAGGGGTTTTCACTAATTTTCCGCCGCCATGTCACAAGCTTTGCGCCCCATCCTTCATGGATGTGGCCAAAGCAGTGCATTCGTGGCCTTGACCGGGCGATGGCCTCGAAAAGCGCTGGGCAGCCGGCTCGCCCACCCGAGTACGTCATATCCATTAACCCTTTCGGAGGGCCATGCGTGATGACAACGTCGACATCGTTTTCTAGATCAAAGTTGTGACCTGCCTCTGGATGATATTGGAAGCCCCAGTCTCCAAGCGAAGGTGTATAAGGACTGGCATATACCTTCAGGGATGCACCGTTTCGTAGAGAGAAGGAATGTGTGCCTTCCTCCAGGAAGACTATCCCACTGTCTTTTGCGTCGTCGAATAGTCTTCTAACTTCTCCGTAGTCGCCGTATTCTCTCCTTACCAACTCCGGATCAAGTGGTGGATTTATCTCTCGGACCTTTTTCTGAAACATGGGCATGTCCATCGTAAAGTCGTGGTTTTTAGCGATAGCGAGCTTGAGTTGCGCGTCCATGGTCTTCATAAGGTTAATAGCGGATCTAAACTCTTCAATCTTCGACTCGGTTGTCAGGTCGCCGCAGTGGATAGCAACATCGGCCTGGTCGATGTACTGGGAGGGTAGCTCGTGTCCGTGTGTGTCAGAAAGAATGAGAAAGCGAGTTTTGATATCAGGTTGGGTGCCATCCATGTTGGTTAGGTCGAATCAACGATGTGTGAGGAGAAAAAAGGACTAAAGGAGATGAGTATTTCACTTGGAACGTGAGTCATAGTGATTATGTAACCAAAGTTTCGAGATATGAGTTTATAATAGACTCAAAAGTACTTAAACTGGGTTTCCTATAGCCTTTTAGTTCGCAGCCATTTAGGTTACCTATACTATTGTTAACTGCCTAAATTCTCCTGGCTTCTCTCTTTCTGTATTATATTAGCTGTAACCCAACTTGATAACATACTTAGCAGATGCCTAGCATGTCTGTCAGCTGAATCCAGATAACTTCTCCATTTTCCGCTTCGTCAACTCACCTGCCCAAAATCCTGCACGATACCCGGTAACGCATCCAAATCGATCACCTGCACCGCAGGCTTCACCAACCCTCGCTGCACAAACTCAACCGCCTCGGCGATATCTGCCCTCGTACCAACCGCCGACCCAACGACCCGGATCCCCTTGTCGATGAACTCCAGCGGATGGATCGACAGAGCATCGCCCGGAGGTGGAATCCCCACGCACACCAGGGTGCCATACGGACCCAGCAGATCCACGCCCACGCGATACGCCCTGCCCGACCCAGCAGCGACCAGCACCGCCTGCGCCATCTTGTCCTTGGTCGCCTTGCGCACGGCCGACTCGACATCCTCCTCCTCCGCCAACACGTCGATATACACCTCCGCCCCGGCCGCCAGACAGCCCTTCCCCTTGGCCTCGCCCGCATCGATGGCAACGATCCGAAACCCCATCGCCCGCCCATACTGCACCGCCAGCGCCCCGACCCCACCGCCCGCCCCCGACACCACCACCCACTGGCCCGCCGTCGCTCCGCAGACCTTCAGCGCCTTGTACGCCGTCACCCCGCCGCACAGGATCGGCGCCAGCACCTCGTCGTCGATCCCCTCGGGCACGCGAATGATGTACCGCGCCGGCACGAGCGCGTACTCGGCGAAACTGCCGTCGATCTTGCGGCCGCTGTTCAGCTGTTCGACGCAGCGCGCCTCGCCGCCCGGGGAGAGGCAGTGGGCGCATGTTTCGCAGACGTCGCGCACCCAGGCGATGCCGACGCGGTCGCCGACGGTTGCCTGCGCCGGCTGGATGGCGGATCCGAGCTTTGCGATGCGGCCGACGCCTTCGTGGCCCAGGATGTCGCGGGTGGGGCCCAGCTTGCCGGATAAGAGGGCCATGTCGGTGCCGCAGACCCCCGTTGCGGAGAGCCTGACGAGGACTTCATGGGGGGAGGGTTCGGGCAGCGGTGTGCCCTTGATTATGAACGTGGGTTGGGTTCCGTGTCTCTGGCAAATTCGTAAGTGTCTTCTATCTCTCTAGATCTCGAGGTTTCGGTTTTGGTTCGGTAGAGGATGGATACCTGGACAAACGCTGCGCGATGCATCGCTGGAAGTTCAGCCATAATTATGCATATACAGTGCGAAGCTCAAAGGACAAACGGGGAATTGGTGAAAGAAAAGAAAAGAAAAGAAAAGAAAAGAGAGGACAAATCGGCATCGTGCATGGTGGCATACACAGTCCCTTTGTACGACGAACGATCAGCAATGGGCTTATACAAAGTTCCACTAAATTGTATGTCAGCAGATTGACTCCGTACCTTCACCAGGAGGTGTATGATTGTAATCGGATTGGTCCAATCCGGGGAACTACAGGGGGTTTTAGGCATGGACTGCCCGGAAATTCCCCACCCCCACTCCACCCCCCAATAATTATATAGGTAGTAGGCACTATGTAGTATGGATATTTATACCAAGCTCCGAATGCATTGGTTTCTCCCTGGAGAGCTTGTCGAGATTCCATTTAATGCTTCTCGGGAAGATCTCTGACTAAGAAGAACAGGTGTACGAACAAGTGTAATGTTGATCATTTTTTAGTAGAGTATCTTGTTTGCGTGTTTCGAGCATGGGAGGAAAGGAGGTTCTGCGGAGCGAGGCCTTACCGGCGACGCTTCCTACTACAGTAGAAAGGAAGTCGGTATATAGGATAAATAAGATAAACTAATAAAGGAGTAGTGCCTCAGGCATCTACGGATATGGTCGTCACAACAGGCTTAAAGAGATAGATAGACAGTTGCGCACTTCCAAGGTCTAAAGTAGTTTGAGAAACGAATGTCTCTGTTCTCGTTATCTATAGTTAATATGCCACATTGGCTGCATCGGCAAGTAGATTGGTCTGGATATTATACCTATCCCAAGCCTTAAGAGGCATCCATGCCTGATAAACGGTCTTTTTAGAATTAGTATTTCACATATCGATAAATTATAAGGCTAGAATACTTATAAAACTGTACTACGCAGTTAATATCCTATTAACTAGGCATCTATAATCCTGTTAACTGGTCTTTACTCTTTACTTAAGTAGGTACATAATCTTACCTCAGCTCTTTCCAATATAGTTCCATCACATACATACACACGAAGCTTCTTCACAGATGCGAACAGTTTTAGTCGAACACACGATCGGGATGAACGTAGCGAACAGTCCAGTCGACACGAACCCACGGTCTCTGCGATCGCCCACAATACCTGAGGGTTAAACCACGAGTCCACGATGCAGCATCCAGCATTGCGTTGCGATTTAATAAATGCGGACCCGCATCGCCATGGGCGACATCATCGCAATCATCGCAATCAAACCCTTCCATCCGGTTCTTATTACTCTCTCATCCTTCACCTCCTCTCCATCTCTCTCACCACCCAATCTTTCCCCAATCTTTGTACCTCCGAGCCATCAAAATGACTCCCCAGCCACTGGCAATGTCCAACATGAGCATCGAAGCCGCTCGGCACCTCAAATTCATCGCCATCGACAACTCCTCCGTGACCGCTTCTCGTGCTCACCTCGACGAAGAGCTGAGAACAGCTCCCCTGTTCTCCTCTCTCGCCCGGCAGGTGGTTGAGAGTCAGTCCAACGATGCGAATGGCAATGTGCAGAATTACACCTCACGAGCCATTTACCCGCAATACGGCCTACTGGGCCTTCGCATTCAGCCCGCCCCTTCTCCTTTCAAGGTGATCGACGACGGCCAACTCGTGTACACCAACATCGCCGCGCCCTGGTCCGCCTTCATCTGCGGCAGCCAAGGCAGCGGCAAGTCGCACACGTTGTCGTGCGTCCTGGAGAATGCGCTGATCGCGGCCTCGCCGGCGGGTCGGCTGTCGTCGCCGCTCGCAGCCATGGTCCTGCACTACGACAAGTTTACCGCGTTCGCCAGCGCTCAGCTCTGCGAGGCGGCGTACCTGTGCTCGTCCGGGATTCCGGTGCGGGTGCTGGTGTCGCCCAGCAACTATCGCACCATGAAGGAGGCATATGAGAAGCTGCCGGGGGCGTCGAAGAAGGTGGAGGTCGTGCCCATGTATCTGTCCGAGACGCAGTTGAATGTCACCACTATGAAGAAGTTGATGGGGATTGGTACCGGTGGGGATCAGCCGTTGTATATGGAGGTATGTTTCACAATCGTCAACATCATTGGGTGCTAGCTTGCCGGGTTTGCCTGTGCGAAGGCGTGAGGAACTGACCAGAAATCCAGGTCGTGATCAAAATCCTCCGCGACATGGCCCGCCAAACCCAAGGCCAGCAATTCAACTACTGGACCTTCAAGCAGAAGCTCGAACAGGAGAAGTTCATCAAGACCCAGAACCTGCCCTTGAAAATGCGCTTGCAAGTCCTGGAGTCGTTCTTCGAACCCCCCACGACCACCGGCAAGGGCCAGGCGAAAAACTCCGCGGCCGCCAGCAGTAACCTCTGGACGTTTAGCAAGGGGACGCTGACTATCGTCGACCTGAGCTGCCCCTTTATCGGACCCGACGATGCGTGCGCGTTGTTTAATATCTGCGTGTCCCTGTTCCTCGAAGGCCGAGCCGGCGCGGGACGAGTGATTGCCTTGGACGAGGCTCATAAGGTATGCCTTTTATACCCATCTAACCGACATTTTTTTCTCCATGTCAGTTGCATTCTAACGGGATCTGATCGTACGTAGTACCTGACAACCACATCCGGCGAGTCAAAGGAATTCACCGAAACACTCCTGTCCGTCGTCCGCCAGCAGCGCCACCTGGGCACCCGCGTGGTCGTGGCCACACAAGAGCCCACGGTGTCCCCCGCCCTGCTGGACCTGTGCAACGTGACAATCGTGCATCGGTTCAACTCCCCGGCCTGGTTTAAGGCAATTGAAGGTCATATCGCCGGTGCCGCGGTGGCGGAGAACAAGAAATCGCACGCGGCAAATCTGTTCCGTCGCATCGTGCGCTTGGCGACCGGAGAGGCGCTGGTGTTTTGCCCAACTGCATTGCTTGACGTCGCTTCCACTGACGAACCCGACGAAGACGAAGACACCGACAATGCGGAGGAAGAGAATGGCGGGGTTGAAGTGAACTCGAGTCGCCAGACCGTCGGTATCGAGGACCAGCGTGTTGTTCAGCTCGGAGCGAGCCATATCCATCTCAAGATTCGCAAGAGAATCACCGCTGACGGAGGACGAAGTTTTCTGGCCTAGTTGGCCTTGCTTGACAGAGAACGTTGGATTGGGTGACATTGAAGGTTTTGATTCCAGTGCTGCACTTCAAGTTGTTGCGTTGGCTACTCGATGTATCAACGACATGTGCTGGGCAGTCGCATAGACTTTTATTTGCGAGATTGAGGGTCAGTTTTCGCTACTGAAAACGAACCAAGCAGGAGATCAAAAAGTATGAGCATGTACATTCGATGACATCGCCAGAGGAGAATCTGGAGCAATTTTTGTGGCGAGTATCTGCGGAATAACACTAGTTGGCAATGCCCAGGAAGAAAGATAATTGTGACACATTTTACCAGTCGATAGCTAGGCAATATCAACGTGACATGCCTTGATCTGTTGTCTCGTCATGACCTTGAGATGATGTTTTGCACGACATAAACAGAAGGGGAAACGAAACGCTCTTTCACCAAAAAACCATCCAAATAATGTTCGACTTCATCTGAAGTCGTAATTCTCGCGAGATCTGTCTATCTTGTTTTTTTCCTAATTTTTATTGTCAGTGAAGATAATATTGCTCCACGGGATTCTCTCCGGGCATGCCGGCGATGTCTCGGATATCGCTTGAAATAGCCGGCTGGGTGACACATTGATCTTAAACGATGTCATTTCATCCTTTCTCTTCGATTCGATGAACTCACTGTTTTATGACTTGGTTCATTTGCCTCGCGCAGTGTAGAAGTTGGAATCTGTGGGGACTTCCCATCAATTCAGCTCCAGATTAGTGGGAGACCAGGAAGAGAATCATGTCGCAGTCCCGCAGAGTGGTCTGTAAACGAGAAACATGTCTGATATCGGATCTAGACCGAGGCTATTCGGCATCACCAATTGCCAACAGAGCATTGTATGAGAGTCGTTAAAATAAATTTCGAATGGTTAGCGCTTGCCGGCTCGATTCGAAAATGTGATGCTTCTTTCGGCATTGATGGAAGGCTAATGGGCCAATGACTTCCTAGCGCTTTCCATAATAACTTCACCGATCCATTTCGTGGGTCGAGGACTCGAGATGCATCATGCGGCTAGTAACTAGTTGTTTTCTGCTCTGAAAGAGAAAAAATTTTCTTTTGGTCCTCGTTGTGGAGTCAAATCCACTGTCCTTCGAAGAAGTTAAGAACTTTCCAGAGAAAGACCCCACGAGTCCACGACGCTTGCTGCCGACACTAACTGTTTCGTTCCAGCGGATACCGTCCCAGGGATCCGCAATTGGCTCTTCGTTGGAAGATAGAATGCTAAGAATAGAACTCGAGTCAGGAACAAATTGCTGCACAGTACACAGTTAGCTCGTCTTCTCGGAATGGCAATGATGAAGAGAAATTCGTCTTGCCTGAGCACACCGTAAGATTGCCAAATGCAGGTGATCTGGCTCTCCTGTTGAAGTAAGTGCGGAGGACCTCGAGTAAAAGGTTTGATATCTCTTGTGGCGTGTGAGGTTCGAGCGTGGCACGTCATCAGCAAGATTGTTGACCAATTTTTGACAGAGAACTATGCAGGCCAGTGAACTGATGCGATAAGTGAACTATGAGACACGAGGCTGGGTACATTAAGCAAAGCAAATCCGGGAGCTGCCGGTTACAAATGAATGGGACCAAGGATTCAGCCTCGTGTTCACGGCATGAGTTGCCTGTGCTGCTAACATTGAACAGCAAATTGTTCTTGCTCCACATCGAGGACCCTCCGAGACATGATTGGGGCGCAGTCTGATAACAATTTCGGGACTGTTGGTCAGGTACTTGGCATCATCAACATACTCGACCGATGTCATGTGTCGGCCAGGAATGTATGAGCTCATGCCCGGCCAGAAAGAGTAAAGATCTGGAAGGTTCAGAATGGCTTTTGGTATCCCTTGACAGTGGACACATTGTAATCCCAGTCGAGGATAGGATAAGCGGGCCGCGGTCTCTGCGATAAGCAAGTCTTAAGCATCCAATCATCGGCCTTGGCATCGCGATAACACCTTCCCTTCTCCAGCCTTAACCATTGCCATGGAAGTTGTCCGCACAACCTCCCTCGTCATGTGGCTTGACATGGATAGAAAGAGAATTCGAGTCACGCAAAATGGAGATTTATTACGATCCAATTCTTAAATGGACCATAAGCAAATACCAGTAATTTTCGATGTACCAAGGACGCTTGACAGCCCGACCAGGTGCGGGTCGAATGCAACTGTCTCACCTTCGGATACGTCGTTCGTTGGCTGAGCTTCGCTATTATTGTCATTCGCCCCAGAAATACGCACAGCGAGAAATAGGAATTCGTCGGAGCTGTAGAGCCGCTGTGGCTAAGCAACGCCTGAGATACCGAGTAAGAAACAATTGTAGAACCTCTCGTCAGCACCGACCAGCGATTTTGTTGGTTCAGTTGTCGATTAGTTTTCCTCGTAGGGCTCCGGATGACTCTCCACTATTACTTGGTGGAGATCATCGGCTATTGTGTAGCGTTAACGGTTCAGGCCGATCGTCAGCTTCGCATCTCGTAATTTCTCGTCCGCAAGGGCATTCCAGGATGACGGCATAATCATATGTACAGCAGGAATGATCACTGATCGCATCCCCCGGTTGTAAATTATCGACGGTTCAATTTGGAAAGGACAAAGGTTCCTTCGCAGGGGAAAAAGGCATAGGTGTGGTGTTCTGAGATCATATCCCCGCAGCAGGCCGAGTTGAAACATGCAATCCTAGCTAGGGATCGCACCGAATAATTCTGACCAGCTCACCGTCAAACAACCGGACTAGTTTACAGGAGACACTTGTTTTGTCAGTCCATGAAAGATCCTTGATCACAGTGCAGGACAGGGCTTATCGGATCCGCAATTCGCCAATCAAGGGCGCCGGGTAGGGCGGCCGAAAAGCTGTCTGGTATCCTCGTATTGGACGGTTGTATTGTTCCCCTGTGGCTGGCAGCTGCAGAGAAGATAAACTAGGGATCTAACAGTGTGGTCCCCCTCGCTTGTCAAGTCTGAGCTTCCTTGGTACCGGAGATCTTAGTCAGGGAGTCAGACAGGAGGCATCGCTGAAAATACCCAAAATAGATAACAAATCACCCTGGCAAGGCAGAGACATGGATGATGATTGATGGGTTGAAAGCTGACCCTGCAGTCGCCCAGTTAGTTGGGTTGGGTTCTGCTGGAGGTCACCCCCCTCCTTCCCCATGTAGGTATAAAGAAGTTCCTTCCTCCCCTGGCGATTTGCCAATGGTTCTTCTGTTTACATCTACTTAAAGAAGGCGCGACAGACACTCGTTTCTCGAAACAGCTCGTCACTCGCTTAATTTAATCCTGACTTCTTTGTGATACCCCGTCGATACTCGACAAGCAATTGAATTCTTCACAATGCGTTTTACCGTCGCTTCTTCTGTCATCGCCTTGGCTGCCTCTGCTGCGGGTGTGTTCTTGTGCCAATACCAATACTCCCAAAAGTTAACCATCAATCGCTGACTTGACTTGTACAGCTGTTACGGTCACTTACCCCCCTAAGGGTGCTAACATTGATCTGTCCAAGGACGTCACCATCAAGTGGACCTCTGTCAGCACTGACCCCTCCTCTTTGTCCATCCACTTGGTCAACTTGAACGCCTATCCCAGTGTCGATGAGACCGTTGCCGAGAGTGTCGAGACTTCCGACGGCTCTTACACCATCAAGGGTATCTCCGGCATCGAGAACGGGTACGATAATTCACTCCTGGTTCCTCTCTATCCTTGGACCTGAACACAGCCTAACTGACTTCACTTCAACAGCAAGGGCTACCAGATCAACCTGATCTCCACTGATCCCCAGAACTCCGGCATTCTCGCCCAGTCCCAGCAGTTTAACGTCACTGGCGACTCTAGCTCTTCAACCTCTACCTCTGCCTCTAGCACCAGCACTGGTAAGAGCAGCACTTCTACTACTGAAGCCACTTCTACTTCCACCTCTACCTCCACTTCCACTTCCACCACCTCTCCATCTTCTTCTATTACCACTGCCTCTCACTCCGGCTCCACTACTCTTGGTGAGTATATGGTGCTACCCTATGGGCTTCATGTCTTTCTCTTGACTTCCTCTCTTTTCGGAGACTTCTTCAAGACGTTGCTAACATGATTTCGTTTGAAATAGGCACCTCCACCCACACTAGAACCAGCTCTTCTGCTTCTTCCACCAGCTCCGGTATCAGCGCCTCTGCCGACGCCTCCAGCACTGCCCCCGGTGCCTCCACCTCCACTGGCGCTGCCGCCGCTCTCGTTGCCCCCGCTGCTGCCGGTAGCTTCATGATGGGTCTCTTCGCTCTGTTCGTGTAAATTTGCCATTGACTGGGGTGTCTTTGACACATACGTGGAAGTCCTGAGAGCCAGTCGGGCGAATCAAGCAATTGGGAAGCCTTGACTGGCCTGAGGTCTTCCCGTGCTGTGTCTGGTCCGAAAATCCGACGCAAGGCTCGCAAAGCAGGCGGTGTGATGTGCTTTCGGCCGGGTGTATTGAGATCCGATTCATCGCATTGATCGCGCGCATTTGCAGCTGCCATTGCATCACTTCTTTGCCTTTTTTTGCATGGTGATTGCTTTTGCTTCTGTTTATGAGAACCCCGATACCAGCTGTAGTTAATTGACTCGTAATGTGAATCATATGGACACCTAACTAGTCTCGATCGTTCATTTCGAGCGATGACTATCATGAAGTAGCTCTTATTCTCTGCATACTCTGTGCTCTCGGGTGAAGCTAGACTCCCTTAGAAGCCTAGCGTCTCTACGGAGCACCTCGAGTCTATCTACTATTTATAGTTCAATAGCGCACTGTATGCGTGCAGACTGATGCAGACCATTCCCGCATGTTCTCCTGCTCGGACCCACCATGTTGATTTCCCTTCACCAATAATCCATCCAAGAGACTCGAAAAGGAAACCTTATCGAAGTGACCCTCACATCTAAACCTTAACAGAGAAAAAGAAAGGGAATTACTTGAGCCAAGTCTCCTATTGCCAAGCTTACAGCTTGGCCGACACAAGGGTATGCGCGAAACAAATATCATTCATTGGCTATCAATTCAGATCAAGTGGGTATAGCTAGCGCACTGCATGTACAGTAGAAAAGCAGCATCGAGAGAGAGAAAAAAAATATACACATGAAAGATGTATGTACAAAGAGAATAGGTAAATGTGAATGTACCTTACCAACCGATCACAGCGACCCCATCGCCGAATCAGCCTAGCCCGATACGGAACCCGAGCCTGCGGCACTGGCGCTGATCCGCGGCGACGAGGAAGCGTGGCCGTGATGATGGTTCTCGTTCACGCCTTCGCGAGGACGGTCCCACGTACGGATGTGGCCTTCGAGCGAAGAGGTGATGATACAGTCGTCCTGGAATCCCAACCAGCAGATGGGATCTTCTCCGACGATTTTGGACTGTTGGAACGAACGTCGTTGGTGAGCGGTTTGTTTTACCATACGAGTCGAAGGAGAAGGAAAGATGAATGTTGAATATACATACCATGATGGGTGGCAACAAAGCGGTGCGTGATCGGGGTTCAACCGGATGACGGGTGGTTTGGTCGAACTCGTCGTCAGGAACGGTTCGTTCCGAGTCGGATCGCACGCGATTCCCTGCGCTGTCGGCCCGCAGCCGGTTGACCGCGGTCGAAGGGATCAGGCTGGTACGTTGGCGGGCGCTGGCTTGGTGGTGCTATTCCAGTCGAAATGCAAGTTAGCCAAAGGAGCTTCCTGAGCACAGTCCGAGAATGACAGTGATGTTCATTTGTATACAGGTTCATGAAAGAGGAAACCCCTTGGGGACATACCGCTCTGGGCCGATGCAACATCCCAACGCTAAAATCCCACAGAAGCAATCGACAATCGTCACCCACACTTCCGAATCGATAGGTTCTCTCATCACACCGCCACGGGTCGAATGCGACGGCGGACACCCAAGAGTTATGGCCTTGGCAGCGGGCGACAATCTTGCGCTCCGGGAACGACCAGATCGTTACAAGGTCGTCCTGGCCGCCAGTCACGATGTATTTGCCGTCGGGCGACCAGCAAACACAGATCAAGCCGCCGTAGTAGCTCCGAAAGATGTCGAGCACCCTAGGCGCTTGTTAGCAATTTATCTTCTGCAGGTGATGGTTCCTTTTCTCCCACGCGCTACATACTCTTCCCTCAGATAATCCATTACCCGCAAAGATCCGTCTTCTAATACAATGGCCAAATGCCTCTGGTCTGGAGAAAACGCAAACTGGGATATTTTCTGGTTCGCCAACTTCCATAATGCAACGGGGTTAGTTTTCTGGTTTCGGGAGTTGACTGACTTCAAGACCTGTAGAGGTCGTCGGCCCGAAGCTTTCAGATGATCTTCTGCCGAGTCGATTTGTACCTCCGGCGTGAAGAGCGCATCCTCTCTCTCCTTATCATAGACAACTAACTGTCCATTGGCATGCGCCGCCATGAACAAGTTCTCGGATCCCGGGATCCACTTGATGTGTGTAACGGGAGAGTTGCAGACAACTCCGTTCTTGTTAATGCGGGTGTATTTCTGGGACATGGGTTCGTACCAAATGATGTCTCCCGCCGAGGAGCCCATCACCATGTCAATATGGGTGGAGGATTTCGTGAGTTCATTGATATCGTGACATAGCATGTGCGCCTTGGTAAAAAGGATCTTGGCCAGAGGTTCCTCTTTCTGCTTGGAGCTGAAGTCAAGCCAATAAAATGCACGATTGATATTGGCGAAAGCAAAGAGTCCATCGGGGCTGCGGTCGTTTAGACGCTTCGTGGAAGATTCGTGGGTAATGACTCGTGATACGAACGAAGAGCTGCTCTTGATTATGTTGCTTTTGGGCTTGCGCCGCCTCAGCCCATCCCTAGAAGCCGGAGCCGCCAGCGCTGGATTTCCTTCGCCAAACGCAGGCGCCGTATTGTTCAGAGTAAAAAATGTGGGAGGCTTCCCTCGCTGTGCTACGCTAACCAAAGACACCTTCACACCGGATGTAGGAGGAGTTGGGACGGTTGCAAGAGGATTCGGGTTGACAATCGGTGCCTCGGATGGATGTGGTGGAGGAGTAGCCAGATGAAGATCATCCTTCAGATGATATGTGCCTACCAGCCGATATTATCAGTCCCATCCAACAACAACATGATTCTGGTAAATAGCAGAAAACAGGTTCTTGGACGCGCATCATCGACCAGAATCACATTCACATGACGTACCTTCTCCGACTTGTAGAGGACAGCCACCTTCCGGGTGACTGATGACATTATTTGTCTCAACGACAGGTACTGCCATGCCGTTCGATGCTCCAGCCGCGTAGGCGACAGGAATGGAGTAGCGGGGCGGAGGTGGCGGTAGGACGCTGTTCGAACCAAGTCAGCAGTCAATGGTATAATATTGCCCAATCGCATGAAATATCCTATATGCCTTTGCGATCGAGGTTTGGGGCACATGATAGTATGAGTCGGTGAGATTTGATCATAGACGATAAGAAATAGCTGATCCTCACAACATGGCTGCGTCGGTGATAACGATAACCCAGCTGACAGAGAAGATGTGATTTGCTGGAAGTACAGCTAGACGATTCGATAAAGCTGTGATAGGAATACAATGCCCAGGGAAGCCGGTATGCTGGCGCAATCGCGACGGATCTGATTGTGTATCTGATTGTGTATCGCGGGGCGCACCCGTCTGGTGCAGCTCTCAGCCGACCGTTACTCTTGACACGGATAGAATCGGCAAAACTGCGGTGTTTCCAGCATACAATGAGATGACAGCGTTAATTCAGTAGAGATATCGAGGTCACTGAGAATCGTTGTAGCGAGAAAGTTAAGAAAGAGCTTCGTGGTTCGACCAGTTCACAGAGCCTCTGGCGCAGTGCGGGAAAGATGCTATGGCAGGCGGAAGATAAGGATTCAGGAGGTGATAATCTTCAGTTGACAGATGGTCTTTGTGTAATTCGGATCGGAGACGAGAGAGTCAAAAAGGAAGACGCAAGAGATACAAAAGAGGGGTTCTCCGGGGTAAGAATACGTTGGAGCGGAGAGCTTGAGGCCCATGAGCGGCTCTGGGGTTGTTCGTGTCCGGAGCTTTGTGGGCTGCGATGATCCGGCTGGGGCGCCGACTGCGAGTGGTTCCTGAGTGCGGAGCAACTCCGGGTGATGCACTAGTTAGAAACTGTCGCATTTATTTCCACCGTCGGTATCGCTGCTTTAATGTGTCTGCGTAACGGGTTATGAAGACTCATATAACATCATTTGGCGTCAGCCCTGAGCCCAAATCGAGCCATTTCGTAATGAATAGGGCCACATCGTCGTCGCCGTATTCTCTTATCTCGATGTTATAATCGGTGTTGCAATAGAGACATTTTTCGAGACGAGCGGGCCTCTACGAAAACAGCATATTTAAAAGAGAGAGAGAAAAAAGTAAAAAAAAAAAAAAAATTAAAAAAAATAGTAGTGCTGTAGCAAGCTTTAGATTAATAAAATAGTAGAGAATATAAAGAACAGTTCAAAAGGCAAGGTATAGACTGGAAATGGACAAGGAATGCATTGATACAAAATGCCACAAGAGGAAGATTCCGTTGCTTTTATAAAGATCATATTTCGGAGGGTATCTATAGTAGGCATAATCCCTTTTACATAGTCTTGGTAAATGCTGGATTCGGTGGCCCACGATTACGCCCGACATTAACTGCATCGTTGAAGGCATAGACTCAAGGTCCACTGCCACTCACTCTCCGCCAAATCATTACAGCAGCAGCTCCGGCACAAACTACCGCTCCCAGCGCAATGCCCCATGCCATCCACTTGCCCTCAACATCTTCCTCGCTACGAGGAAATGCTGTAGTGGGCTCCATGGCTGCCTCTGCGATATGCACGAAAACTTCTTGAATCGATCCCCATGTCGCGCTCACATGTAAGGGCGGGCTGGGCATGTTCAGCATCGCTGTGTACTCGTGTGGCTGATACTCCGCTCGTTGGGTTGTCCGGTCTAAATCCGCCTTCAAGGCGATGAAGACACTCGGCAGTTCTTCAAGGTGGGGGTATTTCGATCGGAGAGCAGGAATGTATGCAAAGGAATCCGGATCGGACGAGTCATACGTATATGCGATGACATCGCATTGGTCCAACAGCTTCGCCTGGTTCTCAAGAATCGCAGGCTCCAATTCGCCCAGCTCATCCAGAATTAGGTAGCACTGCTTCCCGCCTGGCAGTTCTACTGTGTTAACTGCCGTGCGTGGTTGAATTGTCGGATGATACATAGAACTGAATCCACGCGAAAGAAACGCGTCGAGGAGAGTGGACTTGCCAGAGCCTGGCGCTCCCAGAACGTGGCAAAGGACAACGTTCCGTCCTACTCGTCCAGGGCGCCGTCGCCGCTTTCGCGGTCTGGTGACCTTTAGCGCCGCCGTGGTCGATGGATTACTCCTGTCAGAAGACTCGAATCCCAGATAGGCGAGGTACTCCAAGGTTTCTTTTGGGGAAGTGAAGGTTGTCATGCTCCATTGAGCTAGCCAGCCTTGTAAGGTAACATGTCCAGCTTCGTTGCGAACCGTCGAGGATGGGAACGAACCATCTGCCCACGACGAAGGCAAGCCGGGAGTTGGTGCAAACAAAGATGCCAATTCAGCGTCATTTAAGCCGCCGTCATTATCCTTATCGGAAAGAATAAAGAGATCCACAAAGAATCGGTAACCCTCGGGTGAAAGTTCCGCAGAGGCGAACGGAGGAACTTCGAATCGTGGATGAAGAAAGCTCTCTTGCAGGGAAAGATTGTCGGTGTACTGGAACGCCCGCAGGATGATCCAAACGGTCTCGTGGCGTCCCTTTTCCGCATACATCTTGTTCAAATGTAGAAATCCGCGACAGTCAATCCCTGAGAGAGTGACAGACTCCGGATACATCTTCTGAATGGTCTCCTTGATGTGAACAAGATCTTCTTCGCTCAACGGCTTGCCGAAACATCGCATTTGAAAGTCTTCAATTTCCTTGTCAGAAAGATACCCATCTCGATCCTTATCGCTGAGGTAGAAAATGCGTTGCAAGGCCGCAATGGCGGCCGGCTTCAGGGACGATTCTTTCGAGTCAAACAAGGGTGCGATCGGATGGGTGACTGCCTTTTGACAAAGGAAAAAAGCCTCGTTGACGTTTCGATGCTCACGCGCACTCGTGCGAATACACGAGTCAATTTCCTTGAATTCCGTCATCAATGGGAGCATCTCATCCTCAATGACCTGAGCCTCACTGTGGTCGGCAGCGAGGTCCGACTTGTTAGCGCACAGCACCACAGGAACATTGACCCCCAGGGACCGGAAGTACGGCAGCCAGAACAGAGCGACTCTTTCATAACTGTAGTGGTCCGAATATACAAGTAATATCACATTAGATTTCCGAATCTCCCTTGCCAGATTACTCCGCTCCTGCGGGAGCGCAGAGGTGTCCACCACAGTCGTTGTTGTCACATTCTCCGGTGTTCCGATCGTTGGAGGGATGGTAATCTGGGGTAGGATAGGCTGGATCTTGTTTGTGACGAAGACACCTTTGACGAGGGAGGTGATAAGGCTGGACTTGCCGGTGCCCTCGTCTCCGCAGACGCATATGCGCACTGGGGGAAACGGGAAATCGTCAGTTGTGTTGACACCACATCAATCATGAAACTGGTCAATCAAACCTGTAGCCATTTGCACAGAAGAGTGAGATAGAACACCTCTAACAGCAGATCATTGCACCAACATTGTTTGCCGGGCGATAAAGTAGTCAGGCTGTAGCTTCAGCATAACCCACCCGGGTTAGCGAACCATGTTACCTACCGGACGGAGTTTAAACCATACGGAGTCCATCACCGATTGCCCCGGAGTTCCAACGGAATAACTTCGGTCCGCTCCTACGCTCGTATTCCCACGCAAAACTCACTCAAAACGAAAGACCTCGTATAAATTCGGAAGAATCGCTGGAGATTACAAGGTTCTAAATTCCTAAAGAGCCAGAACTGGCATCGATTACAATGTCATTTGCAAGCTGCTACGGACTAGATTCCGTAATCTTCTTAACCGCAGTAATCCGGTCCAGTCTGACGGCCAAGCGCTCACCGGATGTAACAAAGCAAGCTGCTGCTCAGCCACCATGAATGGCCAACTACTGCTCACGGGGAAAACGCCTGAGCCAGTCCACTCTCTTGGGTCTCGATCGGTTCGACCCTCAGTGCTGTGTTGAATAAATAATCAAATTTGGATCTAAGATACTGAACTTTGAAGATTCTCTTCGGCTGCTGGTCGGAGAAGTTGGATCTTGGCATTGATTATCATTATTTTCTATCTTGAGCCACCGAGCAAAGTGGTCCGCGCTATCAGACCAACCTTCGAACGAACCACCGTCCGTGTCAGCCGTCATAGTCCCACTTCCGGTCGCCCCATCTGAACGTACTCCGATCGCAGAGCCCTCTGCTTTTGACACCACCTCTTGTCGCTCCTCCCTCTGGACCATCTCTTCCTGTCGGACTGCTCTTTATAGTCCTCGACAAGCACAGTCAAAATGCCACTCGGGATACACAACCCGTTGCCTTCGTCGCTGAGCAGTACGTGGCGCTCTAACATACCCACTTCCCCGCAATTGTCCCCGTGTCATAGCTGACAATGTCCCCGACAGGCGAATGCAGGAAAGCTGGCAAGATCCTCGCTTCTTTCGTCGACCCACGACAGGCCTTCGGTCCTGATAAGATTATCCCCCCAGAGATCCTTGCTGGAGCGAAAGTGAGAAACCTTTCCGCAGATCCCGGCTCAAGATCCGTACCTAGTACTGACCATTTCCTTTGCAGGGCCTGGCGATCCTCACCGTTCTCAAGGCCGGATTCTTGGGTTCCGCTCGCTTCGGTTCCGGCGTCGTTGTTGCTCGTCTCGCCGATGGCACCTGGTCAGCCCCGTCAGCTATCGCAACCGCCGGCGCTGGCTTTGGTGGCCAGATTGGTTTCGAGTTGACTGACTTCGTGTTTATCCTCAACGATGCGGCTGCAGTTCGAACATTTTCGCAGGCCGGAAGTCTGACCCTTGGTGGAAATGTTTCGATCGCTGCCGGACCCGTTGGAAGAAATGCGGAGGCGGCAGGAGCAGCGAGCACCAGAGGCGTCGCAGCGGTCTTCTCATACTCCAAGACGAAGGGTCTCTTTGCAGGTGTCAGTTTAGAAGGAAGTATGTTGGTGGAACGCAAGGACGCCAACGAGAAGCTCTATAATAGCAGGATCTCAGCGCGTCAGCTGCTTGGGGGCTCGATCCGGCCGCCACCGGCAGCAGATCCTCTAATGCGAGTTCTAAATTCGCGCGCATTTTCCGGCAGGGCCACAATGTATGGTGATGGGATGTACAACGACATTCCTATCTACGATGACAGCCATGACGACGTTGTTTGGGAGGGCCGACGAGGAGAAGCATACGGCGAGGGTGTTCGGAGGGATCGCACGGGCTATTACAACGGCAACAACAACGATGACTACGAGTACCACGACCGGCCTCGTCGTGCTAACACATGGGCTGACGATGTTTATGATCGACCTGTCGGTGGCTTGAACCGCTCGGCTACAACTCGTATGAACCGCACCGATGCCTTCGATAGCACGTATGGTCGCAGTCGAAGTAACACAGCCCCGTTTGAAGATGACTATGTCTATTCGGACCGCAAGCCTAGCCGTCCGACTGCACCTAAGCCTGTTTTTGGGCAGCGGACAGGACAGGCAGCCGCTCTGCGGGCTGATCAAGCAGTAGCTCTATACACGTTCGATGCTGACCAAGAAGGCGACTTGGGTTTTAAGAAGGGGGAAATCATCACTATCCTCAAGCGGACAGACAAGAAAGAAGACTGGTGGACGGGGCGCATTGGCGACCGGGTCGGCATCTTTCCCAGGTAAGGGAGATTCATTCGAGCACACATGTGGTTCATGGGGCTAACACGCTCTGCTATAGCAACTACGTCGATCCCGCTTGAACCATGTCTACATTTGCTGGTTTACGCGGAATGATACCAATGAAGCACCAATTGTTTAGGTTTTCCCATTTTATTTCCCGATGTGAACCGTGACGAGCGAATCGTCGAATATACCAGTCCATCATTTTCGCATTTTTCTTGGATTTTCTCTGATATGTATCTATCATACTGACAGCGCTGGAGTTGCTCGTTTTATACATTCGGGTTGACCAGTTTTTGGCCAGGGTCATTTCAAGACATGTGTATATTCTCCTCGTGTTTCTCTTTTCTTTCTTTGTGTCAAGAATGCTCGTTTCCCCTTGTCATTCGTCGATTTGCATGTTGGAATATCACTGTTTCAGTTCTGGACATTAGAGGCATTCTGCTCCTTTGTCATTTTGTACAAAGTTGTGTAGCTACGCAGTCCCGTTGAAAGCGCAAAAAGTTGCATTGTTCAAAGACCAAGATAACGGGGTCTATGGTTGAGTTTTAAACGTGAAACAGCTTGAAGGTCATTGGAAGCACAGAAGCATTTACAGAATGGAATGAAAAGGCAATGGGGTCTGCCCAGATTCATTACTTTTCCCCCACCATCCAAAGCCTCTCCAATGGCTTGGCTGCCGCACATACAGACTCGGGTCACATGCTCTTTCGGGCCATTTTATTGAAGATGGTAATTGACAAAGGCAGCTTGTTAAACTGGCTCAGCACCTTTTACAAATTCCAGGGGTAAATGAGGAAAGAAAGCATCTAGCCGGATCATCTTGTGCGATCAGTTTCTCTATTTCATTGTTTCCCCTTGTGCATTTCTACCAGGGTCTAGAACGAGGTCACTGACAAGGTTTATGGTTTCCACTTTCCCCACGAGCAGTGCTTAGTACAAGCATCCTCATCTATGGTCTTATTGGTCTTATTAAGAAACAACCATCCCCTCGATATTCTTTTCAACCCAATGAACTATATCGTCTGGGTGAGTAACAGATGTGACGGAAAAAGCAATACCTTTTTCAAGTTCCAAGGTGGGTGTGGTGTCTACGTCACGTTTGTCGTCGATGTGTGAGAGGAGGGCGGATC
This sequence comes from Hamigera avellanea, assembly GCA_027569715.1. Taxonomy (NCBI): domain Eukaryota; kingdom Fungi; phylum Ascomycota; class Eurotiomycetes; order Eurotiales; family Aspergillaceae; genus Hamigera; species Hamigera avellanea. The sequence continues at coordinate 124,996 of JAPDKU010000018.1, forward strand.
TTTTGTATTTCTGTCTCGGCGAGTCTCATCATCGCAACGTCGATGATACCTCGATGGTCAATCGTAGGTCTGTAAGCTGATTCGCTTTCACTGCCGCCGCTGAAGGGGGGAAGGGGGCCCTAGAGCAGGCGCTCAGTCACAGTCGAGGTATCACCGCCTATTGAGTATTGACAATTGGCGGGCTGACTGTCCACGCTGTTTTCCCTGCAGGTGCCGTGCGACCTCCTTTTCGATCATGGCTTCGACGTTGGCTGGAAGAAATTGCACCCTTACCTTTCAAGACATGTCGAGGAAGTACCTATCAAGATGATTTCTGGGATCGACAACCGTCTACGTCGGGATGGGATAATTCTGCGACTAGAACAGGAATGCATAAGTCGCTTCTTGCCGCGCAATTTGACCCTCACGTGCTTGTCTTACGTCAATGCTATCATTGGCCGTTGGAAAATTGCAATTTGGCAGACTGAAAATTGACGCAAAGTACAGCGAAATGACGGGGAAGCCGAAACAATGGAGAATGTTCCTCTGCCCAGGGAAAGATGAAAGCGGTGTACAATCGCGGAGGAACTCCTTCATTCCATATTATTACAGAAGGCGGGTGACGGAACAACAAGTTCTTGTATGGCTGCGATGTGGAGGGGAGGTTGGTTTTGTCACGAGGCGGTCGGCCTGACACAAACTACCGATGGGGAAGACTATCCAGGACCATGGTCTCAAGTTTTCATCATGAAGCAAGCCTTCATTATACTCCGTAGCTTGGCCTGGTTCAACCGCTAGAAGGCTGTCGGGTAGAGTACTAGAGACGACTGGGCGATTCAACCCCAGAAGACTCCCACAGAAAGAAAGAAATATGGGGATAGTTGATCGAAGATCTTAACTCTGGAGTGGACTACTGTATCCAATATGGCGGCTCCAAGGGCCTGATCGCCAATGTCCGGCGGCCCCGGCTTATGAGAGACGTACTTACTTGCTGGCCGGTGGAGCTTTCTAGGCGGAGTTCACAGTTAAAACGGGTTATCAGGAGAGGGGGACTTGGAAATGGTTATATGAAATTATGAATTGAGAAAAATATGCAAGGTTGAAAGATCGAGATTCCATGCGACGTCAACAAGCTTTTAACCTGCGGGTTCAGTTCTGCCCCAGCGTAAGCCGTTTTGGAGAATGACCCGGCGCAGCGACCGGGCGTTGTAAACGAAAGAGCCCAGAAGTCTGAAGAGCACCTGCTGCTCCTGCACGCCTGCGCCTCCGCCTGAACACTTTCCACCTTGACCTTGGACTTGTCCCATCTTAAAACCACCATTTCAAACACCTACTTCTCGTTTCCTGCCCACCAAAATTCCCGCCAAACTAACGAATCGACTTTTTAGTCTTCTTTTTTTCCCCCTTTCTTCTCCCATCTTCCAACCGTCATATCCAGCATCCCCATCCGCTGGACCTGTCGCCGGATGCCTAGCCTTCTTCCCTTCTTCCTCCGATTAAATCCCGTTCATGTTCCTTCGCTGTCTGCGCTTCTTCCCCGCTTCGATGACCCTTCTTCTTCGCTGTCTTTCGGCCCAGGTGGTACATTAAACCCCTCCGATCTCTCTCCCTAGAGAGCGTTCTGTCGCTCTCTTCTCCTCAGGGATTCTTGGGCGCGTCCTCGGTCCTGTTTAAACAGTGCTCATGCAGGTGCGTTGGTCCCCCTCTGACACCCGACCCGTCATCCCTTCCCTGGCTGGGCCCTCCAATTCCCCCTCCCGACGATACGGATAGGATGGTCGTCGGTCAACTTTGTCCTTGAGCAAAAAAATCATAGAAAAAGGGAAAAAGAAAAGAAAGGGGGATGATCGGTCGTCAACCGTGGGAGGTTGACCCAGTGGTGGAATCATGGGTTTAAGAACTCTATCTGATCGACTCTGGTCTTCCACACAGGCTACAACGAGCCCTTCCGAGGCTGGCGGAGGATACACGGCGCGCAGAGGCCATGTGCCTCAACTGTCAATTAGTGACCCGAGTCACCATGTCACAGAAGCGATTGGGCACATGTATGACGATGACTACGATCCCCGAAGAGACTCGAGACGCCTAAGCTACATTTCCTCTCCGCTGAGCGAATCGATAACGACCGTCCCCCTCAACAACGCCGGCTCTGAAACACTTTCTACACAGTCCAGTCATGCGAACGAAGTGAACCATCGCCAGGTGAATGGGCAAGCACGGCCGTCTCTCGTTGGGAACAAGTCGTTCGATCGAGACAGCAACCCGGCTTCTCCATCGAATCGGTCACCGTCGGAAACTGCTACGGCATCGTTCCCTCTCAATGACATCGACTATGAATCAGATCCTGCCGCGGTAGCCCAGGAACTCAGTAATCTGGCAGCCATCCGGCGGATGTCGATGGATGTCGCAGCGACTGGCGATCCTGATCTCCCGACCTTTGGTTCCAACTTTGTGGTACCGTCGCTTCCACCCTCCCCAACAGCGGACGAAAATGACGCTGCACGGTTGTTTTGGGTGCCCGCGCGCCTGCATCCCGAGCTGGCCCCCAAGGAATTCAAGTCCTTTCTTGAAAGCAAAACAGAGCAGATCAAGCGGAAGTCGGGGGACTTTTCTTCGTTGGGACCCGAGCGTCAAGGAACAAGCGGGAGCCTACGGCGGAAACGGTCAATGCTGTCCAGGCAGATTGACAATTCCAATGGCTACACTGACGGTGCAGAGCGGCTGGAAAGGCAGCGGTCCGAGTCGACGAAGGATTTATTGAGCCCGAATTTGCACGACTTAGAGACGCTGGTGGATGATTCTAAACAATTGAATAAGGATGCAGAGTCGCTTTTACAGGGAATTCAGAAGCTGGGTATATCCGCAGATGAGGACAAGCCGATCCTTCCTCCTGCACCGCCTGGCCACAGTCTTCGACGGTCCACCCGAACCCAATATAGAAAAGGAAGTTTGAAGAAAGGTGAAAAGGTACCATACTCCAAGCGGATTGCAAAAGCGTCGGACGCGAACGAAGCGAGACCTCCATTGCCATCCGTGTCGGATGATCCGCCCATTCTCGGCCTGACACGGGTGTCGACTGACCCTACTCCAAGCACAAATGGAGCATACGCCTCTGCAAAGTCCCTTCGAAGTACGGCGTATCCCCCGGGCACTACTTCCAGTTCAACATTCGATTCAATACTCGATCACAAAGAGTCGGCGAATAATCATTCTGAACCTGAACGAACAGATTCCGGGAGCAGGGCAAGCGGGTCTCAGACACGGAAATGGCACTCTCGCATCAGCTCCAACGGGCGCTCTACGTTGTCCATACCTCCGTCCGAGCAGAAAATCCCGGAGATCATTGAAACGCCTCCTCTTGACGTCAATCGATCGCCTGCTAGTCCACAAAGTTTTGCGTCCGAACGTGAACCTGTGCATGAGCCGTCGGCGGCACTATCCCATCAGGGGTCTCCGCTTCACGAGCAAAGTTCAAAGCGGGCCTACCACACACGTCAGCCCGTTAAAGACAGCAGCTCAACACTCGACGATTTTGCCAACAACCCCGAGCGCCTTCCGGGCAATACTACACGAACAGACAGCCTCTCTTTCATCCCCACTTTGACCGAGGACAAGAAATCAGAAAGCAAGAAATCGAAAGACAAGAAGGATGGGGATGGTACTCGGAAATCGAGCTGGCACTGGCTGTTGGGCACCGAAGAAAAGGAGAAGGAGAAGAAAAAGGATAAGGAAGGCGATTCGCGGAAGCTCAGGTCGAAATTGGTCGAGAAGGTTCACGACAGCACACGCTTGGATGTTCTACAGCCTTCCATCGATACTAGTCAGAAAGGGCGTGAAAGTCTTGTCATTGATCGGCTGGATCCCAAATTGGAAGAGGAGCGTCGGAAAGACCACGCCCGGAGGTCTTCTGGAGAGTCGAAGAAAGAGAAAGAATCCGGACTTTTCTCATCTATATTCGGAGGTGGACGAAAGAAGAACAGTGGGGAGAGTCATCACAAGAAGACGTTATCTCGGACTCTGTCCCCCGATCCCCCGGTACGTGAGCTTCGGCCGGATGTCGACTATCCGTGGACACGGTTTTCGATTCTCGAGGAGCGGGCCATCTACAGAATGGCCCACATCAAACTTGCCAATCCACGTCGGGCTCTATACTCTCAGGTTCTACTCAGCAACTTCATGTATTCCTACCTCGCCAAGGTACAACAAATGCATCCGCAAATGATGATCGCGCCGTCATCGTCTTCGTCACAAAGGCAGCAGAAAGCAAGGGATCAGCCAGAGGAGTACCTTCAATACCAGAGATATCAGGAGGTAAGCCAATGCTACACGTTAGATATATCTCAATTAGTCCGGTACTGACAAGGAAGCTACAGGCCCAGGAACAGCAGCAATACGGTGATTCCTACGATGAATCTCAAATGTATGACTATGACCATGACGATCGGCATGACCGCTACCGGCCACAGTCGAGGGGCACCAAGCACGGACATGAGAATGGAAGTGCATATGGTCCAGGGCATTACCAACAGTACGGGCATTCGTCATTTGGCGACGATGCCCAGCTAGACGATGACGATGACGACGACATGTGGTGATCAAAAACAGGAGTATCAGTCTTTTTTGCTACTTTTGGTTCTTGTGCAGTGCACGGAGATACCCTTGTTTTTGTGAGCTCTCGCCATTCATAGACTCTGTATACTGAACATTAGTTTCTCTGTTTCTCTCTTTTTTTTTTTTTTCGTTTTTTCTCTGGCTCTTTGGCGAAAGGATGGATCTTTATCGCTACAAGCCGGGGGCAATGCTATAGCGATGCGGTGTCACTCGAAACCCCCCACACATATCTGCTCTCCCATTGCATTCTTTACGCCTCCCTCAGGCGCACTACGATACCAGTTGCCTCATTATAAGCCGTCGTGTCCTCGTCTTGTGGTTTGCCATTTAGGTCGCTTTCACACATGATCTGATTTGTTCTTCGCATAGCGTCTGGGGTTCTTCCATCTTTTTGATTTTGGTATCACTGCTGACACTTTTATTTATAACTCTGTGACCCACTCTCGCGGCTTCTCTCTCTTTGTTAAGCATTGAATTTGCGGGCTCGTCGTATGCTATCGCCTATCCTGTGTTTAATGTTGAATGCCTGTTCTCGACTCGTTGTGGAATCGAGATTCTCGACCGAATGGACAGTAGTATCTAATGCCAATGACTCGACATGACTTTCACATCCATACCATAGTATTGTTGTAATTACATTGAATTAATTTTGTCATGCTGTCCACAGTAAGAATTTCGAGTGATGTCGCATTCAACCATTTGCATGCACCTGTTGGAGCCACAGTGTCCGGGTCACATGATTGGTGTCTTCCCCAGACCAGCGCCCCCAGCGTCGTCATTTGATACCGCCGATTGCCTCCCATTTCCCCCCAAACACCAACTTTTGAACATCCACTTTGCACTTGGCCAGCGCTCTCGAACCAGCAAACACTCGTTAGTAGAACTTCGCAGAACCTCGAAGAGATAGAGACGTTTCCAACCCGAGGGAATTCGGTGATATTCAAGATGAGTGACGCCTACGAACGCGAACAGTACGGATTTCCCTTTCGCATTGTGCTTTCTTCAACACCATCGCCAGGATATCCGCTCTATGGACTTGCTTGTCTTGATCAGCAAAGAACAAACATTTGGCTCGTACTGATGAATGGAACAGACAGAACAACGCCCTCCTCAATTCCCTCTCGAGCAAGGTGTCCGCGCTCAAGTCGGTGACCATCAACATCTACGACAATGCGTCGGACCAGCGAACACTCGATCACTCGGTTAGTTCTCGCTTTCGCATCTTTCAGTGTTATACCGATTTGCAGGCTTTGCAGACAATGGAGTCATAATCATGGGGGCGCGATAGCTGATAAGGATGTGTCGGATCCAGAACGAAGTCTTCTCCTCTTTCTCGACGAACTTGAAGGGCAGCGCCTCTCGCTTAACCCGCATGGCAAGACAAGGCGATACCGTTGCCGTGATGAAGGTCGCTGGTATCTGTATCGCTGTCGGTGTTGCTCTTTGGGTCGTTCTTGGTTGGATCTTTTGATGGGTTTTCATTTTCACTCCCCTCCGGGGGTTCTCGAGCACTTACTTGCGATATACCTACCCTACATGCCCTACCTCCCTATACCCCCTCGAAGCTCTCGTGCTGGTGCGAGAGCCATCGTCCATCGCGACGAGGGCATATATTATTCCTCATGAGACACTCGATATTCTGGAAAGGGATTCCGAACGGGTCCCTTTCGAGACCAGGTGGAATCCGGAGGAAAGTTGTCACGAACGCCTGCGTGGCACCATGCGCGCATGTTCTGCGTACCTACCTACAACTCGCGGCCACACCTATCTACTACATCAACTGCGCTTCCCTGAGCTCACCCCCCATGAAATCATGACACGATAGTGGAGTTTCGCTGAAGCCCCCTTCCCTGTACAGCCGACCCGCCGCGGCTTTTGCGCATTTCATCATGGGCATCGTTTTTTTTTTTTTTTTTTTTTTTTTTTTTTACCACATGGCACACTTGGACTGGCTTGTCCCTGCATACATATTATATTGGCCTGCGTTATAGTATTTCTACCTTGTTAATATTCCCCCTATGCTCTTCGAGGTGGTCTGGATTGGTAATTTTTTTTGCCGCTGGAGTTTTGGTTCGAAGTCTACAACGCTGGTAAATATTTGCAGGCGGTGTAAAATCTGATGGAACATCATATCATTGCCTTTTTTTTTTTTCGAAATTCACATGTGCTTATGCATACTCGAATGTGGGAGAATGGGTCACTGTACAATGTTGTCTATAGTCCCAACCCTGTTATTTATTACTCTATTCAGCTACGGTTACGGTATGAGGGAAATCGTGTCCCATGTCCAGCTACCCAGGTTCTAAAACAAAGTTAGGCAACGAATGTCTTGAATCAGCTCGGTTGGATTTGACAGGAGCCAGTTTACGTTGAAAAAAGAAAAGAATCCGGAGGAATATGTATCTATAGAGCAGAGAAAAACGGCTTATATACATACTATACTTGCACTGCATCATCAAGGGCTGTTTGTTGCCTGGAGTTAAGTTTACTGTATGTCTAAACAATAACACCTAAAATTCGATGCTTTGGCGTAATAGTCTCTTAGGAATTCCTCTATCCTATCCTAGATGCACCTGTTAGGAGCGTCCATGGGAGGACCTTGCCGCCGAACAGACAGGCCATGTGATGTTGTTCTTTCATCATGTGAAAGACCCGGGTGTAAGAGTCGACAGAAAGTGATGCTTGACTTGAATCATTCGTCTGGAGGTTTTTGTTGCTTTTGTGGTTGTACACTGCCATTACCCTATTCAGCTGTCAACCCAGCCATTGTGAGAAATCATTATAGCGCATAGAAAAATATAGAATTGGTCGAGAACGAAGAAAACCATCCGATGAAGAATCCAAATCTCATTGGAAGTGCTGTCGTGAATCAATTTTATTCGAGCGGTCGAGAACCACCAGCAAAAAAAATTTTTTTTTCTTTCTTCCTTCCAAAGTGTCCCAACATCGCGCATTGACATGTAGCCCAAGGTGACAATTGAGTCTTGACAATCTTCAACCGTGTTCAAAAATGGCGAAACCCTCCGCGCAGGCATCATTATCCCTCTTCTAGATCGCCGGTGTAGAATTTTCGGCCGCTCCAAGGAAAGCTGGCGGTGGGTCGAGCCGGTAGCTTTGCATTGCAGCGGCAAAACCCGCAGTTATCAGAGATAGCTTGGTAAAGTTGGCAGCTAGAACGATGGCGAGTCGCAACAGACGGGAAGCTCTTGAAGGTGGATCACTGGATCAGTGGATACAGGTTAACTATCGGATCTTTGTCAAATCGGATCTTTGTCAAAATGTAAATCGAATGACTCAGGGTGTCCGTGCTCTGTCCCTGCATGGCAATTGGTGCGAGAAAGTTGCTTTTCCACTTCCACTTCTGATTTTTATTTGGATTTTTCGCTCTGGGCCCAACGGTAAAACGTGACGACTCGACGAGCCTGATAACACCATCAACGTTAGACAAAGAAATTTTTCTTCGAGGTTACGTTATCTGCTCCCTCGCGCCCAATCCAATGTCAACGACATCGAGCTTCGACATCATGGATTGGTCATGGCAGAACGTAGGATGCCCAACCATTGACCAAGGCCAAGCCGTAGAAAGGCGCCATTGTAAAAGAGGCTGCACAGTGCATGGTCACTTGCATTGCAGTATCAGCGAGCTAGGTTGCGGGCTGAACCAACAGTAAGCTCCTCCCCGAAGCATGTTCGAAGTATTATTTCCGTGGTTGCAGGACACGGGTGTATCCAAATGCCCAACACCACAAGTTTATCAGAATCGACGCTATCCTGTTGTATGGACTACTGTACTCCGTAGAGCTCGTAGCCTCGTAGGCTCGTACAGTGTACACACAATAATGTACAACCGTGGGATAAAAGAGGCTGGCAGCCACAAAACCTTGCGTGGTGGCCCACATTACTGATTTTGCCGGTGCGGATGATGTGATCTTAACCATGCGCATCTCTGACGACGACCGGAAGACGTTCTGGAGTCTGGACGCGCCGGCACTGATGAATTCTGCGGCCTAGAGTAGAAAAGCTTCTTGATCTGCAAGGAGCTCGAATGTCATGTCGAGAAAGCAGGGCTTTCTCTCTGCCTGATTGGATGGGAGATGTGGGCCCAAAAGGCAGAAATGTTGCTTTTTTTCTCCCTTTTGTATTTGAATTTTTTTTAACCATGTGCAGTTCTGAGTTTCAAGATAGCGTAGGCTTGATAGTGATATCAGTATCACTTCTGTTTGCGTCAGAACAGTCGTTATCTCTTCGACGTTCTAGACTGCCGGTTTCCTTCGGGATCGAGCATTCGGACGGGTGCGGGAGCTTTTGGCAGCAGAAGAGCCCGAGAGCTCTCCAGCCGTCATCGTTACGGTGAAGCTCTTTCAGCAGGGTATCTTGCACCGGGAATTCCGATATCCAGAAAAAAACCAACGGGAAGGTCGATCATTCTAGTCCTTACGGGTCGGTCTCGGGATGCGACAACTCGGGAATCGGTCCCGGAGAGACTGCGACTTTCCCCGATCACATGTAACTTTTCCGGGAGCGCCCGTGATTTCTGCCATCTTCACTACATCGCACATTCGCAATTGTATCGTGTCAATGCTTGGGCTGGCTGGACCCTCGTCAACCTCTTGAGTCTTGAACCTCGACCCTTCGAATAGACACGCAACACATTTCGAATTCTCGATGAGTTGTTTTAACCGCAGTTCGCGTGCGAAATTCGGACCAATCGATAGGACAAACCGACATGTTCAAGTGGAGCGAGCGCTGGGCGGTCTGAGTCATTCCATCCCCTGACTGGGTTTCCTTCTTGCCCTTATGTAGTATGCGATAAGGATTTCTGCCGTAGATTTCTACTGTATGAGAGCATGAGTTCTTTTGGATACCGAGCACTACTGTACTCCGTAGTGGTAAAGGGGGAACTGGCATCCTGTAATCCAAGTCAGTATTTCGTTGCTGGTGTGCTACACAAGTATGATTGACACATGGCAATAACTCCATTATTTACCTTTGCTACCGAATGGCAGACACATGTCTTCAAATGTCGTCGTACTCTGAATCTGGGCATTGGCAATGATAATTTGCATGCGCCATATACGGGATGTGCACGGGTAGCTCCGAAGCCCCCTTATCCCAAGTGGAGACAGAAAAGTGGCTGCGACCCATTGATATCCATCCAGGATTCCAGTGATCCATCAATCAGACCGGGTTCCCAGAATCGCCCTCGCTTGGCTTTCGAGCCAAAGAACTTCCAAGCATAGGCAGCTAGCTAAAGGTCCCTCAGAAAGCTTAGGATCGGTTCGACGTCTGTTTGGCATTGCAGAAGAATACAGGCGTTACGGCATAACCAACCGCTGCCTGACGTTTCTACGACTTCATCTGCTCTCCACTTCGTCGCCTTCGTTGTTGGGTTCCAAAACGTTAATTGACCGTATTATTCCAAACTGGTGACAATAATCAGTAGGGATGCAAATCTTGTCCTTGCAAGCGGTGGTCCGGAATAAGTGTATGTATAGGTTGATCGTGCGTTGTGCCTCTTAGGGGCATCCAAGGTGTCATGCCACCTTGGAAATCCATTCTGCAGAAGCTGCACATGTTGTTTCATCTGATAGTCCGACTCCCGAAGAAGAAGCGATCAGGTAAATAATGACACATGATACTTCGAAAGTGTTAGACTGTCACAGAGGATAATCGAATGGGGGGCAAAGAGGGGCCGATCCTCTCGACATAGCTCAGAAGAGAGTGCGGTCTGGATGATGAAGGTGTGTCCACTGTCCACTGTCAAGCCGGTTGTTCCTGCGGTTATAGATCGAGAACCATGCGGAAGGAAGATCCCGAGGCTGCTGCCGTGGAAGAAGAAGAAAATCAAGAAACCCCCTTTGGCTTTCCACTACTGCAGCCCTCGGACGCTCGTCAGCTTGTGATAAGTCCCAGAAAGTCCGCTGATCCGATCAAGGATTATTATTGCAGTAAAAAATACCCGTTAGCCGGAGACATCCTAGATTAAGTAATAAGTAGAGACATTGTCTTCGGACTGGAAGCCAATAAATAATTCTTCAGTCCAGCAGTTCTATACCGTATCATACCAAATTACCAAAGAGTGTTGTTATTGTTGTTGTTGTTGTTATTGTTGTTGCGAGGACTTACGGTATGTTTCTGACGTAACGTATTATTTTCGGCTTTCCTGTCCCTTCCAAAGTTCTGCGGTCATCGCGGCTGCGCCTGGAACAGTTAAATTTCTATTAATTCTCCCTCTTTCTCTTCAATTCACCATGGACCTCTTCTTTTTCATTCTTTTCCCTGATATTAGATTAGTAACTGACTGTCATCTCCCTTGTTATCTCAGATTGAATCCTCACAGTGTCACCGGACTTAGTCACGGACTCCATCGCATCGCCATACTAGTTATCGCTCCTTTAAAAAAAAGAACGGCTCCGCCTCGCCACTTACAGGCCAAAAGCCAAAAAGGACAAAGACGACGGAAACGGCTGTTCCCCACCAAGGATCCATGGTGGGACCTGGACCACTCTACCAATCTGACTGACCGGTACATCACTGTTATTCATCACTTGCGGGAAAAAGCATTTTATCTGTGTCATATCATTTTCTTTTTTTCCCCTTCCTTTTCCTTCGCCTCTACATTCCACATACCCCTCGGTTTTCACCGCTGCCTTCTCTGCCTCTGCCCCTCTTCCATTAGCAGCTGCGCATCTGCAGCTGTTGGGCAAGTTATCATGGCGCTCAGTTTTTTCGGTGGTGGTGGAAGCGCGAGTTACGCCAAGTATTTCGATATCCGGTGAGTTTCGACGTCGCAGATTGTCGGTCATGCGGCGCAATGGTACTGATTGCGAACAGACTGGACGACGATTACATCGTCTTTCGAGGAGGCGAGCATGAAGCCGCAAGTGCTCACTTGAAAGGCACTTTGGTGCTCTGCCTATCGGAACCCCTCTCGATCAAGCATCTCCGCCTTCATCTGACAGGTATGTCGCGTGTCTGGTGAGTAACTGCATCCTGACCCAATACAACGTGAGGGAATGATTGGCTAAGGCATGCCTTCAGCTGGCATCTCCCGTCCAGTTCGACCGCCGGTGGCAGAAAATCGTGGAGGGAAAAGGTGTTCTACGAGAAGACCTGGAAGTTCAGAGATGCGGGCAAAGGCAAGACCGAGATTCTGCCTGCGGGCAATTATGAATACCCATTCGATGTCGTCCTGGAAGGTTCCTTACCCGAAAGCATTGAGGGTCTGGCCGAGACTTGGATTACGTATCGCTTCAAAGCCGAGATTGGACGAAAGTACGCCAAGGATATCGTTGTCAGGAAGCCCTTGCGCATCATTCGCACATTGGACCCCAGTGCTCTCGAGCTCTCACATGCGATGGTAAGTAAAAGCCTCTTTCCGACCACCATAGAACACGTCGCTCACACTCTCCTTAGTCCGTTGAAAACGTGTGGCCGAACAAAATTGAGTACTCGATCAGCACCCCGACCAAGGCTGTCATCTTCGGGACCACTGTTCGGGTGGATTTCAAGCTGATTCCTCTGCTCAAAGGCCTTCGGATTGGGCAGATCATCTCGCAGCTCATTGAGAGCCACGACCTTACTCTCAACCCCGAGGATCCCGACTCCATCCGTAATACGTACAAGACCACCAGGACAATTCTCAACGACGAGTACGAGATGGATCCAGACAGCAACCTAGAGATCATTGACGAAGAAGCAGAGGGATACCAATTCTCTCGCTTCCTCGATTTGCCAAAGACACTTTCCAGGTGCTTGCAAGATACAGACACCAAGGGCATCAAAATCCGACACAAGCTGAAGTTCCGCGTTCAACTTCATAATCCGGACGGCCACGTCAGTGAAGTAAGTCAAGAGGATTCCATTTTGGCGATCGGTGTCGGACGAATGCTGACCATTGCGGTGAAGTTGCGAGCCACTCTTCCTGTATCAGTATTCATCTCCCCGAACCTTGCCATCGACGAGAACAACAACCTGGTCGATCAAACCCCGCACTCTGCGCAGAGAGCGGCCGAAGATCTCGCCCAGCAAGCACCACCCCTGTATAGTGAACACCATTTCGATCAGCTTTACAGCGAGGTTGATCCAAATGGTTACCGGACCCCCGGACCAGGAAGTGGAGGGGCTACTCCTTTCGGCGCCCTGAGCCGCAATATCTCTTCGGAAAACCTTGCTTCCATGAACGCCCTAACCAACTCGAACATCTCTGCCTCCGCTCTTCACAGTCGTTTGTCGAATCTGCATGCCAGTCGGCTGGGTCATTCTCCTACTGAGATGCATCCTGATGGTCTCTCGGACCACGATTCAGCCAATCAAGCAGCCAACCGTCGCTTGGGTGTTCCCCCAGACTATTTTACCGCTCAGTCTTCCGGATCTGGTTCTCACACTCCTGTTAGCCCAGAGCTTTCACGAAGAGCCTCTGATGAAGTGGACCCTGAACAGATTGCGTCAGGAATGGCGACTCCCTATCATCCACAGTACGCGGAGGTTGAGACTTTAAGTCGGGTGCCTAGTTATTCCACTGCAGTTCGTACGACCGTGAGACCTTGTGACACCGGTTTACCCGACTACAATGCTGTGATGGCCAGTGATGTTGTCGCTCCTCCTCCTCCACAGTCTCCTCAACAAGCTTACATTAGAAGCGGCGCGCGAACGTCGAATTCCCATTTTTCTGCTTTCGAGGTGCTTCAACGCCCCGGTCTTTTCCATTCCCGCTCTTCAAGTCACCACCATGCTGACGAGGACGATCGCAGGGTCCGTCTCGTCCAGGCCCGCGCCAGAGGTTGATATGGTAGAAGAGTCGGCTTCGATGATGACTCTGCACGTGAAGTACTTGACCTCAGAACAAGAACAGACGTCCTCGCCCTTATCTTGAAGACCGCTCGCACAATCTATCTTCGCAACAGCAGCGCTGGAAGCTGCCGCCGATATGAACCTGAAATTCCCTTAATATTCTTTCTGGGCGAATCTACGCTCCGATTTCTCCTCTCATCATAAGAAACTTGGTGCCGAATGCGTAATCCTGGAGATTTGCATGTGGCTTTGGTTTTCTTTTATTTTCTTTTCTTTTTTTTCTTTTCCCTCCCTATACTTACAAAAGATGGCATGATTTTCTGGCGTTCAACAAATAGACGGATGATTTGAATCTACAGGGGATTTTTGATACTCGGATAATGGGAATGATACGAGCAAGATGATGAACAGTTTGATCAGCACGATTTACGCATGTATACTGCAACGCTTTCAGCTCATGTACTTAATACTTCTAGCTTACCAGTGCTATTGTGAAAACAATGCCACGGCGATGCTTCATTTTCTTTTCGTTCGATAGACTTGTTACAAACCTTAAGGCTTAGAAATAGACTATCGAGTTATGACCTTGGAATTTGGTGCTTACGTTTCATTTTCCATCCATTTGAGTAGCTCGTACATAAGATAAACAGATGTCCGAATACATCAACAACCACCTGCTCCAGCAACAGCGCCAAGTGCTCCAACTCTTTTTGACAATTTCATATCCGGATACGTCGAAGGCGGCGTCATGCTTTCCAGAGCTGAAGGAAAGTTAGTTGACAAGGACCCCGTCCGTAGCAGAGCCCAACCCAACTTACCTTCTCTCTTCGCCTGTCTGCTCTCGGCTGTGTCGTGCCACAGCCTCAAAACCCACATGGCGACCAGTGCATCCCTCATCTCCCTCTGCATCGACGCCGTGACCACCAGCTTGTGCTGGTCGCCCTTCCCGTCCTCGACCGCCAGCTGTCTCCCACCGGCGTCGGTCCAGCGATAGCGACCACCCGTCCATTTCGGCTTGACGTGGAATAGGGGTTGTTGGGCTTTCTCGTCGAAGAACGGCGTATCGGACGCGCTCTTCTTCGCGCTCAGCAGCGCCGTGAACTCCGTCTTCTTCTGGAACCGCGACTTGGACGTCTCGAAGACGACGTTTCCGATCATCTCGGGTGCCACGGATGTAATATAGTAAGCCGGGGTGTCCGTTCGGTATTGCGCGTGAGCGGGGTGCGCAAGGTAAAAGAGATGTCGATTCCACGGCTCTACTACGCCTTGGACCTTTTCTTTGGGTGCGTCGTATTCGACCCGTTCGAATATCACCGATGAGCCCTTGTGTGAGAGCGACGTGACGCACCGGTTCATCTGGTAGAGCGGTCTTGAGGCGGCGGTGTCGGCGAGTAGTACGGATTGACCTGCCAGCACGAGGACGGTCTTTGCGGGTTCTTCGTCGCCTGCGTCCTCGGAGGGAGATGGTAGGTCATAATAGGCTTTCGAGTCCGATTCCATTGCCCTGGGCGTTCAGCTCCAAGGAGAGCTTGTTAGACTATAGACGGTGTAAAGAATGTGAAATATAGTCTATAGATATGCTCGCAAGTTACATTCCACAACCCATTCAACTCCACGGTGGAATGCGAGTGGTTTTAAATCGACTCCGTCCGTTAACAAGTGACGCAGACAGTGTGGCTGTGGGCTGGTGATCGGCGGCCCCCAGTTTGTATTTTTAGGGACTGTCAGTGTCAGGTGTATCTGTCCGACCTGTTCAAAAAGGCAGACTAAGACTTTAATTATAAATTATTCATGGTTATTATAGCTTCATAACGTTTTAGGGTACTATTAGCTATATTAAAGCTTTATGTAGAATCAGGGCTCCTTATTAATAATTAGGTTGATTAGATATGTAACAGGTATTATAGCTAATTCAAAGTGAATCGTCTAAATTAAATCCTATAACTAGCTCGCCCGTTCCTGTCCCTGATATGGTGGTATCCAAAGACAATTGTGTGGTAGTCGGGTTCATGAGAAAGGAGCACGACACGGAAAGCATCACCGTTCTCTAGATCGTAGACATGGTTGTGCATGGAGTCGAACTCTCGTTGTACATCACTAGAGTCATTAGCAGGGCTGACTCTGCGTAGCCTGAATTTGCTCTTCCTCAAAATGACCTGTTTCGTCTCGCCCGTAAAGGAGTAGTCGACAATCGTCAAGGGAGAACTCATCGGGCTGTCAGCGAGCAATTCGGTAGGGCGCACGATTGGAAGTAACCCTTGGGCTATTTTGGCAGACTAGACCGAAGCATCAGCTTAGAAACATGGGGGTGGACATAGAGCCGCGCGATGTTATCTGACGCGGATAAAATCCTGTGGCTTGTCGGTGGTCAAAAAAAGCCTGATGCGGACGCCAAATATATGACACGCCTGGCAACCAGATACCGCAATGCATTCGCAACAGACAGGGAGCGCTGGGATGCCTTCTGATTCGAAATTGTCCACGTCGTAGGAACGGTGACATGGGAAGCATTGTGCGGAACAAAGGCTAGGTACTTGACTCCGGTATCCAGATCAGACCACAGGCCGTCGCTGACATGGACAGCAAACAGCGAGCAAACTATCTAAGCGCAACAAACGGTGGTCGGCTGCAGCATGCAAGAATGCCGGCTGCTCACTATCTCGAATCGCGACAGATCTCGCTTGACCGTTGTTCTGGCGGTCCTTGGAGAGGACAGCCGCCGTTGTCGACAGATTGATGTCCCTTGAGCGCTTCCTTAAACCACAGTTCCAGGAGCATCTCCAATTGATCGACGAAATCGATCTGCAACTCGTTGAGGCTGTGCTGGCCGAATTCGGAATCGATCGAATCGAATCGAATGGATCCACGATGCCAGATGGAGATGGAGGACCCTTCGACCCGAATCGGAAAGAGGGAATGTGTGCGGCCCCATGACGACTGTGGCTTTATCGTTGACGGTCGACGGATTGGCTTTTCCATGGGTGTTTGATTGGTTGTCCCGGGTGTGACGGGTGTCGGATTGGGGAGAGTTGTGGCGCGTGGTCCTCATTTGGGCTAGGCTGTTTGGGACGGGCGTCGCTTTTCCATGTGAAACTGGTCGGTCTGGACGACTCTGGAGAGAAAAAGTGCTGGAGACGGCGGCGCAGTGGTGTTTTCTATATTATCTTTCTATGAATTTGATACTGGGGAGAGTGCTATACTGGCTTACGATATATTTTCTTGCTATTTGCTTGCGGACTTCGATTACACATTCGGAGTGTATTGAGAAACGTTCTCTGCTGTCAATGCGGTGCGATAGAGATTTGGCGTTGTGCTTGAGCCAAGCTCTATCGGGGCCTTATGAATACTGTATCAATATTGAATTGAGCAGATTCAGACAATCGCTTTCATTGTGCGGTGTGAGCAACGTTCTCGAGAGTTTGTTGCTTACATTCCTCAAGCCGATTTGAGGGGTTAAGAGCGCTGTGACCTCATCATCGACAGGCCGATCTCTTTCCCGTTCGGAGGTAGAAAAAGTTACCCTGCCAGTTCATCTTCTGCGCCTGGCGATAATTTACTTCTCTCTCTCTCCATCTCTTTTCTAATTTTTTAAAGCCAGCTGGCTGTCACTTCAATTGCTTTTTGGTCAAAGGTTACCTCTGGGCAGGAGTTCAACCCCATCTGGTGTCGAACTATTAGTGAATTAGTTGCTCGATCGCCCCGCGGCCCCGTGAACAGTGAACTACCCCCACTACTAATTAGTTCCGAGAGCTCTCTTAACTAGCGACTGTCCCACCACCGCGGTTGCGTGGCATTTCCACATCCACGGCTGCCAGATTGACCTCGTCGATTGCAGCTGTCGTAAATTGTTTCTCGGACAACCTGAAAGACCCTTGGTTGTTGATTCAAGAGATACCCCTCCTCCTTGACCCCGCAAAGATGTCGGCTACAACCAGCCCCGTGGAGCAGAAGCTCCCCCAGCGGACAGGGACCGTGACCAGCACCATGACCGGAGCGACTCGTCGCACTTCGATGAGCGACGACGAGGCAATCCCCGACTCGGACAGCAGTGAGGTATGCAGGTTGAAATTTTGAGTACAGTCGCAAATATATCGCTCGTGGGCTAATTGCTTGTTCTACGCCAGACCACCAATCTCCTGCTGGAGCGTCTCCGAGCATGGAAACACATGTGCGGATACCTCGAGGAATACGTCTCTACGACTGCGAAGGTGCAGAAGTCTCAATCGAAGGATTACGAGAAGATTCTGAAGGTGCGTGTGGAATGGGTGGATGGAAGATATACAATAGCACGGGCCAGAGGGAGCTGACCTCGTGTGCCACATGCATAGACCGTGAGCGAGCCATTGAGGGAAGGACACCATTTCAGTCAGAGCACAGGGGGCATTGCTGGATTTCTTGAGAATGTCCGCTCCAACACTCAGGTAGGAAGAATGCCAATGTGTTCTTGTTGGCTTTTGCTAACGCTGCGAAGGGTATGGTGAATATGTACCTCGATACCGAAAAGAACCTCAAAGGAAGCGTTCTCCCCACCCTCGAGCGTCTGCACAAGGAAATCAAGAACAAGTCAAAGGAGCTTGCGAGTGGAGCTTCCAAGGGTGCCAAGGCTGTAGAGAAGGCTCGAAACTTGACTCAGAAGCACATTGAGCTGCTGGCTCAGCAAACCGCGTCCTTTGATGCTGCCGCAGGCAACAAGCATGACGTGGCCCATGACCCTTACCTCATTCGCCGTGGCATCAACCACCGCCTGAACAAACAGGTCATCGAGGAAAACAACAACCGCCAGGATATCCTCGCGGTGCAGAACTCCTTCCAGCAATTCGAGGCGCACGTCCTTCAGACGGTCCAGGGTGCCCTCGACCAGTTCTTCCAGTTCATGGGCGGTCAGATGGATCGTCAGCGCTCCATGTATGCGGACATTCTTAGCACCGTCCAGAGAATCCCACCCGATTTTGAATGGGTCAACTTCGTGGTCAGCAATGAGTCGGTGCTTGTGAACCCGGATACGCCTCCGCGCTCTCTGGACAACATTACCTTCCCCAACCAGGATCATCGTGCGACTAAGCCATTGATTGAGGGCACTTTAGAGCGCAAGTCGCGTGCCATGCTGAAGGGCTACAGCTCTGGTTACTACGTGGTGACTGCTGCGTGCTACCTCCACGAGTTCAAGGACGACGATGATTTCCGCAAAGACCCCAGTCCGGAGCTGTCACTCTACCTTCCCGACTGTGTCATCGGTGCTATCGACGGAGTCAAATTCAACGTGAAAGGAAAGGATGTGTCTGGCGGCAAGGTCGGCAATGCTTTCCACACCACTACCGAATTGAGTTTCAAAGCACACACCGCAAGTGATGCCGAGTCCTGGTGGACCGTCATCAAGGACGCAACCCGGGGGCCCGCACCGCGGGTTACCTCACCGGTCTCCCCTATCTCGCCGAGTGAACCACCCACACCTGGTGCGGGAAGCGTGAACGTCAGCGGGGCCCAGCCACCGATCTATGCTGAGAAGGAAGGGGAAGCCAAGGCAGAGACTCCCGTTAGCCCTGTTGCTCAAGAGCAAACTCAGGGCACGACGGCTGCCCCAGCTGCAGCTCCAGCGGCAGCTCCCACTACTTTGAACCGCAGTGCAAGCACTGCTACCGGACACTTCCACACGTCCCCTGGCGGGTCAGCAACTGAGAAGTCATAAAGTGGCTTCTGTGATGGATTGACTTAATATTTATCATTCGTGAAGCAGCAGATACAGCGGTTTCCTTCGAAACATCGATTTTGTTTAATGCTTTTTTTTGCGTCTACGACATTTAACTTGTATCTAATTTAACCTTGATGAAATCTACTTTGCAGACCACCGCTATAGACTGTCGGGAATCTTTGCAAGTATAGCCCGATCTGCTATTTCCAATCACGAAAGCCTCCACTGGCCACTGATGACATCTGCGATAAACGGCCAACCGAGCCACGACCTTGATTGACACGCTTGCAACAGGATTAACTTCATGGCCTTGCGACCCTTTCTCTAGAATTGTTGCCGTTTATATCTTGTCAGCTATTCTACACACTTCATAAATCTACACGCCAAATAACCGATCAACTGCAGGAACAAATGCATCACTCCGCGATTCTCCGCAGCATCACATGAATCGATTTGCGCCCACCGCCCCGACTCTGGGGAACAATGGCCCAATCTTTCAAGGTATCATATTCCATGTCAAATCCGTTCTTCTGGAACACCTTCACACTCCCCAGGTTCTCGACATACATGGATGCCTTGAGGATGCGGACGTTCATGCGTGGAATCGCCCAGTCTTCGATCACGCATTTGATCACGGCGGACATGATTCCTTTTCCGTGGTGAGTGGGTGCGAGCCAGTCTGAATGATTGTTAGCTTTCTTGCACACAATTTTCCCAAGCCGAGATCCAGTTCACCTCCAAAACCCCAAACAATCTCCCGACTCCCAACCGGCAACTCCTCGTTCCTCCGCACCGCCTCTTTCCGCTCCTCGGTCCCAGCTCGGAACTCGTAGAACTGGTACCGCGTCAACGAGACGTTCCCGATCAATACGTCCTTTGCACCCGCATGTTCCGGTGTTGAGAGTTCCTCCCGGATACAAATAAACGGGCATCCGTCCACGAACCCGCCGGTCTGCATCTGGTCCAGGAGCTTCGTGCTGTTGCCGTGTTCGCGCTCGAGCCACGACGTGGCATCTTGGGCCAGGTATGGGTGCGGCGGGCTTTCGAGATAGGTGTACACGCGGGGATCGTTCATGTGGGCCACGAGGGTGGATTCGTCAAGGGCGTTGTTGGGGCGGGGCGGGGTGATGAGTATGTGGGAGTATGGGGAGGGGAGGCGGAGGTAGGGTTCGCCTGTGGAGGGGTTGGTTTCGAGGGGCATTTCGCTTTTGCTTTGGTTTTTTTTTTTTTAGATGGCCTGTTGGTGATTGGGATCCTTGTTTTCTAGCGTTGAGAAAGAAAAAAAAAAGGCTCTATGGGGATGGCTCTTGCTGTTATATTGGTGATTCTTCTTGTGGTTCATATGGGGATTCTAATATGTTAGCGCCGCGGCAGCTCGTATAACTAACTATTTGTGTTTAGGACGTCCCCTGAGTCATGTTGCTCTGGGGCTTCTTGAGACAGGATGAAGTTGGTGAGTCATGATGTTTTTTCTCGAAAGGATTCTATACAAACCTTGGGTAGGTACCTTATGTAAGTCTTTGAATGCTTATTGATGACTCTAATGGAATTGTCCAATGGGTGCATAGGATGGAGATTTTAGCTTTGTCTCTCCGGTCAAATGAGATCGATCGGCGATATTCTACCTTACTAGGTACCTAGGTAGGTACCTGGTACCTACTACCTAGATTCTGGCTTCCAATTGTCAGGTACTTGCTTATTGGCAGTTAATAATGTGAGGTCGTAAGGTTACTTCCTATACTACGTTACCTACCTAGTCGGTAGGTAGCAGTACCTACTGTGTGTTGTTTGTCAAAAGTATCCCTCTAATAAATGATGCCTGATAACGTCCCGATCTTTCGGCTGCGGCCCCGTCGCTAAGATCAACCCAGACTACCCCGCATTTTGCAGTCTCGAATCATCAACTCCAAGCCTCGAACTCCCGGTTGAAAGAGATGAGCTCATAGTGCTTATTTCGTGCTAAAAACAGCGTCGCTAGACGGGCTTTTATGAAACCATGATCGTGGCTGAGCTTGAGTCTTGTGATTAGGTAGAGGCAGTGGATTGCATGAGGGTCGCACCTGCTTGTTTCGAACCCATGCCGCACTCAACAATAGTTAGGTACGTGCTTTCCTGAATTAGGCAAAGGAGGAGGATAGGTGAGCTGAGTCGACGGGAGATTCCCCTCACCCAGATCGCGCGGATTTTCCTTCGCATTCCTCTTTGCATGATTTTCTTTGTCTTGTCGAGCTCTGCAACCCCGATCCTATTGAGACAAGGCTCAATCTCAACTATGAAGACAGTAACTCGAACAATTTGCAGTCTTATCATCCGCAGATTCGCAGAGGGCGCTTATCTGGTCGCAGCCTGCTAATTGCACTGCCATCAGGTACCGACTGCCTCGGGTTCATGTCGTCCAATCAACAACAGCATCGAGCATAAGACCAGGGAAAGCTTTCATGCACTTGCATTACATGAGGCATATTGGGGCTGATCCACGAAGGTCTATTTCTCCCGGTTTATGCAAGCATACAGGAAGCCCGGCAGAGCTTTTTCTGGGCGAGGCTGACTTGCGCGGACCAGCATTTCCCCTTAAAAGCGGTCGACAGTCAAGCCGGAATGTTTCCTATCGCCTCTTCACGGTCGCTTTGCTTTTACATTATGGCAGACTGCATACCACCCTACCATCTTTCCAACACGGTAGCTGACCCCTATGGCTCCCCCAGTCGGAACCGTAGCGATGCTCGAACCGATGGGAGGAAAGAACTGGCAACACGCAGCAGCCGCCATGAGATATCAATTGAGGATGACGAAGATCCACACATCAGAAGCCGCAGAACATCATCAAGCTCCTGGAATTCTCACCAGAGCATCCTTTGCAAGGAGAGTGCCTTTGGCTCAGGAACATCTCCAGCGTCAGAGGATTCTCCCGGTTGCTCTTCCGACAAACGACCTACTCCCCAGAGGAAGACATCTGCGACTATGGAGGAGTCAACAGGATCCAGACTCACGGTTCAGCACCTCCAACTCGCAAAGCAACACTTTTGCGAGTCGTGTCCATCAGTCTCAAAGGGAGTTATAAGGCATCGACAAGCACATACGACCACAGGGTGTGGAAAACAGGGCTTCCCGTCCGCTCAGCCGTACTTAAGCCACACGCCGGTAGGTTAGTAGTTGGGTGGGTGACCACCAGCGAATCCCTACTGTTGTATGTTTTTTATTTTGCTTTAATAACGGACAAAAGGCTTCTTCTGATCCAGTCTCGTCAGAACCATCGGCATTATCGACTCCCAAGTTGACCGTTCGTCAGCACGAAACGCTCACTGGTGCTCGAGCGCAAAACGTTCGCGGTGAAGACCTGGCTACACGCAGCGAACCAAACTTATCACGGAAACACCGTGGCACAATCGAACAGCAGCCTCAAGGCCCGAAGAGACGACGTACTCTTCAATCTGTTGTCAAAGTGTCAAGCATCCAGTCTTGCGGCGCAGAGCGAGTGTCGTCGCCCAATACCCGGTTTTGGAAGGATGGCTCAGCTCACCCAAGTGTAGCCTCCATGTTCCTCAAAGCAAATGAACAAAGCCCAGCATCGATTGTTCAACCCGGTGGAAATGATGGCCTGGGAAGGCAGTCATCTAATGACCAGACCCCCAAAAATGATGCTGTCGAAGAAAAGCGGGACGAATCACGATTCTCGGTGCATCGTAATTCGATGCCCCGGGCACCTTCAGATTTGGATAATTGCATCAAGAATCTTCTTTTCAAGTATTACACCGCCAAGAAAGCCAAAGACCAGATCTCGGACGCACGGAGTAAAGGATACGTCTATGTGCTCTCACGGAAGCGAAGCCCCGGGCACGTCAAAATAGGAAGCACAGCGAGACACCCTGAACTGCGTTGCAAGGAAATTGGCTCCAAGGGAAGATACGGCACGGTCAAATGGGAGAACGACACGATCCATTACACGCGACATTGGGTGCTTGCTGAGAAAATTGTTCAATTGGAACTGTCCCTACATCAACGAATCTCTGAAGGGAGGGCAATGACTCCAGATATGGCCTGTGCGGAAGAGGCTGCCTCGCCCGGAAACAAGTCTCGCGAAAGCGGGAAGACCGAATGGTTTGAGGTTGATGTCAAGACCGCACACAGAACGATCGACAAATGGGCGGAGTTCTTCTCGGCCGAACCATACCACGCTGACGGGCAGTTGAAGCTCTTCTGGAAGAGGAGGATCGAGAGGATGGTCGATGTTGATGTGTTAGACGAACATGTTACGACTCACGAGCGATGGGTGAAAATCCTCTCTCCGTCAAGGTTAGACAAGGCATGGTTCTACGCCGTTGAAACCCACAGAAGATTCGGATATATACCCGCTTTCATTCTTTGGGGGCTTGTGGTATGGCTCTCTTCCAGAGCGTTCGGGATAGAAGGTTGCTCGATTGCTGTGCTGATTATCTTGAGCATCTGCGCTTGTATTCCTACGCTGCGCTGGAATGATTGACGGCTGGTCATTACAATGATTAGACGCTTGTCATGGCTTATGTCTTTCTTTAGTTATTTGTACCCCTTGTCTTCTCTCTCTCTCTCTCTCTTTTTTTTTTTTTTTTTTTTTTTCCATCGTTCTCTAGTCCATTTGACATGCCCTTTTCGTTTGTTTCTCATTTGACATATACCCGATTTATGGTCGAGCTGTCCTCTTCCCTACCAGATAATACAAAATACATTTAGCTATGAAAGCCTCCTTATTATTTATCTATCTTAATAACACTACCGCAGCAGGAACAACACCCTTAACTAGTCTAGTCCTTATATGTATAGTAAACAGCCTCGAGTATAACAGTGTATAGTTGATATATAACGCGAGTGCATCAGAACTAATAGATTATCCGGAGTTACGTCTAGGCTTATTCGCAAATACTTGCCGGCTTAGAGGAATTACGGAAGGAAATACGGTTCCGCTTGGCTCTTATCTCTAATCAAAGTCGATCTAATTCCCGTTCGTCGAAGCCTCCTTCGCGTATAGATATTGATATCTGATCAAATTCTCTGTTATTGCGCAACAAACAACAAACTTTGGCTCGTAGGTATATACTACGCACATTCATTTTAAGGGGGGTATCTATTATATCCGTAGAGCAAGAGAATAGACGGTTCAGCGTGCTAGGCTTAGGCAAGTGGCACCTTATATCGCATCCAGATTATCGTACAGAATCAGTTTCACGCGTCCTCATCGAAGTCATCGAATGGAAAGTGGTCGCGGACGCCAGTTAAATCATGGGCAATTCTAGCCGCTTCAAGCATTTTAGCTTTCATTTCCCGTGCCACTTCTTTCGCGTTCTTATATTCGCTGTCCGGAACCCAACCCAATACATCGACGCCCAAAGCATGCCGCATTTGTTCCATGGCAATATCGGCCTCTCTCTGCCGCGAGTCTAGATCCAGGGTATCTTGGACAACTTTGTCCGAGTACTGGATAGGAGGCAAACGCGACGATTCTTCGGCACACATCACCGAGTTAGCGGGAAACAAATGCCGCCAATTTTGCATGGTCCGAATCATAACAGCTTGAAGAGTAACCGAATCTCCTTCCCATGGAGTGCCCACGCTCTTGAATAGCCGCTGATGCAATACAGAAGAGTTGTCAAATATTGCATCGTAATGCTCTTCGTTCAGCCGTCTGGTAAAAGCGGCATAAAGAAAATGAACTAGCCTTTTCTGCATGGTCTCACGCACCGATGCCTGCTCGGAGGGAGTTAAGGAGTCAAAGTTTGCTGGGAGATCTAACCGGGGTTCTCTAAGCTCTTCCGAATCAGGGTCTCCGTAATTCTGGAAATGTTTCGGTATCCCAGCTGCAAGACCAAGGGGAAGAATGGAGCAGTGCTGCCAATCAATCAGACCGACGATTTCGTTCGACTCTGACACGAGAATATTATTTGGCTGGAAATCAGGGTGACGCATAACCGGCCGATTCAGTGTCGTCTCAAAGCCAAGCCCAAGGAAGGGCACCAAAAGATTTAGATAATCAGAAAGATTTTTGATGTGAACTTCAGGTGAGACCTTGCCAAAGTTATAGATCTCCCTATAGAGACGTTCATAGGGCAAACGAGGCTTCGCATAGGTTTTCGTCCAAGACAGTTCTCGCTCACCAACGGCTCGAAAGATATCGGTAGAAAACAGCCCTGTTGGTAGTTAATTAGAGACGATGAAAACCAATGGGCCCGTATATTATCACTCACATGGTCCGCGGTCGATATCTAGTGTGCTTCTTTTACCATGCCACCAACTATAGTGTGCTATTGGCCCTATACAGAATTCAACGTCCGTCTGCCTTGATAGAGTAATCCTCTTATCCAATGAGAGATCATTGCGGTAGTATATACTCCCATATGCAGGAAATTGTAGTGACATCAGTCGTGTTTCCCACTCAACAATTTGTCTCATCATGTTGTGCTGTTCTTTTGGTGTCATTGAATACCACACATTGCCGAGAAGAACGCCACCCAGTTTTTCCATAAAAATGTACTCTGAGCCTACGGGGTTTGCTTTCGTAGAGCACCAAGCATACACCCTAGGTGTACGAATCCGATGCAAACGCAGATAGTCCAAAGTTGCTACCTCGCTGGCCACTGCGTAATAATGCTCGGGTGTTGTGGAGGGATATGGTAGTCTTGCAATGACGCACCCACCGTCCTCAAAGGTCGTTTGGAACACACGGTTGAAACCGCCTTCCGATAGTTTGGAGTAGGTAACGATATCGGATGGGGCACGGCCGGACGCACTCGCAATAACGCCCTTCAGGGCGGATACATCGAACTCAAGGTAGCGTTCCGAGAGGCGTAACTGTTCAATAACTAGACCCCGTCAGTATATAGAGAAAGCACTAACAGGAGTGTGTGGACTTACATCCATCTACCGGACGTGTACTGGAACAATCCATCATCAGGATAATCAATTGACCGGTGAATAGAATCCGTCCTACATCGAGTCGGCGAAGCTCCGACCCCTTGGAAGAATGGAAACCGAGCTCGTAAAGAGCTGAGGGAGTTTCGAATTCGCATTTTACCAACAAGTGACTCCCTGGGGCATTATTCAAAAGAAAACCGTCAAGCAACCTCGGAATAAGTTGCCAGGACCTGGTTGACAGACCCAGGGTGCTAAAAAAAAGGGTCTGCTCATCTGCAACCACCCGCCCAACCAGGAAATAGAAACTACGGAGACCTAGCACCTCCTCGACTCCTTCTATGATCTTCTCCACAGATATCAATAATCATGCCTATATTCTCCCATTCATTAATTAGAACTCAGAGAAATCTGCGTATAATTATTCGAGAGGCTAGGTTTCACTTTTCAAGTCGAGGTTATTTCCATCAACAGATTGAGCCTCAGATGGCTAATGTTGTCGGAAATCCGGATGATTTCTTTAATTACACAAGTGGACGATGGATTTGGGATGAAGATGAGCAGCTTCGAGAGCGATATCGTAGATTCGATATACTTGAACTGCAAAAAGTTGCCATGAGGCTGGAGTCTGCTGGGCCCTGTCTCAGTATTGAAAAGCTAGGAGAAGGTTCATACAACAAGTCTTTCCGGCTCACCATGGCCAACGGGAAGGCGGTCGTCGCCCGTATCCCAAACCCGAATGCTGGACCAGAAAGAAACCCGATCTTAAGCAGAGTGTTCCAGTATCCAAATGGCACGGTGATGACAGATCAAATCCGGTTCGTGGGGAATACGTGGGATGGAGACATCTTGCCATTACGAGAGTCTTTGATCAGAGGTGCAGAAGTAAGTAACTAAGTTAATACCCTGTATCGGACCAATTATACTTACTAGAAGATACCTGAAGAAAGTGGGATTCATTGAACCGTGCGGTTACATGTCCGATTGACTTCTCTCCGGAAGAAATCAAAAGGCATTATGAAGATGGAGAAGGTTGGAATGAAATACAGGACTTCTGGGACGCTCTATCTGGAATAATGGCCAGAGATGGTTGGACCTCACATGCAACATACGATCAAGCCATGTCCATTTACTCCCAGATCCAGATCAAGGGATCCTAGAGTTTTGGCCCCCAAGGTCGCGCGACCACGTATCACATCACCCCCCATGAAATTGCGCTCTGGAAAGATGATGACAAACAGGCAAAGGTATAGACATAAAGGCAACGCATGCAAGAACAGATTGGAATACCACCGCAAATCAGTATTCAGAAATCTTCAGGACTCTCGAGGTCTTCTAACTTCTGGCTCAGGAACTTGCCCAGCGCCGCTGATTTGGATTCGAGTGCAAGTAAGATCGAAGGCGAAGCAGAGAGGTTCAAGCTGGCCAATCGTGCGAGGTCAGTGCTTCTGTCAATCTCGTACTGCGTTTCCAGATGCGCATCGGATGATTGCGTGTTGACGCTGTTCGGGGACGTATTGACGGGAGTCTGGTGGGCAGAACGGTTACCGTTGACGGGTGTTCGGAGCCCGTTCGATACTGCGTCGGCCGACACTGAGCCGTCTGCTCCCGATTTGATCGAGCCGTTGGCCACCTGCGCGTCGTTCGTGGCGGATCCGTTCTCGGAACTCGCCAGTTTCGAAGGTCCAACCGCAGCAAGCAGGACCTTGTTTGCGATCCTCGTGACAACGGCGACCTGGTCGTCGAGTTCGAAGACGATCGACCCCACATCGCCCAAAGAGACGGACTGTGCTGTCACGTACGAGGATGGATGACTCGCAGGGTTCACACCGGTCAAGTTTCCACTCGACGCATTCTTCGCATAGCATGTGTACGCGGCTCCGTACGTTGCACTGAGGTTGCGCAACTGACGGGTTGGGAGAGACGAAGCATATGCAAAGATGGCTCCGTTCGTAGCAAACACGCTGCAGGAAATGGTCGTCAGCACGTCGTTCAACGGTGAGCCCCTCCAGCCTTCGCATGCTGACTGCTTACAGGATAGTGGTGATTTCCGGCGGGGAGAGGTTATCCTCGAGCAGGTCGCTGAGGGCCTCGGCATCCAGCATCTTAATGTCGGGAAGGCCGGGAATCATCTTGTCGTCGTCGTAGCAGTCACCGTCCGAAAGGTCGCTCAACTCGTGGATGGACTTGGTTTCTTCGATCACCCAGTTCGTGGGCGGCGACCACGAGCAATCTTCGGGGAAGAAGAAGCAGTTGTCCTGGTAATCCTCGTCGTCGTGATCGTATTCGATCGGTTCGTGTGAGTCGTCCAGCAGGTTCTGCGCGTACTTGACGTGACTTCGAGCCCAATATGGGATGTAGGCAGCTTCGTAGATGTCCACGGGCTGGTGCTGCTTCTTGTGGTTACGGGCGGGAACTGGATGATCGTATTCAGCCATGTTTCTTTTCAAATGATTGCCGATGGTTTATATCGTATCGTGGCTTGCAAAAGGATATACAAGATGAAGGAAGCGAGAGGTCCTTATTAAAGAGGACTGAGGAGGATGCCCAGGGAGAGGTTTAAACGGCTTTTGAGTCGCAGGACTCATCCACGGCTGGAGGCAAGAGCACACGACAACATTCGGTGGCACAAGAGCTACACAGAGGAACCGGAGAGGGCTGACGAAGAATGGAAAGCGCTGCTTCGAATCCAAGTCGAGAAGCAACGTCTCGTCCGATCCATTCTCTCAACCTCTCCGGAACCGAAGGGAAGAAAAAGAAAATTCTGAAACTTCAAATGTGTAAAAACGTGGACACGAACGAACTGTGGGGGGTGTTTTTTGTTGCAGTAGTAGCTATGGTGCCTGAAAGAATAGTGAAAAAGCGGGGAGGAATGTGCATTCCTATGCCAGACAAACTGGGGACTGCAAAGGTAAAAGAAGTAAAAAAAAGTAAATAAATAAAAAAACAACCAAGGCCAGGAAAGCAAATAATACACCGATATCAATTGGCTGAAGGGAGGTATCCCGTGTGGGGGGGAAAGCAAATGAAAAGAAAAGAAGGACAAGAAAATGTACGAACCTGATGGGCGCAGATCCCACGGGGCCGACCAGCGCTGTTTTTTCGGTCGATGGTGTGGGCGAAGAAAAAGGAATTAATGCACTTGACTGATTGACAGCAAGGTGTTAGGAGTCAAGAGTCAGTGCAATTTGCACTTGTTAACTTAGTCGCGAATAATATTGACGGTGTTGGATTTGATCGCTAGTAGCCTAGTAGGAAGCAGCGAGGGCGGTGGTGAGTGGTCCAAGTCACTCCAAGGGGGTCCAAGCTGATCGTTGGACGGCGTGTGACGGCCCGTCCGACTCCAGCCGCCAGCGGAGCGATGGGAGACTGGGCGATCCCCGCTTGAGTCTAGTGTACCTACCTTCTTCTTGTCAACCAAACAGTGTCGCACGATCGTCTCGACGTCTCGTCGTCGCTACCCAAAAGGACAATATTACATCCACGTAGCACTGGTTATTACGAATTATTATAGGCAGGCTGCAGCACTCTTGAAACTGCCCGAATTTGTCCGAGTTCTTTTCTCTACCTAGCCATCTTCAATTCGGCCTTTCGGCATAATTATTTATGATCATCCCATCAAGACCCCTTTCGATTTGACCTGCATTCAACATTGCCTGCTGTGTGGAGTCGGTCATGCAGCATCCAAATGCGAGGCTGACGATTCTAATCAACGCTAATGGAAAAGTCACGGAAGTTAGAACACAGTCAAACCTTGGCAATAAGCATAAGAGAAGAGTCGAAGAAGCCGACGAATGAAACATAATGCCGAAGCCAAGCACGGCGCCATTCCAGGGATGACCTGCGTGGGTTTTTTTCCTGCAAGCGCTTTATACGCCCCAACCGCTCCCGATGGATTGACTACAAGTCTGCCCGATAGGCTACCATCCCGATGGAGTTTTCTTTCTGCTTCGATGGCTTTCTACAACTCGGATGATGGCGGTACTTGATAGACCTGTAAAAGCTTCACGGTGACATTCTCCTGAAAGAAGTTGTCTGTGCTTTCTGTATGGTGACAAATTGTTTGAGTGACTTTTTATGGAACTTCTTCTTCCTCGAAGAAGTTTGTCAAGGCACAGTTTGCGAGATTGCCGAGATAAAAGATGCTCGTGAAAGTAAACGGCAAGAGTCATGAGACCTGGCTTGATAACTCTTCTGGGGTGTATATCTTGATTCCAAAGCGTTGTGCCGCTGAAATGCTAATAACCTAGACCTTGATCCGAATTACTTATTGTCTCGTTGACATGCGAGTGAGCTTTATTGTTCATGCTGGTAAGGTTCGGGAACAACATGCTTATTTTATTCGATCGGCTGAATTGCGCAGCCGAAGAGCAAGACAGAAACAGACATATCATCCACGGATGTTGTTGCCTGCTTTTTAAGGCAACTGTTGTCCACGCCGGAATAGCGTCATAGGTTCGGAGCAGAGCTTAGTAGGTTACCCCACCTTTATCTGTTGCTTTCCCCTCGCTGCTTAGCAAGCAATTTCTGCAAACGCAACACTTTACTCCTCCCC
Organism: Hamigera avellanea; assembly: GCA_027569715.1. Taxonomy (NCBI): domain Eukaryota; kingdom Fungi; phylum Ascomycota; class Eurotiomycetes; order Eurotiales; family Aspergillaceae; genus Hamigera; species Hamigera avellanea. The sequence continues at coordinate 155,502 of JAPDKU010000018.1, forward strand.
TCCTGCTCCTCTATGTACTCCTCAAACCCATTCTACCCTCTAAGCAAATTTTCCCTCCGGGTCCTCGTACCAAGCTTTTTTAGACGTTCAATCGTACCAGGTATGCTCCCCACGAGAGCCAAGTCGGACCCCACACTGGACCAGATCGAATGCTAATCGGTGGTGGCTGCAGGAACCAGTAGAACCCTCGCAGCCATGGCGACCGCGACCGAGACCTCCAAGTATAAGCTCAATCGTTCGTCACCTCTTTCCCCCCATGGCGCATCTCTCTGCGCATAATGCATCTAGGGGCTGACAATGGCGTTGGATGGAGGTAGACACGATGCTTCGGGTGAAGGACCCGAAGAAGTCAGGTAGATCGTCTCAGAAGGTCAACAATCGGAGTTCCGAGGCTGACCATGGCTCAAGTGGAGTTCTATAAGTTCTTGGGTCTCTCGCAGATCCGACAGCTCGACTTTCCCGAGAACAGGTTCTCCCTTTACTTCCTCGCCTACGACGGCGCTTCCTCCCTTCAGGGTGACCGTCACTGGACTGACCGCAACGGTGTGCTGGAGCTCACCCACAATTACGGCACGGAGAATGATCCCAACTACAGCATTGTCAACGGTAACACCGAGCCCTACCGTGGATTCGGCCACATTGCCATCTCCGTCGACAACATCGAGGCCGCCTGCAAGAGACTCGAGGATGCAGGATACCCGTTCCAGAAGAAGCTCACCGAGGGTCGTATGAAACACATTGCTTTCGCCAAGGATCCCGATGGATACTGGGTGGAAATCATCCGCCGCCATGATGAGGACGTGTCTGCCACCACAGACCCGACCACCTACCGTCTCAACCACACCATGCTCCGCGTCAAGTCGGCCGAGACAAGCTTGAAGTTCTACCAGGAGGTCATGGGCATGACTCTGCTTCGTACTATTGAGAACAAGGACGCCGCGTTCAACCTGTATTTCTTGGGATACCCGGCATCCAACCCCAGCGTCCAGGAGGGCTCCAAGAACCCCGTGGCCGAGTGGGAAGGTCTCCTCGAGTTGACCTGGAACTATGGCACTGAAAAGCAAGAGGGCAAGGTCTACCACGACGGTAACGCCGAGCCTCAGGGTTTCGGTCACATTTGTACGTGCCCATCTGGTGTCGCTTTCCCTTTACATGTGGATCTTCTTTCTAACATTTCGAAACTGTTTGTAGGCGTCTCCGTTGACGATCTTGACGGAGCCTGCTCTCGCTTCGAGTCTTTGAATGTCAACTGGAAGAAGCGCCTTACCGATGGCCGCATGAAGAACGTTGCGTTTATTCTCGACCCCGATGGATATTGGATCGAGGTCATTCAGAATGAGACCCTCAAGCGCTCCAGCAACTGGTGATTCAATCCATCAGTGGCTTGTCATCCCCTCAATCGACCCTTGCGTCACAGTCCGTTAACGGTGCTGGGCGACATTTGACGAATGATGACAACGTTTTGCATAGTTGTAGGACCTCCAATCGTCAATATAATCCTTCTGTACAGCTTGTGCCAAGTCCACTATCTGCATGTAGATTGTAGCATCTATCTCCACACCATACCATTTCATTTTCCGCTGAGACAACTCGATGCTAGTCGATTGTTGTCAAGAATGCCTTCCTTTGTTCAACGAGGCAATGCACGTCTAGACTCCACTTGGAGTCTATTGTTGTTGAGGTGGAAGATTTCAAGATTCTTGGACTGGTCTAGCCGGGCAGCGACAGCCAGTCAGCGACAGGACGATAGTCGATAAGTAATAATAAATAATAGTCTCGGGGATGCTCCGCGATCCGCCCTCCGCTGGCCTGTGCGGGCGTGGGCCATCAATCATAGGCGCACACCGCCGGCTGGTGGAGTCTTTCCCCGCTAAAGAACAGCGCTCTCCTTCTGCTGCCCCCAGAATTTCCCTGGCGAGACCTCGAGGATTCTTTTTCTTTTTTCCTTTTTTGCGACTCGATTCGAGACCTGCTCTGCTATGTGCATCTTCATCATTCCTTTCCACAAGTCGAGCATGTCTGTCAATCACCCTTTCGCGGATGTTGGCTGATTTGACAATCGATCATCTTCTATTCTTTCCTTAGTCAATCGCACGGATTCTTCCCCCGCACTGACTAGAGAGTCGAGACTGGCCAGTTTCCGAATTCTTTCCTTTTCCTCCCTTTGTCTCGGCTGCCAGCCAGATCGATCATGCAGCCCGGGTCGGAGAAGCCCAAGAAGGCCCCGCGCAAACATGTCACGACCGCGTGCGTTCGGTGTCGGGAGAGCAAGATAAGGGTATGCCGGGCGCCTTGGTCGGATAAGAAGAGTCATCGAACCGTGGTCCTGGCTGACCAGTTTCCCAGTGTGACGGTGCAACCCCGAATTGTCACAATTGCCAGAGGAAAGGAAAGGAGTGTAGATATCAACATGGCGACGACAAGAGAAAGTAGGTGTCGGTTTTTATTTCCCTTGAGTTGGCTTTGCCTCCGGACTGTTCCGAAATGGGCTCTGTGTAACGAAGCACTATTCGGGCTTTGGGGAGGGAAAGGCCAGAAAAAAAAAAAAAAAGCAATTTTCTGTCTCCCGGATCGTCTGCGCAAAATGCAGAACATCCAGAGGATACGTGTTGCGGCAATCAACTTGCAGCCAACGAAGGCTGACTATACATGAATGATACCAGAGTGTCTCTTCGTGCTGCTACGGAGCTATTCTCCGCCAGGATTGATCAGCTCTATCAATTTATTCGTGGCCATGGACTAGAACCACCTCCGATGAAGCCGGAGGATGAGTTGGGCATGAGGAGGGTCCTGGACACCCTCCAGATTCCGCGAGACTTCGCGAGGACAGAATCAGTGGCGAACAATGAGCAGACAGCAGAATCGCACGCAAATGCTGCGCATTCCCCCGTCACAAGTCCACCTGCGCCTCTTGATGGACAATTGGGTCAGGTGAATGAAGGAGACCCAGTCGCTTCTTCTTCCACTTCTCATAACCTGATGCCGAATCCGCCTCTATTTGCATCTGCAGAAAAAAGCACGAATCCTCAAGCCAATAATAACAACTACAATGCTGCGCACTGGGGATTTAGCCTTCCGACCGCGGAGAGCTTGGATACGATCTATGCCAATATGCACGGTGATTCTAACCTTCCTGTCGACGCTGGTTTAAGCCCAGAAAGCCTACACTTAAGTTACGATACAGCCCAGCAGCCCGGTGTTTTGCTTGGACAAGGTCGGATCGAAAGAGAGTACGACTCGGACAGCGGGGAGGAGGATGAGGCGGAGAACGAGGTCATCGAGCAGCTTTCTTATCGTATTGGAACCCTGAAGATTGCTGGTGACGGTCATTTGCGGTTCTACGGTGCGACTTCGAATCTCAATCTGGTGGATGTCTCCGCAACGCAACAACGTCAGCGTCCAGATGCGCGCACGGTTCGCCAGGATGGACAGGATATTTTGAATCATCTGCGGGTCGGGCAGCCCGTTGACCAGGCTTTGGAAGATCACCTTGTCGAGCTGTATTTCACCTGGCAGAACCCTAGCGCGTATGTCGTCGACAAAGAGATGTATATGACTGCCAGATCGAAATGGAGGAATGAGTTCGACGATACGCCTTTTTATTCGGAAGTGCTAACTAATGCGATGTACGGCGCTTTCATGGCATTTCTGAAGCATAGAAACTCGACTAACGTAAGTCTAGGTGTGCCGTTGGGAGTGCCTTTGAGGCACGGTATCATCCTACATTCATCACGTTCCCGAAGTCGCTTGCAGAATTCTTCGCAGACAGAGCAAAGGCTCTCCTTGAGATTGAGCTAGATTCGCCTTGTGTCGCCACGGTCCAAGCGCTCGTCATCTTGAGCTCCCACGAAGGTGCCTCCAATCGCGATGCCCGCGGTTGGCTCTATAGCGGTGCGTGAATTTTTTTACGGAAAAAAAAAAAAAAAAAGGGGGGGGGGAGCTAAAAACGAATAGTACTAATGGTCATGCAGGAATGTCGATGAGGCTTGCATTCGATCTTGGATTGCATGTTGACATGACGCCGTATGTTGAAAGGGGTGATATGAGCGCTTTTGAAGCCGATGTGCGTCGCGCAGCATTCTGGGGCAGCTACGTTGCAGATCAGTGAGATTTCTTGATATACGCGACCAAGCTTCGACCCTCTGACCGACTCATAGTTTCTGGGGCTTCTATCTTGGAAGGCCGTTCCGTATGAATGCGGGTGACATTACGGTTCCCAAACCTGCATCGAGCCTCGGACTCGAGAAGGAAGAGACGTGGTATCCTTATGGCCTTGTCTCGAAACCAGCGATGTTGAACAGAGGCTTGAACAATCCGAATGGACTGATCAGCAGGCAATTTGCGGTTCTGTGGGAGATGATATCCCCTGTGGGTCATATCCTGTAAGCTCTTCCGTTGTTGTCGCGAGATGGTGAAAGAGAGCTGACGGCAGGATAGTTACGGCTGCTCTGATATTTCGCGACATGATCTGCAGAGGATAACCTCCAAGGTGACTGAGGATCTATTTGCTTGGAAAGCAAATCTACCATCGAGCCTACAGGTTGACCTGGACAATGAGAATGTTGCGAAGCTCCCGCATCTATTGATGCTACAGTACGTTCTCCCGTTTTGACAACATTTCGTACGCGATTCCAGAGCCAGGCTAATCGGAACAATAGCATGCAATATCACCAGATCGTAATCTTCTTCCATCGTCCCTGGCTATCAAAGAAGTACATCCAGCCTCGAAGTCCGCGGCAGGGCCCCGGCTACCTCCATGCGCGACGAATGTGCATCGAGTCAGCCACCGCCGTTGCCAGACTTCTTCGGCTCTACGAGAAACATTATACCTTCCGCCGTATGAACAACGAAGTTGTCGCCATGATCTTCACTGCAGCCTTGATGCTTCTGTTCGTCACCATATCAACAACCCCCATGACCCCTGGCAAAGCAGGCAACGACTACGCCGCCAGCAATGCAGACATGGTGGCGCACCTCAATCTCTGCTTCCGTGCGCTGGACGAGCTCGGACAGTCCTTCGAAAACGCAAAACGGACTCGAGACTTCCTCGTCAGTCTCCAGCGCAGATGGCAAGCCCACATGCGCAGATCGGGCTCGGCGATCAAGCGCCAAATGAGCACCGTCCGATCGTCATCTCATAACCACCAGCGTTCGAATGGCTCCGGCTCGGAATCGGACGTGACAGCGCGGAAAAGGTCCCGACTGGGCATCGGCACCGCTGTACCTCCGACACAGTTTCCCAGTCATCTCCTCCCTCTTGCAGCGCGACCTCCCAACACCACCGCTTCTTCCATGGATGCTGCGTCGCTCAATAGTCCGCCGGTCCATCTCCAGCTGCAACATGCGCCAGATCATTCCCAGCAGCTTGTCCCCAGTCAGCAAGGCGAGCTGGCGTGGCTTCGCAACTCGGATCTTCAATTGCTTTCGGATGGCTTGGGTGATGGGTTCCATCAAATGGCGAGTGCGGCGTATGCGGACGGTGGTTCTGGGTTACCCAGTCTTTCCGATCTTGGAGCATGGTGGGATTCGCCGAACGGGGATAATATATTTGGGGGGTCCTCTTGATGATTTTTTCTATACTGTGGGGATATATATATTTTTTGCTGCATGTCGGGATTAGCAGTAAATGTACGACGACGACGGTGGCCGTTTTATATATATTTATACATAGGACATCCACATGATCAAATCATGAAGTTACACCAAGTTATGCCGATGTCAGGACAAACAGAGGCCAACCGATGATACATGGTCAGTGGCGTGTAGAATAATTGAGTCAGCCTTTTAGGTATAGATTCCGCAGTACACTTCAACGAGTACCAGCTCGCATGGCTCAGTTGGTAGAGCGCATGACTAGTAATCATGAGGTCCGCGGTTCGAATCCGCGTGTGAGCATAACTTTTTGCTTTCGGCGAGGACTAACTAGTTAGTATGTGTGTATGTTTATTGCATTGCTTTTTGATCCCTTTTTTTACTCATTTTTTTTTTTTAAATTCGCAAAGCTTTTCCATATGCAGTTGCGTTGGATGTATCATCTTGTCTATACAAGGCGAAGAAACATCCGACAGTATGCGTAACCAACCAACCCTACCAACATGTTACATTAGTATAAGACAACTTATACATATTCCCATCTGCCAAGCCAAATCCTCTCAAGACGAGAAAGACATCCCATCGCTCATGCGAAACTCTAAATTTACTTCTTCTCCCCATTCCCCCCCAAAGCAAAGATCCCCCGAAACCACTCGCCCGCTTCCTCCTCGACATCCGCCCCGCGAACCCGATACGCAACCTGGACGCGCTCCTCGCCGAATCCCTTCTCGCGGCCCCAAAAGCACGCCCGACGCATGACCGCGACCATCTCCTCGGCCTGGCGCGCCAGGACCATTTCGGGGATGTCCTCCTTCTTCCCCGGCTTGATTCCACGGGCCTTGGACACCGGCATCTCCTGCTGCTGCTGCTGCGCATCGCCGCCTGCGGATGATGATCGTGCACGACCGTCGTGGCGAGCGAAAACCCGGATCCACGGCAGCGTCAACTGCAAGCGTCCGATGCCCAGACGTGGCCAGGCGGCCGCGTCGAGACCGTAATCTAACCCGTAGGGCGGCCATCGGGAAAGGGCTTTGCGGCGACGGATGACTTTTCGGCTGCCGTCGAGCGCGGCGAGGGTGGTGGTGGTGGTGGTGATTCCGGGGGAAGTGTCGTCCGGGTCCGTGGACGAGTCGGTGGTGGTGGTGGTGGTGGTGGTGGTGGTAGTCGTGACATCGACATCCTCCTCGCGCGGCTGCAGATATAGATCCCAGAAATCCGTCTGCCCGTTCTCCTCTTGCGTGATTTCGGACGCGTCCATCTTCAACACCGGAACCGGATACTCCGGTCCGGTGAGATATTCGGGGAATTTCTTGGGCACGTCTCGGCCCGGCGAGCGGAGGAATAAGATCGGCGAGGCAAAGGCGTCGAAGTATCGCTCGGGGGAGGAGAAGAACCTCGCCCGCGCGTCGAGAAGGGGGACGAGGTCCGGCGGCGCAGTGGCGGTGGAACGTGCATGTTTGGGCCTTCTCGTATTTTTCCTCGGCTGATTTGGGGCATGATCGTTGGCGTCTGCTGCGGGTTGCAGGTCGGGTCCATTTACTTCTTCTTCTTCTTCTTCTTCTTTGACGCTTTCCGGCGGCGCAATGGTGCAGTATTCGTCCAGCGAGACCCAGTCGCACACGGGTTCCAGCGCAGCGACGGCGCGCACCGTTTTAGCTTCCGTGAGGGCGAGCATCAGAGCCAGGGAGCCGCCGATGTGGGTGCCGAAGACGCATAGCTGCGCTGGTTGGAGGGTTTGGAGGATCCAGTCGAATCCGGCGAGGGCGTCGTGGACGGGAGTCGGGTATTGATCGAACGGGCGTGTCTTGGGTTGCAGTCCTTCTCTTGGCTCGATCACGTTCGTCGACTGTCCGTATTCTGCTTCCTCCGATGGTGGCGGGGGACTGATCTGCTCGACGGCTCCCAGACGGTAGTTCACGGTTACCACCGTCGAACCGGACGTCGAGGCAAGGACGTGCTGGGGGGTCAGTCCGCAACTGTTGCCCGCAGAGGAACCCTGATCGTTGGTATGACTTTCGGTCTTTCCTTCTAGACTAGGGGACTGCTGGAATAGCGGGCCTGGGGGCAGGTAGAGTATCACATTGTTCGGGTGGGTGGGAGGTGTTGACGCTGAGCGGGCGACACTGTTGCGGCAATTGAATAGTCAGCCATACATCTTCTCCGTGCTAATTCGAATAGTATATCATTGAAAATAGTTCCCTCTTACCTGAACGACAAATACCCATTGCCTCCGACGGGGATGTGGAAGGTCTCATCTGTGTAAAGGGACGACGGGGATGGCGCGGTGGAGAGGGACCGGACAGAGCTGCGTTGTAAGACAATGTGGCATGCATTGAGGACTGGAACGATTCGGATGTGGGAGAGGGAGAGCTTCTGGAGAGGATTAATCAGAAGGCGCATAGCGCCATTGCTTCTGCCGGAGAGGTGTTCAAGTGTTGTTCTCGCAAGTGTTGGCAGTTCGGTTGAAATTGCAATTCCACCAGTCGAAGTCTCGGAGGTCTTGGCATTCTCATCGATCACGGTTCTGGATGCGGAAAACAAGGGAAATGGATCATGAGTCCTTCGTAATTTCCTGGTTCTAATTTACACTTTAAGGAGTGCAGTACTTCTTATTCATGGTTTCCTTTGTACATTGAAATATGGGTTGGTCTGTCACAAACACCGTGATACATGTCAATCTATAAAGAGGGATACCGGCCTCAACTATCGAGATCGTGAGAATAATAAGTCCAACCCAGCCAACACAGAGTAGAAATAGTAGCAATGGGCACCACGGATACTCAAATATCCATGTTCCAGAATGACTTCTCGATCGTCGCAGAAGCCGCTGGATCATCTCTGTCCAGCGCCGCCTCCACATCATCTTCCGGCACGGGATGCACAACTTGCAGGCAGAGCTGGGGATCTTTCGAGTAGACTCGCAATCCCACAACGCACACCGCATTCCATGGATCACTGCTTGGTTCATCGAAATCACTGCATGTTGCCGGCCGAGAGGCTTTCGCACCAGCAGGCTCCTCGGCAGGCATATCAAGATCCGAGTCGAACTCGAACCCTTCCAACAGCTCCAGCTCGCTGCTGTCAAGGCCATTCGTTGCCAGACGAATATCCAGACTTGGACGCGGCGACTCACTCTTGCGTCTGGAACCCTTTGTCGCCTTAAGCCCATTGAACTGGATAGTGGGAACCGTGCCGTTGGTCGTTGGCTTCATGTTGGTTTCATCGCTGGCATGACTTGCAATGTCCTCCCGGGATCTAGAAATTCCATTTTGGGGTCCTTGCCCGCCGAATCCGTTCTCCAGTCTGGTCCCATTGGAACCATTAGCGGTCTTTCTGGCACGTCTGTCCGCGGCTCTCTGTTCCCGAGCGGCCAGCTTCCGTTGCCTGATCCACTCCTTTTGAAGTCTTTCCATCGTTTCATCCCGCAACTTCTTCCTCTCGGCTGTTCTGCGACGCTCTTCACGGTCCTCGCGATCTTTCTTTTCTTGTTCTGTTTCGGACACTATACCCTTGGCATGTGCCAGATCGTACGAGAGTCCGATTTGCACGAGCTTCTCACGTCTCGTTGATGCGTATCGACCGACAACCTCCTCGGTTGACTTGGCATCGTCGTGTCGGTAAGCGGTGATCTTCATCAGGACATGATAACGGCCCGGATCGAGGGTGAGCTCGGCATTTACGGAGCGGGTCATCAAAGAGCTGCTCTGGCTGCGGACGATGTAGTCCTCCTCTCCTTCCTTTTGCACGCGGAGCTTGAGGACGAAACTATATTCGCCCCCCAAGCCTTTGAAGTAGCGCATGTCGAGCTAATTCCTGTCAACGTGATTCGACGGTTTGGACAACATTTGGGCTTTGATGACTCACCTGCGACAGGACGATGACTAGAGGGCTGGTTTTGGTAAGCTCGATCATGAACTTGGTGCTGTGGTAGTCTGCAGACCATGGCACGTTCAGAGTAGTCCATTGCTGGGTGACGGTCCATTCGGGACCGAAAAGACGTGTTCGATCAAAGTGCTGGTATTTCTTCAGGAGATCATTGTAGGAGATCCAAAAGAACTATTTCTCTAGAGTCAGTACACTTAACTTAACATGGAGCAGAGAGGGGCTTGCGTACGCCATCGTTGCCGAATTTGTGGCCCAGCTTCTCCATCCACTGCGGTGTCCATTGCTCTGATCCATCGCTCCAAGCACCGCTCCACTCTTTCTTTCCCCAGGGATTTCTTGACCTTGTTAGCCAGTCTTCAGTGACCTAAAGGAACTTTGCATACCGTAAGCGAAGCAAGCGTTGCCCGTCAATCTCCTTTGCATCCATGATGGAGTACGAGTGGTTCTCAGAGATGCCCTTCCTGTCTCTTGGAGGCCCATCATACCTGGGGTCTAGCCAGTTGGAGAACAGGCCAGTGCCACAGCCAAAAAGAAACTCTTTGTTGACCTTCATAAGGTCTTCTGTCCAGAACCTATCTTTGTCCAAGATATTGTTCGTCATGATTTCCGAAGTAACGCCACCGGTCAAGTCCTCAATTGCCTCCCTGGAATGAATGTCAATAGACGCCTGGAGTTTTATGGGAGGATATCGGGCTTACCCTACAAATCCACCCTCGATAGCGGAGTAGTCACCGTGTGCCTTTGCATAGGCCTTCTCCAACAGCGGCAGCCATGTCTCATTCTCATCTGCACATTGAGCAAAGTAAAGAGCCCGCGATCCCGTCTGCCAGACTCTGCGATACTCCTCTTCAGTGTCGGCGCGGTTGATATCATCCCAAATCGGCCGCTCGTCCACAGACTCATCGTAATCGGCTGCTCGGAGGTACAGTTTATCATCAACGATACACTGTATCCATTCGCCATCTGAAAAAAATATGTTTAGATGTGAACAATTGGACGTCCGTCCAAGTATGATGATCGTAAGGTCTTACCTCGATAGAAGACAAAACCATAAACACCAATTTTCTCATCTCGGGCCACGCAAATTTTCTCAATGAGGCCCTCCTTGTTGCCCATTGTGCACAGTGCAGCCATGACCCAGCAATCACCGTCGCGTCCTTGACGCACATCTGATGCTGTCGGCCCATTGACGAAGAACTGTGGCTTGTCGAAAATCTCCTGCAAGTAGGAGCCAGAATGTCAGCTATGATCTCACATGATCATCATCGAACTTTATACGAAAATGTTATAACAAACGAACAGTGACTCTTTTAACGCCCCTTGGACGCATCGCCATGTTCTCCTTGTCTAACCCATCGAGATAGTCCCGCCTGCCGGACTTGAGGTCGACTTCGATATCGAAATGCGGGTCGGTATACTTCTGATTCACACGCTCACACTCCTTAACAATGCGCTCGACAGCCCGCTCGCATTCCCTGCGGGCCTGCTCATATGATTTCGCCGCACCCTGTCCTTGGATCACACCTCTCGGAGTTCGCGCAGCTTTAGTGCGTGCATAAGGGTTGTCAGGAAGCACCGTAAAAACCTTTCCTGGATACTTGGTGTTAAATAGATCCCAGAACTGTTTCACGGTCTCCTGCGGAGGCTGCTGCTTTGACCTTCGCGGCGTTCTGCTCCCCGAGCGATCTGACAGGGGAGGAGGGAAGCCCATATCATCGTCGCAGTCCATGGTTCTGTCGGGTTGACGGATCGAAAGTAACCAGCAATATACAAGATTTGTGAGGGAGGGTAACTAAATTGAGGCCACACAATCACCGCTTCCCACTCTATTGTACAGTACCGAAAAGTGAGCAACGAGGCGGGTTCTCAAGGAGTAATTGAAGGCTTAAAAATCGACCGTGCCCTGCCGCCAGAAATTCCATACATACCGGATATGGTTGATATGTTTTTAAATATAGGTTTTCGACGTCCTGGGGCTGAAAGTTGCTGAACCGAATTGGGCCCCACAGACATTCTGACGCAGGTTCTTGGGGCCGGCATCCCCGACTGCAAAAGTAAGCTGCGCCGGCTACGAGGAGATGGGATTCGTCGGCCTGCCTCTAGGGACGCCCTAAGCCTCCGGTCGCTGCTGTAAGGCTGCAGATGGTCGGCCCTAGACCAACTTTCCCCACGAATCGTAGCGAAGAGCAGTGGTTGCGCAAAGGCCGCTCCCCCCATCTTTGACCAACGGGCCGGGAACTGCAGCAGGCCGTTTCTCATGTTCCATGAATATTCCTGACGATGCCCTAATGATGATTCCTGACTATTGGTTGATTTGTAAACTGGATGACGGTTGTTTAGCTGACAGCCTGACGGTGTTTCGTCGTTCAGCTCTAGCGGGACAAACGACCTATTCGGGTTATCAACAGTGGGATCGATAGCCAACTCATAGCAAGGGCCTCGAAACCCTGGCATCGGGGTGCATCATGGGTTCGCCGGAATACGAGCACCGCTCGAGTGGGCTCAATGTCCAGTGACAGGGGGCCAACGTGGTAATGAATCTAGATTGCAGCAAGTGTGATAGAAGGGCAGGGAATGTGCATGCAGCTTATTATTATTAGAGCCTGAGGCTGTGCAAAGTTGTCAGGTAAAGATTCGCTGCCGAGAGCGGCCTTTTGCTCCAACAGGTTCGATAAAGTAGGAACGTCTGTGGGAAACAGCTCGTAAATATCAATGTCGAAAATAAAAAAAGTTCGCACTTGGACACTTGTGTCAATGAATTGAAGATGATTGTAGAAGGTTCGGAAGAAGCCGTTGAGGAACCCCGACCGCACCCTATTAGGAGGGCACGTGCAACTGGAATTGTGCCTACCATGTTTCAAATACGCGATAGTTCCTTCCATCAAGACGACTTGGACAAGCAAGGAACGATAAAAGGAGGATTCATTTTGGGTATGTACGCTGGTGTTGATTCAAAACACTTCCTTGCAATATCCAGTGCCTAACCTCCTTCCTGCCAGATCACTCCACAGATAACGCCATGAACAAAAGAGAGAAAACGGAATCAGTAAAGACACGAAGAACCATCCAATGCTCTCGAGGGTAGGGGAATGGAGTACCCATGGAAAAGAAAAGAATTCAGTCCCATTGTAATGTCACGTTGTCCCTCCTGCCCTCAAATCACCACGCACGCGTAAAATTACATACGAAAAGCAGCATCATGATCAAGATCGTTTCAATGGTATCCATTCCTCCGGGTCCGGCCGGAATAGTATGAGCTGCCGTGCTGGAAGTATTCGTGCATGCATGCCTGCTTGGCAGAGAGCCGTTGTGCCGGGTCATATTCGAGCAAGCGCTCAAGGAGATCAAGGCCATTCGGTTCCAAGCCAGGAACGAGTGCACGTGTTGCTTCACGCTTCCACTTGGGAAAGCTCGGCTTGTAATCGGGGAAGGATGTGACGCCAGGCCAAGTGTGCTCGTCAGGGGTACCGAGGAGGCTATGAAGATAAAAGAGGTCAATAAATCGCTAGCACAACAGCAGGAACTGGGATATCATACCGGAAAATCTTGAAGATCTCGTCAATTTCCGAGTCTCCAGGGAACAATGGCTTGCGAGTGCACATCTCTGCAAAGATAGCACCAACAGACCACATGTCGACACCAGTGGAGTACTGACGACCACCGAGGAGGATTTCGGGGGAACGATACCACAACGTAACAACCTGGTCAAAAAGGTTAGCTGTATTCAGGAAGCAAGCAGAAGAGTGTAGTGCAGTACCTCATGAGTGTAGGTTCTCAATGGAACACCAAATGCCCTGGCCAATCCGAAATCTGCCAGCTTCAGGTTGCCCTCGCGGTCAATGAGAAGGTTCTGAGGCTTCAAATCCCGATGCAGGACACGGTGGCTGTGACAATAACGAACACCCTCAACAAGCTGAGCCATGAACTTCTTGACCATAGCTTCTCCCAGGCCCATGTTCATATCAAGGGTAGATCCGTCCGGAAGAGCCTTGCCTCGTCCACCTTCGCTGACAGGAAGAGCCTCCATGTATTTCTTGAGATCGAGGTCGAGGAATTCGAAAACGAGGTAGAGTTTGTGACCATCGGCATGGACGATGTTCAAAAGACGGACAATGTTGGGATCGTTCATCTCCTTGAGCAGAGAGATCTCGCGAATGGCCGTGCTAGGGACGCCCTCATCCTCGGCCTCCAGTCGGATCTTCTTCAAGGCAACGATGCGGTTGGGATGACTGAGCTCACGGGCTTTGTAGACAACTCCATAGGTTCCTGAAGATCAGACCACAGGTGAGCATCAAAGATACACAGCCCTCGAATGGGATGGATGGATGCATTGTAACTTCCATCATTGTGCATACGTACCTTCTCCGATTTTTTCGATCTTCTGGTAGTTCTCCATAGCTACTGGACAAGCCAATGGCACACGAAGTCGAACAAATGAATGAAATACAAGTCCCTAGCTAATTCAACGGCCGGTTGATCACCAAGTAGGCGGGGCAGAAAGATCAGAAGGAAGCTGAGTTGCCAAAGGGGGGGAGGACAACAACGGCCGAGACCACACCAGAGGCCAGGGCTTCAGCTGGCGTCGAGATGCTGCGAAGGGGTTGTTAGTAATGAGATAGGCCTACTGCGAGTGTCTCAATGCTCGACTAGTTACCAAGCTAAACCCACAGCAGGACTCGAAAGATCGGAGGAATCAGCCAGAGCTGAAGGGTTTCCGCAGTGGTGTCTTTATTTTGCTGTGGTTGGTGGGGGAGGAAAACGAAGGCGGTCTGGCGTTTCGTACACAAACAAACTCGGCGCGAAGGCGGTGGACGCGCTGCCACCTGATCTTACCGTACTTACAGCTAAGCCTGTGTCCAGTTAGTTGCTCCTTCTGGAAATTTGCCGTGCCTCGCGAAAAAGCCCCGCAGAACGACGCACAATTATTTGACACTCCCATTCTACCGGTCTAGATTTAAGTCTAGCTGGGATCATAATACTTGAACGAAGACTTGTTCACTGGGGGAAGCTGAATCACCGATTGAAGCATCTATCAATTCGACTTGGCGGGACAACCCGATCTACATCGTCCGCATCATGGCTCAAATTAAAGGCCTCGACGCTCACGATCGCCCGCCAGAGATTATCCGGCAGCGATGGAAGAAATACCAAAAAATCCCCCTTTCGGAAATTGACCTTGATACTAGCATCGTCGACCTCCAGAAAGTAGATCCCGACCAGCTTCCGGATGAAATCTCTGTCGCGGGGTGGATGTCCAGCAAGGACCTGCGCCTCGCTTTTGACCAATTTATCAAGGGAGACACTCCCAGCCAGGGGGGCGGTCGTCTGGTCGAGAATATCCCCGTGTTCGCCCACCGATCTGTGTCTGGTTAGCATGCAGCAGCCTCAACAAACTCCAGCATTTCGTATCTCAAATCCTAACCAGCAACAGGCTTACGGATGATCCCGTCAATGTTCCCACCCACTGTTCAAACAGAGCTGCTATCTCGTCTGTTTCATCGAGATCTATCGAACAAAGAGCATAAGACTAATGTTCATCTACACTATGATGTGACTTATCCGAGTCAAGCTGCAACGACTGACACACAGAATGATGCCCCTGCTGTTGCTGCATCTTCTCCAACTGATTCAAACTTGCAAAGCCATCGGCCTCTGTCATTCTTTGAGGATAATCACATGCGGGTTATCCATCCATTGGATCCAGAGATACACAAACCTATCACCGTACAGAGCTTTCTAGACAAGAAACTCCGCTGGATCACTCTAGGTGGCCAGTACAACTGGACTTCCAAGGAGTATCCGGCTGGTAGCCCGCCTCCTTTTCCCGAAGACATCGCCAAACTTCTCCGCGCTGCGTTTCCCGAGACAGATGCACAAGCAGCCATCGTCAATGTCTACTCTGCAGGGGACACGCTGAGCGTGCATCGGGACGTCAGTGAGGAGTGCGATGTCGGTCTGATCAGTGTCAGTTTCGGCTGTGATGGGCTGTTCCTGATTAGTCATGATAACGGAGACGGCTGTGAGATCATTCGGCTTCGCTCGGGTGATGCTGTGTATATGGATGGCCGGTCGCGGTTTGCATGGCATGGCGTACCGAAGATCTTGCCTTCGACCTGTCCGAACTGGCTGGCAGACTGGCCGGTGAGCGCGAATGATGCACCAGAGCATTCCCGGTACAGTGCTTGGAAGGGATGGTTGTCCGGTAAAAGGATCAACCTGAACGTCCGGCAAATGACGAGTCCCGAAGATTCAATAATCACCGGACATTGAGGACTGAGAAGGATCCAGTAACGAAGGCAATGAGGACTAGCTCCCACTCAAGCCCTTCATTTACTCGGCTGTTTTGGATGCACTGGCGTCACCAGAGCTAGGCTGATTCATTTGGGCCACTAAACTTAAGAGTCTTCAAAATTCAACACAGGCTTTTCCCTTCCCGACTGCATCTAGCCTCTAACGCGAAGGAGGCAGATCGTTTCACCAATGCTGCGGCGCGTGATACCTCGTCGCCTTGATCCTGGATGGTTCGCCAATCCCAGGCCAATATCCGGGAGCATACTTTGGGTCCGAGATCAACTCAATCTTGGATAGCCTTAATGGGACCCATCTTCTGTGAGTTGACTTCGGACTCCGAGATTGCTGATAGGATGTCCTACTGGGCCAGATTCCACCAAGACAAGCAGGGCAACCTCAACGTTAACAGCACTGCTGGCATATTGTTTCGAGCCGATCCACACGGGACAATTTGGAGTGAAGAGATGGACAGGGGCTGACAAGCTAGATCACAGCGTTATCGGCGGAGACGTGATTCGTTATCTTATCAGCTCCAGATCGGCCAAACCATCCGTGGATGGATCCATGTTTACCCTCACTCCAAGTCCAGGCATGGATGACACATTGGCAATTTGGCAGTGGCACTAACCTTGGTGACCCCGACACTCTAGATAGGTGTTTGCGAATACGAGTTTTTTCAACATTCAATTCCGCAGCAACATGCGAGGTCTAGGCCGAAAGGGTCTCTTATCTTAAATGTCTCCACTCTCCAACGTACTCCAACGGCCCCGCACTTCCCCTCCCCAGGAGTTTGTCAACATTGACAAAGTCACACGAGTCGGGGAAGTCTGCGCAATATGAAGGCCCGTGGACCTGCCGTATTCCGAAGGTACCTGTATTCTTGCCAAGAAAAGATAAGAACGCCCCATGGTACTGCATCGACTTGCAATTGCCGGGGTCTGTTGGGGTATAAAACTGCGCTCAAGCCCCCGTGTTCAAGAACCTTATCTATGTCATTCTCTAGTGTTCGTTTTATCATTCAACCACAAGAATTCATCCCTAGTTCAACCAGTTCAATATGACCGTTTCAGAGACAAGTTGGCAGGCTGCGGCCGAAGCCAAGCGCCAGTCCATCCTCGAAGCAATCCCGGAGAAATGGAGAATCCAGGACCCTATCCCTCCTGCTTCGGAATTGCGAGATATCACGGGCAGCTACATCCAACAGTACCTTACGCCTCGTGAGATAGAGATTACCGAAACGGATGCCGTGGGGATCACCGAGCAAACGACTTCGGGGAATTGGACTGCGGTCGAGGTGGCAGAGGCTTTCTGTCATAGAGCGGCTCTTGCTCATCAACTCGTATGTCAAAACATCCTGTTAGTGATCGTATGCTGAACGCATGGTTGACGAGTGTACCTATTTGCATAGGTTAGCTGCTTGCACGAGATCTTCTTCGAGGCCGCTATCGAAGACGCAAAGCGACTTGATGCCTACTTCGCGGAACACAAAAAGCCCGTGGGACCCCTGCATGGCCTGCCCGTGAGTCTGAAAGACCAGTTCCACGTCAAAGGAGTGGAAACGACAATGGGCTACGTGGGCTGGATTGGAAGTTTCCAAGGCAAGAAAAATGATCCCCGGCGCGGCGGCTTTGAGAGCGAGCTTGTGAGAGAACTCCGTGCGCTAGGTGCAGTGTTATACTGCAAGACCAGCGTGCCCGTCACACTCATGTCAGGAGAGACTGTCAACCATATCATCAAATATACCTGGAATCCCCAGAACCGGTACCTCTCCTGCGGTGGAAGCTCCGGTGGAGAGGGAGCGTTGATTGCGCTCAGGGGATCGCCTGGTGGATTTGGTACGGACATTGGAGGAAGCGTGCGTATTCCAGCGGCGTTTAATTCTCTGTTTGGCCTCCGTCCCTCGGCCGGGAGGGTTCCCTATGAAGGTGCGGCGAACTCGATGGATGGCCAGGCCACAATCCTGTCTGTCGTTGGGCCTTTAGCGCCTACCATGAGATCTCTGACGCTTCTGTTCAAGGCTGTTCTCAGCCAGCGGCCGTGGTATCATGATCCGCTTGCTTTGGAGTTGCCATGGCGGGAGGATATCGTGCAGGAGACGCGTGCCCTCATCCAGCAGTCAAGTACGGATCCTTCAAAGCTTGCTTTTGCTATTATGCGCCATAATGGAACGGTACGACCACATCCGCCTGTAGAACGAGGTATCAAGCTGGTTGAGCAGACGTTGAAGCGCCTGGGACACAAGGTGAGTGGGATACCGATCGAACAATAACACTCTACCGATCCTGACCGGTGAACTAGGTCATAGAGTGGAACCCGCCTTCGCATGAAATTGCCCACGAGATCGCTGTACGCTTCAAGCCCCCGTTCGATTCAATCCTCTTGCGCGACTGACCAAAGCAGGCCAAAACCTACAAGCTGGACGGCGGAGCCGACGTGCGAGCTCACTGGGGCCTGTCTGGCGAGACTCCCACGCCAGAATGCATCGTAGGTCAGGAAACAGATCCTCACTATACCGCACTCGAGGTTGCTGCACTGAATATCCAGAAACGCGAGTACCAGAAGCTCTACATGGAGTACTGGAACAGCACCGCGGAGCTGAGCGGCACTGGACGGCCTGTTGATGGTGTCATCTGCCCTTGTGCACCGCATGCTGCTGTCATCCCGGGCAAATATGCCGGCGTTGGATACACCAGCTTTGTGAACGTCCTGGATTACACCAGCGTGGTAATTCCGGTTACACATGCGGATAAGAACGTGGATGTTCCCCGAACCGAGACGGAATATCTGAGCGATGTCGACAAACAAACTCAGGCAGAGTGTAAGTGGTCAATGTATTTCTTGCGATTAGCTGTGCTAATTTCCGATTCAGATGACGCCGAGATATACGACGGAGCTCCTGTTGGACTCCAGATTCTGGGAAGACGATTGCAGGAGGAGAAGATGCTGACTCTGGCCGAGTATATCAGTGAAGCACTCAAGAAGGATGCTAAATAGCTTGCACTACATATGATAGTATCAATTGAAAGCAATGAGTTTAAACCAGTTCATGGAATTTCGTCCAGGTGGTTGGTTCACTGGCACGTACTGTCTTTGCGATGCGATGATTCGACATCGATGGTCAGTGATCAACTGGTGTGAACGAGTAAGATAGAGAAACATGTCATTATGGTAAATCAAGCAGAAAGATACGTCTATTCAGTATTCCAAAGTAGACATTGGCAGGCGGAAGGACCCGATCCGCCGTGTCTCTTCCCCACAAGTCTTGGCGGATGCTGCTGTTGCTGTTGCTTTTCTCCTTCGACCTGCTCCAGCACTCCGCTAGTTATCGAGGTCTCCGCCATCTTCCGTTCGCGAAACTCCCACTTATCCCCGTGCTTCGGGCTCCTTGAGAAGAGATAACTCTCCCGGTTTTCAAGCAGTCTGTGGCTCTTTTTTGACCAGTCTGCGCGAACTGTCGTGCAAGGCCATGTATTGATCAGCAAAAGCCAAAAACCGTCCCGCTTACCGACATCGTTCTTGTCCGTGAAACGCGCCTAGGTTTCTCCGGTTACACGACGGTTTTCGATAAATTCCACTGCTGCAAACATGGACGAGGGAAACTCTTCGCGCCCGACGGATACACCGGAGGGTTCTGTTGGAGATGATGGCCAGGCCACGTCGACGTCCAAGACACCGGCCGTGAAGGACAGGAAGTGCCAGTACTGTCATCAGGCTTTTACCTCGTCCTCCTTAGGCCGGCACTTGGATCAATTCCTCTTCAAGAAGAAACCCGATGGGGTTCACGATGTGGAGGAAATTCGGCGGATCCGCAGTGCAATCACGCGGCGACAAGCGCGCACCTCGTCCAGCAAGCGGGATAGCCCCGAACGGGCCATTGGAAAGGGCCAGACTGACGGGAGCAGTGCCGGTGAAATCAGCAGCAAGCCTCGAGACGGTGGCTTTCGGATGATGTTCAACACGCCCACGTGGCATGCGACCGGCGTGATCAACGACATCCCTAATCCGAGTCGTTCGCAAGACGCAGCCGGGTCTTCGTTTTTGTCGACTTCCCAGTCCAGGTCGGGTTCCTTGGTTCTCCCCGACTATGCCAGCAGAGGCGCGAGTGCGAATAATCCGGACACGGCGAGGGCGCTGGAGCTGGCCTTGCGAGAGGTTTTGGATAACATCAAGGCGGCAACGTATGTCCCCCTTTTTTTTTTTTTGCATTGTGCACAATGCACGCAAGGCTATTGGAACAAAACTTGCATGTGCCTCAATCTCCAGCCAGAAGCTCACCATGCGTGTATTATAGGTCTAACAAAATACGCCCTCGTCTGTCACCGTTCGATTTTGACATCCAGTCCCAGACGTTCCCTTCCCTCTGTCTACTGCTGCTCCCTCCTCCACCGAGCCTATTCGCAGCTCACCCATTTCCGTCGCCCGGGTCGTTTCCTCTCCAACCTCCAGGAGTCGAACATTTAGAGATCGTCCGACAAGCACTGTGGTCGAAAATCGGACAATGGCAATCCGACCAGCTTGCCGTCGAGCCTACAACCCCCTCTCATCCCGGGAAACCTACTCTGGGCATGGACTCGACCATGATCAACCGCAACGCCCAGCAACACGAGGAGATGAGTTCGAGACATCTCGAGCTAGCTTTCAAGCACTGGATGTCCCTGCCGCCCGACACCAGACGAGAATCATGGCAACTGGAGATCACCCGGGCGTTCGCCCGAGAAGTCGAGAAGCGGAAATCACTGGACGACCAACTCGCCCGAGTCCAACAGGAAGCCAACCAACTCCGTGCCCAAGTCGAGCGACTCGGCTCCTGCCAATGGCCGAGGGAATTCGCCCTGTTCCCACCCGACACCTTACCCATCCCGCGCGAGGTCGCCAAGGAACTCGATGCGAAGGAAAGCGTGATCAGCCCCAACTCGCCCCGCTGGGACTACGACAGCGTCGTGGCCAAATGGAAGCGCGTGGTCATGCACGACAAAAGCATGGGCCGAGTCGGCGTCGGGCACCCCCGAGCCCTCCCCGATGACTACGGCGCCGATTCTTCCCAATCACGTCCCGTCGACGACTCGAGGCTGCGGACGTTGCATCCTCCGCCCGGCTTGAGCCCCGATCCGTCGTCGTCCTCGAATCATCACAACAACAACAACGGCGCGCCCTCCGTTTCCCCCGGATTACCGAGCCGGAGTTCCCCGCCCTACCGGAACAACCACGAGAGCCCGAAGACCAGTGGCCCGCAAGCGAAGCGGCCGCGCTTGATAAACGGCCACCTCGAAAACGCTCACGGTGCTTCTTCGGATGCACAGAATCACTCGCCTGCTCCTGCGCGTCAGAATGCCACCGACGGCAGGTCGGGCACGTCGGGTACATGGGGTTCGTCTCATCAGTCAATGCTCGTCTCGAGTCTGGCGCCTCCTACTGCTCCGACGCCGCCCCCGTCTAATTCCGGTGCATGACGACTGGGGACAGATGCGAAAAAAGAGAGATTCTGTGGATTCGTGTCAATGACCCCTCGTGCGTACAGTGCCGTCCCGTCTCGATGCTCACACATACACATGTGGATATCGATATCTTTGCACAGACCTATTCGCGTATAGAGAATCATGATACAGTACTTACGGCCTGTGGATAAATCCGTTTCCTCTCTACGGAAAGCGGTTGATTACCTTATCCACGAACTAAAATACATTTTTTTGAAAATGATATATATACATACATCCATGAGAACCCTGTTACCTGCCGAACTCAACGATTTGAATAATAGGATGTGAAAAAGACGAGGTATCGCGTCATATGTTCTCGAAACATCTCCTGATCTGGCTTCTTGGTAGATTCGAGAATGATGTGTATATATATATACACAATACTTCCCATTCACTTCTTCGCAACCTTGTTCGTCTTTCTCGCGCTGAGCCAGCGCTTCAGATCCCGGATCCCGTGGAGGTACATCCAGGAGAAGACAAGCACTGCCGCGAAGTTGAAGATGACGTAGCCGAAGAAGACCCCCTACATCGGAATTTAAACATGGTTAGCATTGACGATCTCGTGGATCTTCGATTGATAGGACATGAGCCCACGACTCACGTAGTCACGCCACTTGTGCGAGTAAAACACGTTGAAGCTTGCAGCCTGCGGAAGAAAGGCATTAGCACCGTGCTCGTTTTCGGGGGTTTTTCCCCCCCAAAAAAGTCGAAATACGAAGCAACTTACGAATTGATCGCCGGTCGAATACTGACAATACGCACACAACCCACCCCTGGCATCGGTAACGTACCCTCCGGATTGCTGCGCGAAAGAACCGGCGTACTCCTGACACGTCTGCCCGGGCGGCGGACGGAAGGTGGCTTCCTCGCGGCGCACGCAGCGCACGGGGATATTGTGGGTCACGACGCCGAGGAAGCCTTCCAGCAGGTAGTGGAAGGGCGTCAGCCAGTACATCCACGATTGCCAGAAATCCGGCAGGGCCTGGTACGGCACGACGACGCCGCAGAAGGCGACGACGAAGGTGAAGAACGAGGGGACCAGGAGGGAGGCGAAGAGCTCGTTGGGCGAGAAGGCGGCGATGAATTGGCCGAAGCCGATGTAGAACATTTCGAAGAGCATGAGGAGCATCCAGACGTAGCCGGAGGAGAAGGAGTCGCGCGGGAACCAGACGCCCCAGTACCTGTTTTTTTGTGTTAGGATTGATTGGGATTCAACGGTTGCAGTTGTGTGGTCCTGACTTACCAGCAGTTGAAATAGATGGAGCCGGCAACGATCGAATAAGGTAATTCGGGAAGGATGGTGCTGATCACGAACGCGATCCACGAATAAATCTTCGAATTGGCCTCTCGAGATTCGTACAGGCTGCGGAAATGGAGGAACCGCGGCTGCAGTTGCTGGATCAGAGGAGGAGCGATGGTGAGCGTCATGAAGACGGAGAACAATCGGGATTGCATGTCGATGTAGCTGTTTCCCAGGTGCCAGAATGTGAATGTGTTGAAGAGACCGGTGAAAATGTGCAGCATTATTTTACCCTGTACCGGGTCAGAAGATGCGTCCAAACGCTTCCCAAAAGTAGGACACTGACAATGGTATAATTAGGTGCTCTCCAGTAGGAGACAAACGCACGCTTCGACACTTCCACGATCTGGACCCTGAGAGGCATGGCAAATTCGCGATTGTCCTCTGTTTGCTTTTCGTTCGTCTCAGCGCGGCGAGTCTCGACAATGTGGTTGATCTCTTCGGTGAGCTGCTTGCATTGGGAAGAATTGGCCCAGACGTCCGCCCAGTCCTTGCCTTTGTAGTCGGGGTTTCCAGCACCGATGACTTCGAGCATATACTGCACCAGATGTTAAGAGTTTGCAAGAGAATAATATGGGGTGACCATGGAACAAACCTCTGCGGGATTCTCATGAGGCGAGCATTTCTTGCCACCATTGCTCTCAAAGTAGTCAATGAGTGTTTTCGAGTCTTGTCCAAGTTCACCATTATAGACCACCCTTCCTCCACTCTGCAGCAGGAGTAGATCATCGAATTCTTCAAACAAAACGGCAGATGGCTGGTGGATTGTGCACAACACTGCCTGACCAGCATCCGCAAGCCGTCGAAGGAAACGGACAATGTTAAATGCAGCCAGGGAGTCCAGACCCGAAGTCGGTTCATCCAGGAAAAGCAGCAATTCAGGCTTGCTGGCAAGTTCCACCGCGATGGTCAGTCGCTTGCGCTGCTCCTGGTTCAAGCCAGAGCCAGTAGCTCCAACCGTGGCGCCAGCAATTGGGCGCATCTCCAATAGATCGAGAACTTTCTCGCAATAGGCATATTTCTCTTCCACGGGGATCTCTTTCGGCTGGCGCAGCAGAGCAGAAAATCGAAGGGATTCTCGGACAGTGGCTGTAGGCTCGTGGATGTCCATTTGCTCAGCAAAGCCAGTAGCCCTTTGGAAACTCTTTGGCAGCGGCCTGGAATGATGAGTAACTGCATCACAGAAGGGGGCGGAAAGATGCTTACCTTCCATCCACCAGAAAATCGCCTGTAACCACACCAAAGTTGACTCTCTGCGCCAAGGCATTAAGAAGAGTAGTCTTTCTGCGGGCAAGTTAGTTCGAAAAGAACACACTGTCTTGGATAGCAAGCGATGTCACTGACCCTGCACCAGAAGCACCCATCAGAGCCGTGAGACGACCAGGCTTGACCTGGCCTTGGACATCTTGCAGCAGCCTCCGTTGCCCCCCCTTGTAGGGGATTGTATAGTTGACATTTTGCCATGTGAATATAGATGTATTTTTGGCGATGCCCTTGACATCTGGTTCCGAGCGGTCGGATTCCTTGTCGAGATCAGGACCGTGTCCGTCCTTTTCGCCCGTCTCAACATCCTCGGGGAGCTCCTTATGCTTGACGGCATCATCGACAGACTTTGGCGCTTCGCTCCTCTTGAATACAGTCACTGCGCTCCCGCCTTTGTTGGGCTTCTGCAGCTCCATTCCCAGCATTGTCAGACACACAAATAAAACGAACCAAGCGATGACAATGCCAAAGTTCCGCCACAAATGAGAGCGAGAGTAGGTGAAAGCAGTTTGAATGTAATCAGATCCTCGGACAATCAGTGTTCCGGGTCTACTCCCTTGAATGGCACAGCTTTGGTATTGAGGAGATGCATTGGGACCCTGCGGAACAATGTAGGGCGGTCGGCATTGAATGTCTAGGTTGTAGAATTCGTTTGCCATCAATGCCTCAAATGAATACTGCACAGGGTTAATCCATATCAGCCACTTCAGCCAGGGATGCATCTTCCAAGGTGGAATCAGATAGCCTGAGGTAGATAGATAGTTAGGTGGCCTGTCGAACAGCTTTCGTGGCACTCCCCATACCTGTATATACGACTAAGGCCTGGATGGCAACTCCGGTGATACGCGTCGCTATCGGTAAAGTCAATGTACGAAATCAGACAGGGCAATCCAAGGGTAACATACCGACGTCGAGTGAGGAACATAAGGCTCCGAGGGCTCGGAAAAACGAATACATTGTCATGGTGAGGGTGAATATGAAGAGCAAGTTAATGAAGAACTGCGATGGAGTCCTGGAGAGATTGGCCATGCTGCAAGCGAGTCAGCGGCTGCTGTCTCAGCATTATGAGGGTTTAGGAGACTGACAAGTAGACGATGAGATCGAATATAACCACTTGAATGAACACTAGTGGTACATCAACCACGACCTGAGCGAGGGCATATGCAGATGGCCGGTAGAAGGAACTAAAAGAGTCAGCTTTGTCCGGACCGGTGGAATGAAAACAAAACTTACAAGCTCTTGTGCTTAAGCAAGATTGGTCGAGTCTCAAAAGCAGCTGTAAGCTCTGCCATAGCCAAGAGGGCATTGAAGAGAAGAATGAAGAACATGGCACCTCCCCTTGTGAAGACTCCGTCACTGGAATTCAGGTCAGCTATGGTGCATCATCTTATGACGAGAAGACCCTCACCTTGTCGATGGAAGATCATAGAACAGACTTCCTATGATAAGTGCTTGGAATGTAATCACTCCCCATTTTCCCATGAGGGATGGCCTATCACCGAACATGACGAGAAGCTGCCGATGTGTCAAGATTATTACCTGTTTGTGGAATGGTACTGTGTAGTTCTTCTTCTTCATCTTCCGTCTGGCAGCTTCTCTCTCCTCTTCTTGAGATTTCACCTCTTTCTCGAACTCCTCCATGTCTGCCATAGAACCCTTGCATATATCGCTCTTGCGATACGCTTTCTGAAAATCGTTTCCCGAACGTGGAATTCGATCTTCCCATCCACTCTTGACACGTCTCGCGTTTGGATCGCTGACAGAGGTCAGGAAGTCTGGAGTAGTCCATCTGGCAGGGCATTCGAAGCCCAAGCGCTCAAAGTAGGCTTTTGCATCCTCTGTGCGGCCGAAGTAGGCGCACTTCCCATCCTCGATCAGGATGACCTTATCAAAAAGATTGTACAAGTTTTCGGAAGCTTGGTAGAGTGCCACAAGCGTTGAGACATTGGCAGTGTTCGTCAGACTTCTTAAACTCTGGACGTATTCCAGAGCCGTGCTCGCGTCTAAACCTTTGGTCGAGTTGTCCCAGCATTGCGTACTGGCCTTCGTCACCATGGCCTCTCCGATCGAGACTCTTTTCTTCTCTCCGCCAGACACGCCACGGATAAGCTCGTTACCAATCTTCGTACCCAATGCATGTTCAATCCAGAACAACTTGGCAATCGCCGAGAGGAAGGTCCGCTGGTAGTCTTTGCGAGATTCGCCGGGAATGCGAGATGCTTGGTCCGGTGTTCGAGTTTTGAGCGCAAACATGAGGGTATCGCGCACAGTTAGAGTCGCATAGTGGAGGTCATCCTCGGGGTTGTATAGGACTATGGGGATCAGCATTACCTCTCCCGTATTCAAGCATCCCATTGCGTACCTTCTGAACGATACTTATCCGCCATTGTTTCGGCATCCGTTCCTCCATATCGGACATCTCCGTCAATACTCTGATATCCTGATCTCTGGTTTCCGATCACCTTGAGAAAGGTCGAACATCCCGAGCCTGGTCTTCCAAGGACAAGCAACATCTCGCCCGGGCGAACACATCCCTAATAGAAGAATCATAAGATGAGTTTCTAACCGGGCATGTAAAGACTGTGACTTACCGTGAAATCGTCTAGAATCGTCCGAATAGGCGGTTTTGCAGTACCGACCCCCTTTCTCCCGCGAGTCAACAGTCCTTTGACGAATCTAGGCAAGGCCAAAAATATATCCGCATTTGTTGGTTGAAGCGCAGCCCCCAGTCCGATGCCTTTGACGGTCAGGTTCTTCCAAGCGACTCCAAGATGCCGTGTCTTTTCTTCCTCCGAGTTGTCCTTTCGTTCGCGGCCAAACATTCGAGAGATTAGCTTTTGTATTTGAGCCCAATCTTCATTTTGTTCACTGCCGTGTCCCGAGGTACGGCTGTGCCGTTGCGAGAGGACTCGCACAAGGTCATCGTCGGTATATCGTCTCCCGAGTTCTGGTCCGGAGGGACTCGTGTGTCCAGCATCGTCGGAATGTCCACTTTGAATTGGCGCAAAACCTGTGCTTGAAGCTATGCTCGAAGTTGCGGTTAGTGAAGAAGAGCTCTGCGAAATGTGCTCTTCGCGGTGTGCACTCTCAGTTGCGTCTTCGGTAACTGGGCGACTGGTCTCCATGGTAGTGGGCAAGATACCCGACCCAACAGTGAGACCCGATATTGCGTCCTGCCTTTAAAAAGGGGAACGCATGGAAAACACCATGCCAAGGAAGCAATTACGTCAAAAGACGAAATGCCAGCAGAAAGGATCGTTTCGTGCAACAGTTATGAGAGCTGTGAAGAACTCGAACTTAATGCTTCCATCTCATCGGATGCATTTGACTCCGTTCGCCTGGAAGTCGAGTAGTGGTGACCAATTGTACATTCGCTCTCGACATGACGAGACGACCCGATCATAGTCTACCTCATGAACGTTCTTACTGGTGCATCGGCGATTAGTGTCGCAAATCTCCGATTAGAAAGAAGCTTGGGAAACCGATGCTCCGGTAGCGACGATCAGCCAAGATTAAGCAAAATCAGCAGACACGACATGTCTGTTTGGTGGACGTTGCAGTGGTCGGTCATGATGAAGTCATCGAGTGCCGGGAGCAGTTCTGGACCATCGGGCGATCCCCCTTGCTTGTTTGAGTAACCACCAAACTTGTATTTCCGTTGCCTAATCAAGTAATGATCAGATGAGAACTGCTCATCTATCTGCGCAATCGATAGCCCGATGCGAATTTTTCCCGATTTGTGCGCATCCGGGTTTTATGCTTCAACAGTTCGATTTGATCTTGTACCTTCAACCTTGGCTCAGGTATACTTTTGTCCATTCCATTGTTCAGGTTGACCACGACAACCTTGTTCCACTGGTCATCATTTCATTGACAACAATACTTTGTTATTTCTGGCCAGCCATCGACACGTTCCATTGAAGTATTTCCTGGGTGGGCAGACTTGAAAGAGACGAAAAAGGAAGTCTAAGTCGACTGGGGATCCACGCTAAAAACACAACCACGATCTATTCAGGCCCTTTGAGGCGTACAAGACAGAGAGCGAGGATATCCTGACTGATCTGATTAGACAAACAAACTATACAACGAGTAGATATAGAAAATAGAACTGAATGATCTATGATTTCGAAACCGGCACACAGGTGTTCTATAACGGCAATGCAACGGCAAGAGACCGAATGAATAAATACTTTCCAACCCATCCAACCGAATGTCCTCAAATATGGTAAAACCACATTATTGCCCCCTTCATCCCTATTTATATAAATCAAGCTCTCGTCGGAAAAGCCCGATAATAAACAAACTCCCCCATCCTCCCCCTCGCGTCCCCCCAATGCAACGCCATCGCCTCGTCATAAACATCCAGATTCAACACATCCATCCTCGCATCGTAAACCAACAACCTCTTCGCCATGGGCTTGGCGATCTCCAAATAAACCCCCACGTCCCTCCCGTACCCCCTCTCCGCGCCATTCGCCACGTCGACCTGCAGCGCCCGCAGCCTCGCATACAGTTTCTCCAAGTTGGCGATCTCCCGCTCGTACGCCATCAACAAGTCGATGACGGACTGCAGCGTCGAGACGGAGAGATTGCGGTAGAGCTTGAGGTTCGCAACGCCTTTGTTGTTGCCGTATTCCCGGAATTGTCGGTCGAGGACGGCGCAGAGGTCGTCCGATCGGTAGGTGCGCGTGAACCCCGCGCCGAGGAAGAGGGCTTCGAGGCGGCCGTGCTGGTAGGGCCCGGTTTGGTCGTGGATTTGGTAGAGGCCCAGCCAGACCTTTTTGAAGAGGTGGGTGATTTGCGTTTCGAGGTCGGTGCGCAAGGCGGATTCGGGGGTCTGAGGCGTGCGGGATCGGGGCTTTTCGTCGGCTTCGGGCTGGTGGGTTGGCGGGATTATGTCGGCGTATATGGGGAGGGAAGGCTTGGAGATTCTGTCATGTGTTATGGGTTGTTCATGGAATATCGATTTATATATGCTTGATTTATATATACATACCCTCCATCCCGAGTCATCGGAAGGGCTGCCGCGGATGTGATGCGGAAGAATTCCAGCACTCGCTGATAGACGCTTCGATGCGGCTTCAGCTGAGGAGCGTATACGTCGTGAGTGGCCTTCTGGGTTTTGACGGCGAACATGGGTGCGATATCTTTGGTCGATGATGCTGAGGAGCGATGATTGAATGGGAGCTAGCTGCTAGCAGGTATCACGAGGGGGATTGGAACTTGTCGAAGCGTCAAGAAAAGATGGAAGATATCCCGGATGGATCGACCATCTACTTCAACTCTCCCACATTGCATTGTAGAGCTCTGTGCATGCGGACATGATGCTGTCATTATGGCGTGTCGCTTCGGATTCTTGGTGCGATTGGCACTTGGGAGGTTTACCGTGGTTAAGGTCAGAATGACAGTGATGATGATTATGATGCGATTGTTGAGTAGACAATGCTGTCGTACTTCAAAAACCATGGTATTTGACCCATGAGCTCTGCCGAAGGATAACGTGGTCGAGGAACGTGGTGGTATGATTGCAAAATATCATTATGGTGTCGTCTGATCCTGCTCGGCCTAATATGGAGATAAAGCTCAAATAGATATTGCGAGAGACTTTAGAAATAGACGAGCAATGATGACGGGAGCATTGCGGGTATTCACGGTCACGAAGTAGACTATATATCAGCTTTCGTCACCCACGTATTCTAAGAAGAAAGCAGATTCAAAGTATTCTTCAGCAGAATGGAGTCAATATGTTACTTGAGTTCGACGGGTAAGCCCCAGCAATGTTTGACTTAAAGAAGCTGTGCAAGAGACGCGACAATCCTCAAGATGCTTTCTTTTCATTGTTCCGGAAGAGCCGAACATCAGGTTCAATGTCCACAAGATTAAACTGAAGTCCGAGAATCATTTTCCGTGCTTTAATCTGCTCAGTGAAATGTTAAAGATAATGCTGCTGACTATGAGATACTGTACCCTTTAGGAAAACGTTACAGTAAGTTTTCCGATTGATTCGCTCGTTGATAAAGACCGACCTTTGCAAGTCAAGTTGAAGAGGATGAAACTTGCGCACTTCAGGAAGACAGCAGTGCCCACATTTTGTTCTATCTCTGAAGCACTTCAGCTCCTTCTCATCATTGATGTATTTATGTGACTGTGTTTTGCCTTTGGCTAACTATTGCGTATGCTCAGAATCGAAACAGCGAAGGGCTGAAATCATGAAATGATGCGGTGGGCAAAACGAAGCAAAAAGAAAAAGCGGGAGGTTGGACGATCGAGGGCCAAGAACTTAGTGGACCCGACCAGCTAGGCGGACAGCTTAAGTACCGGAGACCCAATGGGGGGGATCCATGTGCCAACTGCGGGCTCCACATGAGCTCCTTAAGGCTTAGTTAGACACTCCATACAGTCTCTGGGGTTTAGACAGTCGAGCAATCGCCCAGCCACCTGCAAAACGATGGAAAAGAAGGCTGGAACCGTGACTCCCATTTCCTTTTATAATGTTGGGACATTCCAGCTGGTGGTTGTCGTTTTTGCCTTCTCTCTCTCTCTCTTAACCTCTGTTGTGCGACAGAGGAAAAAAAAAGAAAAGGGGATCGAAGCTTCCTCTCCCCCACATCAATTGGAGAGAGACAAGAGATCTAGACTCTTCAGACTGCATTCCTCTCACCACGCGAGCCATCCATTGCCTTGCTCCATCTCCATCTGCAATACATATTATTATTCCATCGCATCATTTACGAATCAACGGGACCAATCAATCAATCAACCCTGCACGCCGAATGACCTGAACGAGGAATCCAATTTCCCCCCTTATACACCGCCGTCTCCGCACGGCTCCTCGACCCCCCAAGGCTTGACTTGAAGCCCCCTCCACCAGAAATCCACATTCTGCCCGCCCAACATGGTCAAGAAAAACATCGCCATCGCCATCATCATCATCATTCTCTTCATCCTACTGGCAATGGCCGGATTTGCCATCTACGCCATCCAGAACCATGTCTCGTTCTTCTCGAGGCGGAGGGCAGTCGACGAGGAAGAGGGAGAAGAAGGATGACCCGACCTCTGTGGGGTGGTGACAATCATTGGAAAAGAGAAACAAAAAAAAAAGCCTTCTCTCCAATTATTGCACGCTTCATCCGCCACGGCCCCATTTACGCCTTGTATACAACGAGCCTCGAAAAACATTGCCACCATATCTACATATCACGACGCATATACGCTATACGATACCTACGCACCGTTATTTACGCCCCACGAACGAAAAGCATATATAAACGACCTTGTCCGATCTTTGCACACTGCATATTATACAATCTATAGATGCGGGTCAAATGACATAATTTTCTTCACGAATCTTTTTCAAATGCCTGCTATGTGATGTTTATCAATGCCACACTGTCCCCATCCTCATACATACCCCTGGCGATTCGTTTGTTACGAGTAGCGGCGTGATCTTCTTCTTTCTTGCATGTGTTTCTTGTCGAATTGGTTTTCGGCGTTGCGTTAATTATTCTGTGTTATTATCCCAACTCATGATTGGAGACCTATTGTCTTTCCGACCTTGCATATATATACAATACTATTACAAACGATGCTTGTGTCTGAGTCTGTTCGTGTCCAATTTCGCCTTGGTCACGGTGCCTTCGTAGAGATTACCTCCAGCGATTCTTGACATAATCCGATTCCGCGTCCGTGGCAGTGATAGGGCTACGATGAATTGTCCGAAAATGGAAGACCACCTCAGAAGAAGTGACAGACCAAACCTAGGTAGGCTTCGGCAATGATATGTATACATTTCTCTTTCCTCCATGGAGTTGAACAACAGTTCTTTTCTTTAGACAACCAAAAACAGAAGCGGAAAGATACCAAATGACCCATGTCTACCAGGCCGATTCTCGGCTCGAGATACTTTCCGGCGCATTGGCTTTTCGGATAATTTCTCCGGTGTCGGGCAAGTATGTATAGGTACACGGCAAATAATGTGGAATTAGGTATTATCCTTGACTAACTAGCAAGGTTGAGATGGATGCATGCATGTGCATCTCTAAGGGAAATGAAGAGCGGTCGATTGACAAGTTTCACTAGTTTAACGTCACCAAGGTCGATGCAACGAGAGCGACCACAAGGTAGATAATGGAGAAAGAGCTTTGACATCCATAATATTGTCAGGTAGTCTTTGGTTGATCGTCTTCAAATCCCAGCGTATAAAAGTACTTGTACATTCGAAGAAACACGCAAGGTCTATTGGCGAAAGTGAACTGTCACTCATTCGAGAAGCGCTTGATCGTTGGCGCCGTTCGAATTAACCCAAAATCTTCAATCCGCCTTTAGTCTTGCCGTGCTTCTTGACTCCATCGCCTTTCACCTTGCCTCCGCCCGTGCTACCACCGGCACCGCCTCCGCCACCGTGCTTCTTCCCAGGCTTTCCGCCCGACGCCGGGCGCACCTCTGTGGTAGCACGTCTCAGGAGGACTGGGTGCGAACCAATGTACTTCCCTTGCATCTCCCTGGCAGCCTTGAAATAGTCGTCACCATCGCTGAAACTGACAAATCCGTAACCTTTGCTCTTTTGCGTGCGCTTGTCGCGAATCACGCGTGCTTTCTGCACTGAAGTGTACTTCGAGAACGCCTTCAGAAGCGAATCATCGGTGACCTCGCCTGCAAGGTTACCAACGAAAAGGCGGAAATGAGCTGGATCCCATTCCAGGAGAGTAGAGTCGGTCCAAGTCTGGCCACCGCCAGAACGCACAACTGTAGTGGTCGACTCCGGCTGACCGGGCACGGGGGTTGGTGTAGTGGCCGCTGGGAAGCCCATTGACGGAGTGTTGGCGCCTGTGCTGGGGCCTGTGGCGGGCTGCAATCCATCGCGACGGCCGGGTCCCTTGCTCACGACTGCTGCTTCATCCCTGGGCGCGTATGCGCTCTGCCATTGTGCAATCTGCGCTTCTGTGTCTGGGTCAAGACCCGAATCATTGCGGCCATAGTTCCTTCCGCGCGTGCCGTAAGCGTTCACTTGGTCGGATCCCGCAGGAGTGAATGCGTTTTGGCTGCCAGGCATCGACGGGCCGTAGGTGTTGTTATTATACTGCGCCTGGCCATAGTATGTGGGACCTCCTTGGTATGATTGCTGCGATTGTTGATAGCCTGCACCATAGCCTGTCGCAGGGGTTGAGTATCCAGTGGGGGGAGCTGGAGGAGCGGAAACGACTGGGCTGCTGGTACGATATGGCTGACTGGAGGCTACGGAACGTGGCTGGAATGCCGTGAAGGCATTGTATCCCGTCCGGGATGTGTTCCCGCCATATCCACTGCTAGCACCAGATGGCGCATAAGAAGGTGCGGCACTGTACGCGGGTTTAAAGGATGATGATTGTGTGCTCGCGGATTGCGGAGGTCGGGGAGGAAGAGACGACGGCGGTGTTTGTCTGAGACCTGGAGGTGGCGGAAAGGACATGATGAATGGAGAGTTCGAACAGATACGATAGATGGTATATAATGTGCCGTATGCAATTAGCAGCAGAAACGTACCTTCAGGGCCTGACTGACGCAGCAGTCATACGCCAGACGTCGCGCCTGAAAAAGGTCTCGAATCCTGAGCAGACGGAGCCAACCACCACGCTGGAGTCCCAAGGGTGATGCGCTATCGTTGAGATCACGTTGCGAATTGACTCACCGAAGCAAGCTGGAGAAAGCTGCGACGGTGGTAGCAAATGCTGGTCGAAGAAATGCGACTTCTTTGAGCGGCAAGATCAACGCCAGCTCAGACAAAGGAAGGAAGGCAAGAGCAGAACGTCGAGCAAAAGAAGCTAAGTGGCTTGCAACGTAGTTGAACCAGCGAGACTGGCCTCTTTAATTCAAAAGTAGAGGCGTTGAAGTTACTTCAGGTAGGTAGCACGTCACTGTCTCGATTGGAGGCAAGTCCGATTAAAGGTTATTGCCCAGTCGCAACAAATTGAGCCTGAAGGCAGGAAAAAGCATGGTTGGTTCTTGTCGGCCACCGTACATGGTTCCAGAACTTCAGCCACATTTTGACTAAGCAGGCCCAGTGGAGCCGTACTGTAAAATCACCTGACCTACTAACCCAAACGGCCCAACAGTTTCTTTCCCTCGTGGGCAGAATTCCCCCACCTTGCAGGATGTCACTGCATTGAGCATTCCATTATTACATCAGTGATGGATATTAAGATGGCAGTCAGCCTAAGTGTTAATCCCGATTCCCATGCCTAAGTGCCTCTGTATCTCACTAATCGAATCTGAAAAAAGCCCGGGGGGAAGATTTTATTACAATTACATACAGTATGAGATTGAGGCATGGCTCCTGGATGGTTGGAGGGGCTTTTCTACTCTTCTGCTTCACCGAACGCGTTCTTGGGACTTTTTCTGCCCCTCCACCCGCCGTGCCCCGCCATCAGTTGTCTCTTGATGCCAACTGCGCTGCAGGTGTAAATAGCGAGAATGCATGCTATTATTGTTCAAGGACCATCTGAATTGAGTCCTATTCAGCATCTTGATTGACGTTGTTCAACGTTTCCATCTGATAATATCAAGTTCCTGAGAATCTTAAAAGTTCAATGTTCCGAGCCCCTCGTAAAAAGGGAAAAAAGGTCCGTGGGGGTCTTCTTCAAGAGTAGCCAAACTGCTTGTCTTCTTCCAATAGCCGGTGTTCACCGGACTACTCTGCTCCCTTCCTGCCCCGCCTCACCGTCCCACCATGACGGAAGGTTGCTCCGTAAGCCGCCCTCGCCCGTATGCAAGCCTGTCTGACATATTCGAGCGCTTTCTCTTCTTTCCCCCCATCCTCTCTTCCGCAACTCTTTTTCTTTTGGGTATATCCAAAACCTTCAATTCTTCCTTTCCTTTCTCTCATCACACTCTGAGCATACCATATCTCCAATTCTGTAGATACAGTATCTACAGTCTTTGCTCATCGAGACTCTTGCTATTTACTTGACTAAGAGCTTCCCCTCCCCCTCTTTCGTCATGGCTGACCAGGCTGTGTAAGTGATGTCGAAACCCTTGGGACATCTCCCGATCTCCCTCCCCTTTCATCAACATACCTTTTCAGAGAGCAATGGGGTGGATCTGGAATATATACTGCCTGCTAGTCGTCACACAAAAACGTTTGTGAGCAATTCAGTAGCTCCAGTGGCCGCTGAGTGGCGTCGGCTCTAGCAAGCAGTGTACCCCAAGATCAAGCCCGATGTGCGGTTTCTTTTGTATATGAATTTGAATCTCTACCCAGCTATTGACATGAGAACTTGGCAACTGACTTCAGCGCCCGTCTCGCCGGCATCAATGTCGGCGCTCCGGCGCGTCCTTTGCCTAGTGCTGATTTCGGCCTCATCGGTCTGGCCGTTATGGGTCAGAACCTGATCCTCAACGTTGCTGACCACGGATTCACCGTTTGCGCCTACAACCGTACCACCGCTAAGGTTGATCGCTTCCTTGAGAACGAGGCCAAGGGTAAGTATGCAGAGTCATGGCTACCTGATCGACATGATTCCATCCATGTGGGCTGACAAGACTATCAGGCAAGTCGATTGTTGGTGCCCACTCCGTCGCCGAGTTCTGCGCGAAGCTCAAGAGACCCCGTCGTATCATGCTTCTGGTCATGGCTGGCAAGCCTGTTGACGACTTCATCGAGTCTCTTCTGCCCCACCTCGAGCAGGGTGATATCATCATTGATGGCGGTAACTCCCACTTCCCCGACACCAACCGACGCACCCAGTACTTGGCTGGAAAGGGCATCCGCTTCGTTGGTAGCGGTGTCTCCGGTGGTGAGGAGGGTGCTCGTTACGGCCCCTCTCTCATGCCCGGTGGTAACGAGGAGGCCTGGCCCTACATCAAGGACATCTTTCAGAGCGTCGCTGCCAAGAGTGACGGCGAGGCTTGTTGCGACTGGGTCGGTGACGAGGGTTCTGGTCACTACATCAAGATGGTCCACAACGGTATTGAGTACGGTGACATGCAGCTGATTTGCGAGGTGAGCATCACTGAATAGCGGCATATAGACCGATTTGATCATGATCTGACTTTCTGCAGGCTTATGACCTCCTCAAGCGCGGTCTGGGCATGCCCACCAAGGAGATCGCTGAGGTTTTCGCCAAGTGGAACTCAGGTGTCCTCGACTCTTTCCTGATTGAGATCACCCGCGATGTTCTCCGGTACGATGATAACGACGGTATTCCTCTCGTCGACAAGATCCTCGACAAGGCCGGCCAGAAGGGTACTGGCAAGTGGACCGCCATCAACGCCCTTGACCTCGGTATGCCCGTCACCTTGATTGGTGAGGCTGTCTTCGCTCGCTGCTTGAGTGCCATCAAGGACGAGCGTGTCCGCGCCAACAAGATCCTTGGTGGCCCCACTCCCGAGTTCACCGGTGACAAGCAGGCTTTCATCGATGACCTCGAGCAGGCTCTCTATGCCTCTAAGATCATCTCCTATGCTCAGGGCTTCATGCTCATCCAGAACGTGAGTCTCCTCCGTCATTGTATTGGGCTCGGCTTGACCAATAGCTGACATCGGTTCAACAGGCTGCCAAGGAGTACGGCTGGAAGCTCAACAAGCCATCCATCGCTCTCATGTGGCGTGGTGGCTGCATCATCCGCTCTGTCTTCCTCAAGGACATCACCAAGGCTTACCGCAGCAACCCCGACCTCGAGAACCTTCTGTTCGACGACTTCTTCAACAAGGCCATCCACAAGGCCCAGAGCGGCTGGAGAAACGTGGTCAGCAAGTCTGCTCTCTGGGGTATCCCTCTTCCCGCCTTCAGCACTGCTCTCAGCTTCTACGACGGATACCGCACCAAGGACCTCCCTGCCAATCTCTTGCAGGCCCAGCGTGACTACTTCGGTGCCCACACCTTCCGCATCAAGCCCGAGTGCGCCAACGAGAACTACCCCGAGGGCAAGGACATTCACGTCAACTGGACCGGACGTGGCGGTGACGTTTCCGCCTCGACTTACGTGGTCTAATGGAGCCACCACGCATTGCGCTGGACGTGAAAACTGGTGCCCAATGATTGAATGTTAAGGGTGACGCTTGAAATTGAGCCGAGCTCTCCGTGGCAAAGATAGAAAGATTACGGTAAAATATGCAGGTATGCAATGTATTTAGATTCGAGCTTTTTTTTATTTTTTTATTTTTTTACCACTCAACCTTCATGGAAGTATTGGAACGAAGTCTGTTCATTTCTGAAGTGGATGGATCAAGCGGTGGCAGTAATGCTATCTTGCTTCGAAAACACAAGGGAAAAAACTACATATCAATTAAACAAAAAACTAAATAGTTCACATCAATTTTCTTGTAGCTCGGAAAGATCAATCGAGAACCTCTATTGTTAACAGTGTTGTGAATCGTGACTTCCCTTTGTGGCTGATGCTGTCAACCTGCGGGAATCGCCCAGGCTATGCCCGATCAGGCCGTCCGTGCAACGTCGAACCTGCCCATGATTGATCGTCGCGTGTTACTTCTCACTTCTCAGGACTTTTGGTTTCCTGAGCGCCACATCTCCCGAAAAAGGTCAGCAGTTCGCGAAGGGAAAACCACTTCACACACTTCTTTCTATTCCTCCTTTTTGCAGTGACGACTTTGACGGATATTGTTCTCTTCGTCGTCGCTCATTCGCTAGCTCCGTCGTTCCGTTTACCTGTCGGGTCAGCCTGAGATAGAGTTGACCTCCCGCCGACTGAGACCGACTCTGGAGTTGGATTCTAGTTGCTATTTGGGCTGAATTAAATAGGGGAGATCAGCTTCTGCGTCGCAGTAACGAAGCTATCAGTCACACTCCCTCCCGCCGTCGATCCCCTAATCTCACCCGATAACTTATTCGATCGCCGCAATCACTCGGTCGATACAGTCCAGTTCTCTGGATCGAAATTGCGGCAGTCCTGGCTTTCGTCCCGTACTGCCAGCTGCTCCTTCGCTGGACAATACAAATACAACTCCATGGCAGAGAATAAGCGCCAGAGTTCGGCAGGCAGAGCACCAGTACCAGGACCCTCTAGTGTAGCTACGGGCCCAGGAATGGCAGGAGCCATGGTGCCACTAGAGGTGGCATTGAGCGGTGCAATTGGAGCACGGTAAGTATTTGTCTACTCCATTTCACGTCACGTTGCATGACCCTTTTCAATGAAGGAGGGGTGGGGAGGGGAAGGAGCTCAATCTATCAAACAAGACCCAAGTGCTGCGTCTTGTCGCTAATGCTCATTAATAGCGTTCGCATTTCCACGGCACCCCCGACAGCCTCCACTATAGAGGGAACACTATTCACTGCCTGCCCCATTACCAATCTCGTCGCTATCAACACTGCCGCGACTCCCCCCATACCAGCCAGTTCCGCGCACACCACGCAGTTGCAAGCAGGCGATTACCATATCATCCCAGTCTCACGCATCCAGTCATTCCAGATCCTTTCGCTTGCTCCTTCGTCCAACACCGCCGACGGACCTTCCTTCACCGATGCTGTGCCCGCACTGCACGCCCTTGATATTCGTGCCTTGAAGACTCGGGAAGCCACGGCTGTCGGGAAACTGCAGGAGTACGAGGCAAAGCGTGGTAAGGGTGTCACCCGGGAGGCACAGGATGTTTTTGATGCATTCAGCCGGACCATGCCTACGAGATGGGATGGCAAAAGTATTATCGTCGCTGATGCTGTTTCCATCGCCGCGCCATATCGCGTGGATGATTGCCGTCCACTTCATGCTGGAGATACAGCTGCCCTAGCTAGAGTTCGTAAAGTGGTGCGTAATAATCCTTTGTTTGTGTCTATGGAACCATTTGAGCTGACATCCTTGCGCACAGCTCGAAATGGAACGCAAGAAGATCGAACTCCGCAACGCTAGTGCTGCAATTGGCAACGCCAGCACCTTCAACCGGAACGCAGCTTCCCTCGGACCCGGTGCAGCTGGACCGAGGAAAGGTGGTTGATCACCATACAGTTCCCACCGTATCATAGGCCTATATCATATCCAAGGCTTTCTTACCGGAATGTGAATGTATTACTCGAGGCAAAAAGGTGCGGGGAAGGGGGCACCTGTAGCGCCTCGCTAGGATGAAAGGGAGCAGTACTCTTCCCGAAGGGTTAAACGAGTGATTGAAAACGGAAATGGAAATGGGAATGGGAACGAAGAGCACCGGGACGAGACAGAGACATACAGGGGGGATATTTGCCAGCAGGGATTTAACCGAGCGTTGGACTGCATGGATATCATCTCAAAGGACTCACTCTGCTAGTTATGTGACAGTGTCACCTCGTCAAATCGCATGGTGACTCGACGGTGCGGCCCCCGTTACACACGGTTTTGTAGTCTTGTGGTAGCTCACCTGTCAAGTAAGACCTTTTACCCCCCTTTAGAAATGATGAGCACGAATACCATGACTTGAAACGGCCCTTATCTGTCCATTCGATCCATCTTGTATCGCACCGGCGACAGACTATGCGTTCTATTACCTGGTAGAAAGACGGCATTGCTCTCGACTGAATCAGTATGGATGAAGAATGCCAGTCTGGACGGATGGAAGTAACAGCGAGGCAAGTAGTTGGAATAAAGACGACTTCTGGAATCCCTACAGTGCAGCCTGAGATCAACCGATGAGAAAAAATTCTATAAGATGTCGGATTAGCTTAACATAAACTACGAAATTACTCCGTAACCCCATTTTTTTTTCGATCCGATGTTTTTTTTTTTTTTTTTTTTTTTTTTTTTTCAGCATCCCGACTCCTTCCCGCCCAACGCCAAACCAGTCTAATAAGATCTTCCCATCATTTGCAAAAGCTGGATGATTAGCAAGCGAACAGTGGCCAGGAATTTCGCCGTCACAGGTCCTCCTCCCGGTCCATCTTGTCGAGATTGATTGCCGCACTGATGCACGCCAGATGACTGAATGCCTGGGGCGTGTTACCCATCTGTTCCCCGGAGACGGAGACCTCTTCAGAGAACATGCCCAGGTGGTTCGCATAAGACAAGATGTTATCGAAGTGACTGAGAGCCGTTTTCCACAGGTTCGGCATGGGTACGGAGTATTTTGCAGCCTACATCCGGTGAATCGTGTTAGATGGAGGAATGACAACAGCTTGTTAGTCGACCCTGCGCGGGTGCCAGGGAGACTTACGCGAGCCATAGCTTCCACCATCCAGAATGTGACCATGATGAAAGCTCCTTCGCCGCCACCCATGCCTGTTCAAGTTTGGAAATGGTTAGCATTCTCAAAGCACCATGCCTGGGACAATGGATAGGGTAGATGTCAAGGGGGAAATACCGTCGTTGGCTTTCTCATGATCATATCGGAACACCAGCCTCGCACTCGACAAGCCTTCCTTCTCAGGGGAACTCATGACTTTCTGCAAGGTACTTATGAATCGCGGATCGTTGGGTGGGACAAAGTAGACCAAGGGAGCGATCATGATGGACGCATCGAGAACATCACGGCTCTCGAAGCTTTGACAGAAATGGCCTCTCTCCTGATTGTACCCTTTCTCCATGATCTCGTCGTACATGGCGTCCCGGATTTCACGCCACTTGATGCGATCGGGACATGGCAGACTGGACCGCTTTTCTGCAAGGCGCACTCCGCGGTCAAGAGCCACCCAGAGCATGATTCTCGAGAAGAGGAAGTGCTGGATTTGCCCACGCGATTCCCAAATCGACATGTCTTTCTCGTTGCTGATTTCAATCACGTAGTTCACCAGGCGCCGGATGGAAAGCCACTGGTCATAGGTGATGGGATTACCGTGCTTGTTGTACAGGTAAATGCTGTCCAGGAGCTCGCCGTAGATATCCAATTGAGTGTGGAAGACTGCCGCGTTGCCCACCCGGACCGGTTTGCTTCCCCTGTATCCTTCGAGGTGGTCCAATGTTATTTCAGGGATCTCCGTCTCCCCACGGATGGTAAACATGAGAGGAAGCAAAGGCCGCTTGTCAGTCGGCTCTCTTGTCGCGGGCGGCAGGATGCGGTCGAAAATAAAACCCACGTACGCTTCCGCTTCCTCGCTGTAACCCATCTTGAGGAACACATACAGCGTGAACGAGGTGTCACGGACCCAGGAATACCGGTAGTCCCAATTGCGATTGCCACCTAGGTTCTCCGGCAAAGAGAAGGTTGGAGCGGCCACGATAGCGCCTGTGGGTTTGTAGGTCAACATCTTCAATATCAGCAGACTGCGCTCCACCGTCTCGCGGTAGTGACCGCGAAACGTGCATTTGCGAGTCCATTCGGTCCAGTAGTCGAAGGTTTCATTTTCCATTCGATTGAGATGCGCCGCTACCGTGTTAGCACTGGGCATGATCTTCTCGGGGCTATGCAGGATGAAGGTCACCGTTTGACCCTCCGATATCTTGATCCACGCCGACAGACCCTGACCGAGCGCGCCGGGTTTATCCACCAGCTCCATCCGGGCTTCTGGAAATCCGAGTTTATCCGGCTCTCTGGAGTCCGCAAAGATTTCAATCTGGAGTCTCTCCGAGGCACTTTCAAAATGGACCATCTGCAGTATGTTGTCCCTGAGGTTGTTCTGGAGCTTTGCCCGGGCAGTATGTCCATCCCGCGCATAGTTGAAGGCTGGAAAGATTTCCACCTCGATCTCCATAGTACCCCTCGCGCACTCCAGCTTCCTGACAATGGAGGAATGCCGCAGACCCGACTTGAACTTATTGGACTCGGGCTCAAGGCATGGGCAGTATCCCGACAGAACTCTGTCCGATTGAGGCGTTTTTTTGGGCGTGACAGGGAAGTAATCCAACAGGGTTATGACCCCATCTTCGTTGATCCAGCGTGTTTCCAGAAGGTTCGTATACGGCAGATACCTCTGCTTGCTGAGCGGGCCTTGTACATTGGAGGTCGGGTTGATGCTGAAGTAGCCGCCTTTGTTCTTATCCAGCAAGCGGCAGAAGACCGACGGAGAATCGAAGACGGGCCAGCACAGAAAGTCCAAGCTACCGTTCTTGCTGATCAGGGCACTGGTGTGCATGTCACCAATCATGCCATAATCCTCAATGGCGTTGTATCCGCTCGTGGTCGACATGATGGGATGGGAGAAGAGAATCCGAGAGTGGACAAAAAAAAGACCATGCAATAACCTCTTCTCAGAGGCCCGATCAAACAAGGAACAGACGATGAGATGGAGCTTTTCGAGTGGAGTATGATCAGCAACAATCAAGGTCGACGCTGGCAAGAAGAGGAGGTGACCCTGGATGGGCCAGTTCCTGCCAGCAAGCAAGTAATGTATTCCATCTTGCCCGGAGGTTGGTGGAAGAGCTCACGACATGATGATGGAGGACGGTTCAGTTCTGAGGTCATTGCCTGTTCCGAAAGAACTACGCTACACCTTGGTAACTAAGGTTAGGTATGGGCTCATTTGTTCCTTCCACTTGTGTCGAACAGGGTTTGTTGATATCACTTCCTTCCTCGGCATCGCATCATCATCTCATAACTTCCAATTCGGGAACAGACCCGACCCACCGTTCTGGATCCCATTGAGTTTTCTGACAAATCAGGTGCAATTAGGTAATTGACCCGGACCTCAATGCCAAGAGTTGTTGGTGTGAGAGAAAAAGGTCGAGATTTTGACACTGTTTTGGTGCCCCTCTGTCTCATCATCATCATCATCATCCCAATCCATATGGGAGATTCTTGTCGTCTTACAGTTCGGTTCAGTTCAGTTGGGGGATAAGCATACCTAAGCGAACCCGCCGCCTGCAAGGAAGCATCACGATTCACGAATCTTCAGCACAATGGATCGTCGGAGGTCCAGTCCCGCCAATCGTCTTGACCCAAACCTTATGAAAGCAACCCCGGATCGCCCGGCGGATCGAAATGGACGAATCTTCAAATAATGATTCATTGCTGAGTCTCCGCTGCAAGACCTAACTTCTAGTCTTCTAGGCGGGGACTACCTACGGAGTACGGAGTAGGTAAGTGACTAACCTTCATTATTATTCCGGACACTGTAAGTGTAGGGGCAACAGTTGGCGGTGAAGCGATTGATGATGATTAATCTATACTGTAGGAAGGGGATGCATTAATGGAAGGGTACCAAAGTGTACTGTGTCTTGTCAGTACTGCGACTTATTATTTTTTTAGTTTTTTAATTTTTTCTCTCTTTGTTTTCTTGCGTTGTGCCACCGACTTTCGTTCTGTTCGTGATTTGGTTATTTCCCGGGGCGCCCCTCGTGCCGACCGACGCTTTAGAGTTGATCTTCTCAGCTCCAACAGCCCGAAGCCTGAAGGGTGTCAGTGCTTCTGCCCTTCTCACACGACCCCCTTCTTCCCCCTCCCTTCAACTCAAATTTAAGTCAGACGCTCATTTCAATACCCTTTTTTCATTTCCCTATCCCTATTATACTTTTCAAAACTCCTTCGATCGCCCTTCCATTCATCATCTCCCTTCGCCTTCCCGCCTGGAATCCGTTCATTTCCATCACTCCTTTAACTCCCAAAATCTCCCCGGAAGCCCCGAAAGTC
Source organism: Hamigera avellanea (assembly GCA_027569715.1). NCBI lineage: Eukaryota > Fungi > Ascomycota > Eurotiomycetes > Eurotiales > Aspergillaceae > Hamigera > Hamigera avellanea. The sequence goes on from JAPDKU010000018.1 coordinate 198,765, forward strand.
GTTGCCGATCGACTGCATTCTTCACGGCCGTGGAATTCTACCGCCAACCCGACGACTTGTCGCCGCTGATGGGGGAATTTGAGACTGGAAAGAATTGATCCCGAAGTCAATCCAGCATGGGTTTACCACCCTCTGGAAACCACCATCGAAGGCGGAGTTCGGTGCTGGCTGGCACCGGCCCATCGTCTCAGCCCGCCTCGACTGACCAGAGAGAAGACCATCAGCGCGAGGAGCAGAAACCACTGGCGGCGGAAGAGACGGATTCGGACCTCTCGTCCATTGCGGAGAGCGTGGAGATGGACCACATGAGCTCGGACGATGATCTTCATGATGACGAGGAGACGGGTCTCACAGCGAAGCAAAAGCGTCAGAGACGTCGACGGCGGAAACATCGGAGACGACTGGATGCCCGTATTGCAGATGTCAAGGCCTTGCGACATGATATCCTTAGGTTGGGCGTGGCAGACAGAAATGTGATACAGAGATTGCTTGTGAATGGTTGTTTGATTCTCTTATGGTACTTCTTTTCGTTGTCCATATCAATTGTGAGTTATCTGCCCTATCGCTCCTGGATCTCCAAGCCAAAGGCTGACTTTTCGTCTCCTACAGTACAACAAATGGATGTTTTCAGACGCCAAAGATGCGGTCGTCTTCCCTTTCCCTCTCTTCACGACCAGCTTGCATATGCTCGTCCAGTTCACATTCTCCTCTATCATTCTCTGGATATTTCCGTCTCTGCGCCCTCGCAACCCGTCACCCGCCAATTCGCCAATGGACGAGTCAAAGCCCGTCCTCACGAAACTCTTCTACTTCACGCGCCTGGTGCCGTGCGGCACTGCAACGTCTCTGGACATCGGCCTCGGCAACATGTCCTTGAAATTCATCACTCTCACCTTCCTAACCATGTGCAAATCTTCCGCGCTTGCCTTTGTTTTACTGTTTGCATTCGTCTTCGGCCTCGAAACTCCTTCGGTGAAATTAATTATAATCATCGCCACGATGACCGTGGGTGTGATCATGATGGTTGCAGGAGAGGCAGCCTTCAATGCAGTCGGCTTTGCCTTGGTTATTGCATCCGCCTTCTTTTCGGGTTTCCGATGGGGGTTGACTCAGATTCTGCTTCTGCGTCATCCGGCGACGTCCAATCCCTTTTCCACGCTCTTTTTCCTGACTCCAGTCATGTTCTTCTCTCTTATTGTTATCGCACTACCAGTCGAAGGTCCTGCTGAGATCGCACAAGGCTTTAGGGCTCTGGCCGAAGCCCACGGTAGTCTGAACGGTGTCCTATTATTGATATTCCCTGGAATACTCGCATTCTGCATGATTTCGTCCGAGTTTGCGCTCCTGAAACGCTCCTCCGTGGTTACTCTGAGTATATGTGGTATCTTCAAGGAGGTGGTCACGATCAGTGCAGCGGGTGTGATATTCCATGACAAACTCACTGCAGTCAACATCACCGGTCTTATCGTCACGATCGGCAGCATTGCCTCGTATAATTACATGAAGATCTCGAAAATGCGCAGCGAGGCCCGAGACGGCGCTGTGGACCGAAGCCCGAATCTCGGTTCGGATTCGGACGGATTTGATTCCAGCAACGAGAGAACTCGCGGCGAGTACCGGAGTATTCGCAATCCGGAGGCTGGAATGGTCGGTTCGCCGCGTAACTCGCATGCAGACGAGAGCTTCAACAGGCCCGCGGATGGTCCGCCGGCGGGTCGAAATTCGTTCCGTGTCCGAGCCAGTGGAACCAGCAGCGGCTTGCAAAGCCTCTCGCTTCATGCCTCGGCGGTCACTGAGCACGACAGGCAGTTTTCGCCGCGATTGGTATCATCTCCTCTGAGAGCTGCGTTCTCTGCCACCGAAGTCGAGCATTCCCCTCACGCAGAGCGAGGCTCAAGCCCTGGAAGCAGTTCCACGTCGTCTTCCTCGTCTTAGGGTTTAGTGGATCTTGGCGAGTTCTCTTCCCGCTTTATATCGACAAAATCGCTATTCATACCATGATACCTCCCATCACATACATACTGGCCTGGAAGCCTGTGACGGGTGTCAATATTCTGTGTTTTCTTATGTGTACTACCCGGTATCATTATATCCGTCCGTTCGAGGCTGCTCACTAGGAAGGGGACGACCCTGGCGTCTGGAGTCTTAACTACGGAAGGCCACGTTTCGATATACATATGCTCTATTGTTTGTTTTCTTACCTGTCAACGTCCCTTTTGAGTATTAGTGGAGGCGAGCTTGTCGGCAGTGATGCTTGGGTATATGGTCATTGGGTCTAGATTACTAGAATTGTTGTGAATGATACCACTGGTTCAATCTCCTTTCAACAAGTGGACCATCCACGTATTCATAGGTAGTCAATGCAAGACGGGCTCTCAGGCCCATGAAAAGTGAAGGTCGACAATGACTCGGACCTGTTTCTTTTTCTTTCCCGTTCCTATATAATAAATAATCTTACAACTCCACCGTCCGACGGCGGATGGCAGTCACCTCTATCCGTGTCGCACACGACACTTGTAAACGAGGGTACCCTTCCAAACTGGAAGACACACTCCCCCCAAAATAAAGGGAAACCAACCGGGCAAACAATCTACTCACTCGTCTTCGCGTTCACTGCCCGACGAAGCCTTCCGTCTCGTACTCGAGGTTGTCTTCTTCCCCATCATTTCCACCAAGGTCTTCTGACCCTTCCCCTTGGCCGGAGCCTTATTCTTCTTTTTCGCCTCGGCCTCCAGCTTCCGATCGTACTGCTCCTGGTGCTTTTCACGGCTCTCCCGTCCTTGCTCGGCCAACTGCGCTTCCAGAGCCTTGAACTCGGCGCCCTCGGGATCCATCCCGATCAACGACTCGAGGAGTTTGATTTCGCGCGCCCACACGGACGGATCGGCGACGAGGGGGGCCGGCTTCGCGCTGGCCGGTTTCTTCTTCTTCTCCTTTGCGCGTGTTTTCTTTTTCGAAGCCGCGGCAGCGTCGCTGTCACTGCCACCTGCTTCTTCGTTCGCTTCTTCGCCGTCGTGACGACAACCCGTCGTTTCGGTTCGGGCGGTTGGAACGGCCGACGCGGGTCGATCGATGGGCGTCTCGAGGATCATCGGGAGGCCCTCGAACCGCGGCTCGTTCATCACGTTGTGGAACGCTCGGAGCCCCAAGAAGCCGGTGCCGATGTTGGCGTGGAGGTCGCGTTTGCTTCCGCGGGGCGCTTTGGAGTCGTTGAGGTGCAGGGCTCGCAGGTGTTTGATGCCGATGAGGTCTTCGAATTCGGCCAAGAACGCCTGGAAGCCGGACGGGGAGGCGAGGTCGTATCCGGCGGCGAAACTGTGGCATGTGTCGATGCAGATGCCGATGCGGGAGTGGTGTTCGGTGGGAATGAGGGCGAGCAGGTCCCGGAATTCACCGAGGGAGCCGCCGATGGTGGTGCCGTGGCCGCACATGGTCTCGAGGACCGGGATGACGGTTGATGTCTCCGTGAGGGCGTTGGTGAGGGCGTTGGCGAGGCGGGAGAGTGCCGATTCGAGCGTGGTTTGGTTGGCGCTCCCGGGGCTGATAAAAAAAAAAGGGTTTTAGCTGCTTGCTGCCTTGGTCATATTGGGGCGGAATCTGTCAGACTCACTGGAAGTTGTAGAGCTTGATTCCGAGGGCTTCGCAGCGGCGTAGGTCATCGAGGAAGGAGTCGTAGGCTTGTTTGGCCTTGGCTTTGTCCTCTTGCGCGAGGTTTACGAGGTACGAGCCGTGAGGGAGGACGTATCTAAAGAAAATGTTAGAGCTGGTGATGAAATATGGGTTTTGTTCTTCTTTTTCTTTCGTGACTTTTTTTTTGTCTTCTCTGGTAGTTCTACCTGATTTTGTATTCGACTGAAGGACGTCATATATACTCACTTTGCTGCATCATATTTCTGTTCTTCACAAAGTCGACGAAACTCATCTCTGTGATCATCTTGGAGCGGAGGGTTGTCCCATTTTCTCTGGGACTTCAGAAACAGCGCAAAGGCATTTCCACTTTAGGGGACAAGTTAGCGTGTCTAGGGAATCACGCTGCAACATCGGGATAAGGGATCCTTACCCAATATGTGTGCTATTGCTGACGGCATTGAATACTCCTGTATAGAGATAAGTATCATAACGAAAAGAAACGCAGAAGAATCCATCTACAACTCACCCTTCGCGGCGCTGACGTGGGCTCCGACGAACATGCGGAGCCCCTGTGTCCTCGCTGCCAACGGCATGGCTTCGGCTTCGGCTTCGGCTTCTTTCTTGGTCTGTCTCTTCTTTGACGTCTTTTTGGTCACAGTCGTTTTCTCTTCGATGTCCTCCTCTTCTTTCTTTACTTTTGCCGCGTCGTTGTCCGCGCACAATGAGCCGTGTTTGGCAGAAGACCTTTTAACTTTAGCACTGACAGAAAGATCTGCTTCCTGTTCAATTTTGGTGGTCAGGGTGTGAGATGTAGTCACTGGGAGGTCTTCCTCTACTTCGATGGTTTCTCGTGCACCGTTGATTGCAGGTTGACCTGAAGGCGAAGACGGAGTCCGCTCTTCTTTTGCTCTGAACCGTTTGGACCTTCTGCGAGGCGACTGCTCCGGCTCATCGATTGGTTTCCTTTTGCTTGCTCTGCTCTTTGGGGAGCTCAGTGCCGATGGAGATGCTTTTGCATTCAATATTGAGGGTTCGGCGACAACACCAGGGGCTCCTTTGCGGGAACCACGAGGAGGCATAGTAAGTCTGGTTACTTACTACTCAACCTCCGATGCCTTTTCAATCTTGATAAGTGACAAGCCCCAACTTTGTGGGGAAGTAGATCGTCTGATAAGTGATAACTGTGGTGAAATGGCAATGTATGGGCAGAGACTTCGGCGTTCTGTGGTTGGTTCCTCGTCTGGAACGCCACTGGTGACTGCCGCTCTCCCGACTAGTTGTTACTGTAATTTCCAAAACATACGCAAACCAACGCAGAGAAAAAGAAGGTTTTGAATTACAACTTCTTGTAGGAAGCGACAGAGAAGCGACTTGGAGGCAAGGTTACTGTCGACGTCATGTCAACTAGTGAACACTTCGAATACAAATCCCAATTCTCTCGCTTCTTATACAAGAGTTAATTAAAGAACAACCAATGTCACATTCAAGCATTGACCTTGTAGAAGGCTATTCTCAAAGAGGGATAGCTCATCACGTGGCTGTCTCCAGGGCAACGCCCTGTTTATCGATCAACCGTCGAGGGGCCAGAATCGAATCTCCGCAACATTCTGATTCATCGGTGAGAGCGCGATCGCCCAGTGTCTTTATCTTGATTCAACAAAGACAACGCATCCGGGACAGAGGTGGACTAACAATACAGCAGCAACACTTGACGAACAGCAACCTCTCATTCTTGCTCGACGACACACCTAATCAGCAAACCCATTTGACCGCCCGAATTCCTCGATCTCGTCGCCGCAATGGCGGCCTCGAACGACCTCATCAACTTCGATATTATCGAGGCCCAGAAAGAAAATGTCCAGTCTCTACCTGGAGGACGGTCGGCAAGAGAGCTTGCACGGATCTTCTCGGCAGGCAAAGAGAGCGACCCCTTGGTGGCCCCGTCACCGAACGACACCAGGACTCTCAACGATGCCATCAGGCAGGAATATGAGGCCGAAGTGCAGGCTATAGATGAATCAGATGACCCTCTTGATGTATACGATCGCTATGTGAAATGGACGCTCAACGCTTACCCCTCTGCTCAAGCAACGCCAGAGTCAGGTCTGCTGCCCCTTTTGGAGCGCGCAACGAAATCATTTCTTTCATCACCGCACTACAAGAACGACCCACGCTATCTACGCTTGTGGTTACATTATATCAGACTTTTCTCCGATGCCCCACGCGAAACATTTGCCTTCCTTGCGCGACATCACATCGGAGAGGGGCTAGCACTTTTCTACGAGGAATTCGCAGCCTGGCTCGAAGGCGCGGGAAGATGGACCCAAGCGGAGGAAGTATATAGGCTGGGCATCGAACGGGAGGCTCGACCAACCGAACGCCTGCTTCGGAAATTCGGCGAGTTCCAGCAAAGATACGAGCAACACTCACAAGATGCTGGGCCGTCGTCGCCTGCATTGCCAGCCGTCCGTCCGGCGCTGGCAGCTAGGGTCGACCCATTTGCATCCTCCGCCAGTCCTTCCCCTGATCCTCAGGCTCAATCAGCTAGACCTGCCCTTGGAGGCGGTGGCGGCTCGAAAACCAGATCCGGAAAGCCAAAGATGGCCATTTTCTCGGACGCGGACTCCCCGGCTAGTCAATCTGCGATAGGAGAGGGACGATCGAAAGGATGGGAGAATATTGGATCACTGGGGGATCGTCGGAAGGAGAACAAGATCGAGGCAAAACCATGGGCGGGCGAGACTCTGAAGGCGGGAAAGAAGGCTGCGCCTACCCAGAAGATGACTATTTTCAGGGATGAGGTAAGTACCGTTTGATTGATCTCCCTACTTACGACCTCCATATATTTACGATCACAGGACTAATTTCTGGCATGGAACCATTTGGTTTACGTTTTCATGTATTCAGTCCAATCAAAAATTATCCGCGCAAGAGCCAATGCAACCTAAACAAGTTCCAGAACATCATGTAAGGGAAGCGATAAACCCGCGTACAGGAAGACGAGAACGTGTATTTGTCAACCTTGAAGCAGTATACCCGGATTATAGAAACCCTGGCCACGAGGTCAGCTTTGAAGAACTTCGGGCAATGAGTCGGGGTTGGATGGATAAGGACTGGCGTTCACAGAAAGAGCCACTCAAGCAGATATCTGGCAACGCCCCTTATGCTGATCAGTCTGTCGAGAGGATGCCCAGCGACACCGAAAACGAACTGCCCACGCAGCTTATGCAGGGCCTGGTACTCCACGAGAAGAAAACTCGGCAGTCAGAACAAGGAGTAGGCCAGGAGGGAAGCCATGATGGCAAGGCCGGGAAAGCAAGAAAGCTGAAGCTCCGCGAAGTGAAGGGAGAAACCCAGACAAGTAGGACTCTTGCCGTCGATTCGTTGCTGCATGGAAGCTAATCGACATGGCAGTTAAAATGAATTTCGATTCACCGACAAAACCCAAAATACGCCGGAAGAGTACTGCTGAACCTACGATGACTATCCATACGCGTGCTGCTACCGATGAGATCTACAGCATCTTTAACCAGCCATTGAAGGCCGAGACGGAAGATCGAGCAGACAGTCTATGTGGCAGTGATTATGAGGATGATGACTATACGAGTGCCGGGGAAAGCACGTGCACAGGACGTATATCGGCAGCTTCGAGTGATTTTGGCGACGATGTGACGAACACATTCCATAAATCCATCGAGGCAGGCGCCGATGAATTTGATGAAGATGACGACCACACACAGGCCGAAGGTGTTGCACCCGGTGAATGGACCGAATTCACTGAAAGCAAACATGTGTTATCCCCCAAGGATCGGGAAACCATGCCCTCAACGACTGCTGAAGATCCCGAGCACTTTGACGACCACGAGACAGATGCTGGCAGAGGGAGATTTGTTCCCGAAATGCCTGAAGATTATGATCCGCCCCATGGGCCCTATCGTGACCCCGCGGTCGTAGCCCAGAATCGCTTGCCCTTCATGACGCCTATCGTCGAGCAGACAGAGTACTCTCTTCCGTCCATGACAGCCGCCAGAGCCCAACTCTACAACGCCAAAACACCATCCAAGCCCATGCAAGGCAGTGGTCAAACGCCCCCTGGCATGCCTACGATTGGAGATCTCCTCCTATCCAGCCCCGATCTTGGTGCTACGCCACAGCAAGAGGACAAGTTTATGGGTTTCATCGACGATGTGGCTCCGAGTCCAACGGCAATGAAGATGCGCGCTAGCCCTAAGATTGGCTTGCCCGTAAAGGAAGAACGTGGAAGCCAGGCAGTCATCAAAGATGCTCTGTGTAATCCTACCGACAAAGGCATTCGCAAGACCATTCTGGAGTCTCTCAATCCACCATTGACATCATACCATGGCTACCACGATCATTCCGAGCGACAAGGCGGCCATGCCTCCGAAATCCAGAGGTTCGTGAAAGCCCTAAGCAAGCGGCCGAAGAGTGGCGACAAAGCCTCGTTTGACACGCCCATCCTCGACTTCCCTGGCGCTGAGAGGAGCTATGTCATCAGGCGGGAACTGGGCGCTGGTGCATATGCTCCTGTGTACCTCGCGGAGAGTGTCGACAGCTTGGAGGCTTACCCATCTTCCGAATCCGAGAGCGAAAACACGTACGAGGCCAAGAGACAAGCATTGCAACTGCGTCAGTCCCCGAGGTATGGGCTCGAGGCGATCAAAATGGAAGTCGGACCTCCGGGCCCATGGGAATTCTACATGATCCGAACTGCGCACGAACGGTTGATGCGCCAGCCGTCGATTTCCCGCGCCGCCGATAGCATCATCCGGGCTCACGAGATGCACGTTTTCAAAGGCGAAAGTTTCCTCGTCGAAGATTACCGCGGACAGGGGACACTGCTGGACCTCGTCAACGCCATCCGCAACGAGTCCCTCGCCAACAACAGCAACCCCGAAGCAGGAATGGACGAAGCGTTGGCCATGTTCTTCACCGTCGAGCTCTTCCGGACCGTCGAAGCGCTCCACGCCTGCGGCATCCTGCACGGCGACATCAAAGCCGACAACTGTCTCGTCCGATTCGACGACATGGCAGCCGCCCCATCCCTCGTCGACCTCGACGACGACGAGAACGCCGACCCGCGCGAGATCCACTACTCCCCTCGCGGCGCGTTCGGCTGGCGCCACAAGGGACTCTCGCTGATCGACTTCGGCCGCGCCGTCGACATGCACGCCTTCGCGCCGTCCGTCCAGTTCGTCGCCGACTGGAAAACCGGCAAGCACGAATGCAACGAGATCCGCGAAATGCGGCCCTGGACGCATCAGATCGACCTCTACGGCGTCGCCGGGACGGTCCACGTCATGCTCTTCGGCAAGTACATCGAGTCGACCTCGGTCCGCGGGGACGCCGCCAGCCCCAACGCCCACAGCACCGCCGGACCCAAGACCTACCGCATCCGCGAGTCCCTGAAGCGGTACTGGGATCGGGGGATCTGGAGCGACGTGTTCGATCTGCTCCTCAACCCCGGAGCGGAGCGGTGGGTGGCGATGGAGCGCGGCGGCGGCGTGCGTGCCGTGCAGCAGGATGAGAACGTCCCGCCGGCGCCTGCGCTGCCGGTGTTGAAGTCCATGAAGCACCTGCGGCAGAAGATGGAGGCGTGGTTGCTGGTGAATGCGGAGAAGAAGGGTCTTGCGCTTCAGATTCGGAAGCTGGAGGCTTTCTTTGCGGAGAAGAAGAGGAAATTGGAGAGACATTGAAATATTGTGGATTCTTTGCTTGGCTTGTGATGATTTGCTTACGATCAAACTTTTTGACCTCCCCTCCCTCCTTTGTTATACCCCCTGCAGCGTGGGCGTTTTCGGTGTTACACCATGGATTGTTTCCGTCTCTTCTGCTTTCGATGTGAGAAAGGCTCATGGATCTCCTGTTTCTAAACTGCCTCTGCTTCTGTTACACACTGGTTTTAATAACCTGTTATCCTTTCGTTCGAATTTTACAAAAGCATAGAGATGTGCCAAGTCTAGAATCTAGTAAACCAAGGGAAAAGGTAAGACTCAGAAGTAAAAAACAACACTGATACTCAACTGCCTTGACGATCCAGCTAAGCTATTTATTTACACCAAGCCACATGATTCGAACGCGCGGAACCCAGACGATTCGTTAAGCAAAGCGCTCAACTCCAAGAGGAAGTCAAGATATCCTGCAGTATCGTCAAAGAAGGTGAAAAAGAAAGTCGAGAAATGGAAAATAACAAAGGTTTTGCAACAATGATCTGACGATTTATGCAAGCCATGAAGCAGACAAAAGCTTAGAACAAAATCCAAATCAGATTCGAAGCGATCAGAATGAGAAGAGAAGTAGATAAAAGAAAGAAAAAATAGAAAGGCAACAACAACAAAATCGTGCCAATTATGCAGAAGCAGGCAAAAGCCAAATACAAAAACTTGAACCGCTCGCATAAGACATTAGCATGTCATGTCATCTATGAGGTCATTTCTCCACGTCCAAGTCATCAATGCGTGTTCGGAAAAAGGGGCATGTACGGGTCGTTGTCGTGACGGGCCATGTTGAAATGGAATGAGGTGAGGGGGAAGAGACAAAGGTTGGAGTCAAGCAGCATGCAGACCAACAAAGACAAGAACTCTTTTATTCCGGGGTGCTGTGTACCCCATGTCCTGTATGGGGGAAAGAAGCAAGGAAAAAAAGAAAGAAGGAAAGAAAAGAGAGAATGACTGGTAGGTAGGTGAGGAAGAAAAAAGGAAAGGTAGTGAGCGACAGAGTGGGCGATTTCCACTTCAGAGCAGCGATGACAAGTTATGGGGGCTCTGTCGTTTTGGATGCAGAGCTCCCACATATCATGCTGTCTTCTTGTGGATTGGGGAGAAAAAGGAAAAGGAAACCGGAGGGTCAAAGAGTGTGAGTGAGCTTGTGTTGGAATGCAATTGTTCCTCCCAAGCAGAGGCAGGAACCAAGAGATCCACGGAGTCATCACATCTGGTGCTGTCAAACCACTATTAGAAGTCGGCATGACTTTCAAAATGCATTGAGCACATTTGTAAGATGGATGAATATCGGGTGAAGAGATTCTCGATTCAGGCCACCGGATGAAAGGTTGAGATTTTTTTTTTTCTTTTTTCGCTGGGGTTTTCACTTTTTTCGTTATTTTTGATCCTGTCTTCGGTCTGATCAGAAAACAAGAAGTAGAGGAGAGTTCGTTTATCATGTCGTTACAGTCGTCAATGCCGTTTCTGTCATAATTCTTTTAGGAAGCTCAACGCCACAATACAAATCATCCAATCATTAGGTGAACGAGTAGCAATTCGCAAAAGCGCGGTCATTGTCGGTGGTGGGCGAAGGGCGTGTTCAGTATCTGTCGGCGGATACGCTCCGCATCTGAGATACCCTCCTCGATGGGGTCATATGGGAGTGTGCTCGCCATCTGCGGCTCCTGGGAGGTATGAACTGGTCCAATGGGTCTTGGATTGCTCGCAAACGGGTCGGATAGGGAGGGTGCGTGTCGAACGAACTTCGCCTTAAATTCAGGACGTTTGACTGTGTCCATCTTGAATGGTGACCCGAGCCGTTTGATGGATTCACCACCTAGGTTGAGCAGAGGATTGACGACGGGCTTCTCGACGGGCGCGTGCTCGTCTGATTCCGACAAATTCCAACGAGAAGGTGGGGAGAAGAGTTGGTTGAGGCCCCTTGAGTTGACACCGCTCACTGTAGCTCCTCGGTTCCGGATGCGTACACGGCGTTGTCCATCGACATACAGCTTGTTTTCGCGGATCAATTCTTCTAAGCGATGATCTGTGTCCTGTTCGTTCGACGCGACTTCCGAAGCAAGCTGATTCTGAGAATAGCTTGACGCCGGACTTGCAAAGGTGCTCATTTGCGGCATTCGTGCCAATGGTCGCAGACGCGAGTCTGTCACGTGGATGGTCTCGCGTCGGCCCATGGGTGTACGAGGGCGAGTTCTTTGTCTCAAGTGGTCGGGACCCCAAGTCTTGTAGACAAAGGGAGATCCTAGACGAGGGACAGGGCCAGGATCGCCAAGACTGACAGAACGATTCGTGAGGTTACCCGGCACAATATTCTTACTGCTATGTTGGACTGGATTATTGAACCATTCACTCTTCACGTCTTCAGTTGCAAGTTCAGTGAGCTGACCAGCAACAGAGCTTGCGACCAAGGACACGCCCAGATCACGGGTTGCGAAGGCCATTGTGTTGTTATCGGAGACTTCGACACGCGGGGACTGTTGCGAAGAGCGCGACAATAGATCTGGGAGAGGTTCGGGGCTCCGAGATTCCATCATTCTTTGATAGTAAGGTGTGATGGAGAATTTGCGCTTACACAGCAACTTGAGCCTTCGCCTTGTCGATGTTTCTGATTTCGGCCAGGAAGGTTTGGGATAATCGGTCTTCGCCGTGGGTGTGGTGCTACCGCTGCGACTTTCCGCTGATAACATCTTGCGACTGCCGAGGCCGGCCGTTGCAGCGGAAGGTCGGCCGAATCGAAGTCGTCTCTTGTGCCAGGTCCTCTTTGCTTCCCGCGCGACTCGATGGGTTACTCCGAGAGGTGGAATGCTGCCCGGCGTCATCTTGAAGGGGGTTATTGTCGGGTCTTGCAGGTATAGTTGATAAGTGTTCCAGAGGTGATTGTCCATTTCCAGTGTCCAACGCTCTCTCCGAGGCAGCTCCCGCGGCTTGTTCCTCTGCTGCCTGGGCGCTGACGGCGTTTCGAGGACTTCTTTTCGTGGGATTTCGATATGGAAGAAAGGGTCGTAAGTGTCGCTCTCTATGCTCGTGCAGCTTCCACCAATTGAAGGCCGGGATGCGAACGTTTCGATTGAAGACACGGAGGAATTGGAGGCATTGGAACATGCTGAGCCGGGGCGCTGGATAGACGTTCCAAGACTTTCATGATCCCAAGGACTCCAATTATCTGCATTGTTCGAATCGGTTGGTCCCGCCCGAATCTGTGCAGGGGGCGTCTTCGGATTCAATCTCTCTCGCGGGGGTGCTAAAAAACGGTCATTGGCGATCGGAATCCTGGGGTCCAACTCATTGACCTCGGTATCGCACGGAGAGGGCACTTCAATCGATGGTAGCGGGATGTCTGAGAAGTTGGGATTGAAAATGCTCGGATCGAGGTCACTTCTAGCGAATATGTCGGTCCCCGAACGAACTCGGGACTTTCGCGGACGGCAAGTGGCATGTCGAGGCGGAGCCGGAGGGACATCTAGATGGATTGAAGCGCGCTGGGGGGTCCTTGGCTCTCCATCTGTCGTTGGAAAAGTGAAATTTTTGGGCAGAGTGCGCGAGAGACCTTGCTGGCGAAAAGCCATGGTGGACGATAATGCGCGTCTCCCGATTCCAGTAGATCGCAGGCGAACAGCGGAAGTTACTGGAGTTGTCGATTCGATTTATTACGTTCGAGACGGCTATGCCACTATCATTTCGCTTGTCAATTCTTGCGCAATTTTCAATGAGATCTGGGGCTGCAGGTCATAACAGAATATCGTCGATGACTATGATATCCCGCGCCTCTTCTTCACGTTATCTCAGGTTGTTGGCTTGCGCGAAGCCTGCAGGCGCACTATTTCGCAGGCGAAGGAAAAGGAAAATGGACTTCGGTCAATGGACGATCTTTTTTCTTGATTTTTTGGGAGACGAATTTTCGGTTGCGATGGTGATGGGCGCGTTGTATAGGTTGGGGGGGGTGTCGTGAGTCGTTAACTAGAAAGCAAGGAAATCGGATAAGGAATTGTGGTTTCGTCAAAGTGTGAGAACTAGGAGAGTCATGGAGCGATTGAAGATCGGTCGTCGATACGATATCGAGTTCGTGGGATCGAATCGGCGCACGCGATTGAATTCACTGATCCCGATTCACTGAGGATTCACATCGAACAGCTTCCGCGCTCCATTGCTCCGCTTGGATTGTCAGACGGGAGTATGGGGAAATGTCCGTCGTTCAAACTTCACACACGAAAGCACCAGACCAACAAAAGAAACGAAATGATAGCCCAGAAGAATGAGACAGTATAGGGGGAGGCAGACCAGCCCGGACGTGACGTGCGAGCAACGCGCTCGCAGAGAAAGATGGCTGGTTAGAGGGAAGAGAGAGAGAGAGAGAGAGAGAGAGGAATGGAGATATTTGCCGCCGGCGCAGGCCTGACAAGCCGTCACTTTCGGTGCTTGTTGTACTGTAAAGTTGGTCGCTAACCGTGACTAACTCAGGGGTTCCACCTCCCCGAATCACGGTCCGTAAAACACGTCAAAGACTCCGACTGGAGTGACCAGTCTTTGCCAGCGGAAACTAACCAATTGTTACCAACTTTTGGCAACTTAGCACTTTAACAGGGCCTCAAAATGGATTAATGGATACACCCGTATGGTTCCTGGTGGAGCTCCCAGTGGATAGAGTCAGAGAGCGGTCTTTGCGGCCATGTCGATGACAATAATAATAGCGATGGCGATGAGACGGTGTACAACGCCAACGGTACGGAATGCGGAGTCGATCTGATCTGCCCGCCGAATGACCTTCTTTGGCCCGGGTATCCCGTGACTCCAACCAACTTTACCAAGGAATCGAAGATATGTGCGAGAGGTCAAAAAGCGCGTTTGGGTTCGTTCTTTTTATCTCCTCGATGCGTTTGTTTTGATTCTCCAATTGTCTTTCCTAATTAGTAGACTTCTACAGGTTCTACGTCGGCTGCAGAGAAGCCTGCCAGAGAAGGTACCGATCATCGACTAGAAAAGGAAAGAAGAGAGAAAAAAAAAAAGTCTTTCTCACTCCCACTCGAGGCGCGGAAACTAGGGATAGCAGCGTCTGGCCGCCGTGAATCTCAGAGGCTGGTTAGTGGATAAACGGACGAGACGCACCCTGTTGCTGCCGCCTCACCGCGCCCAACGATCTTTATGCGCTAGGCCTGTCCGTTTGGTGACCTCTCCAGGCTCTCCTGGATGCAGAGGAAAAACCGAGACCGCAAATGACAATGCTCACGGTCGAGTCCTCTGCAGGAGCTGTCTACAAACCGGCCCACGCAGTCCTCGAGAAGTGGTCTCGTTGAGGCTTGAGCTTCCCCAGCATTCGCACTGCTGCAGGCCTGCAAGTTCCTCGACATTAGCTGCAAGGGTTAAAAGCAGCATCACAGAGATGTTGGCCGACAAGAAATAACGGCAAGACTAGGTTCTTCCTAGAATGGCTTTTCTCACGCCCACACAGACACACACTCACTCTCTCTCTCTCTCTCTCGTCCCCCAATGGAACGGCCAAGTGATTACTCCAGAAGTGAATGTGCGCTGACCTGGGTCTGTCTCGTGGACCAAATTGGTGGCTGGGAGACTTCGAAATTGGGTCACGCTGGTCGTTGGTCGGGCCCGCGAGAGGACAGTCTCGAGCGTCTAAAGAGCAGTGGTAAACTCGCGCTCGTCTCAAATTCCTGCAGCCGACTCCACCACTCGGCACAGGCTCTGTCTTGTATGACCGCGTACGTTGTGCGACTTGCAGCCACGAGACGCGACTAACCGCCTTGCCAAGGCTGGCTTTTGATGTAGGCCCAATCTCTATATTATTAGAGAGGGAAACCTGTTCATCATCACATTCCATGCCCAATTGCTCAGTAAACAATCAGTCGTGGCCATGAGTCGGACTCTGACTATAGATCGGATGAATTGGTGGGAATGGTGAGGGGGTTTAGACCGTGACATCCCGATCTTCTCGCTTATCGGAGATTTCGGGGGGACGATAATAGTGAGGGGTAAGTACTAAGACACCGCCGACACGTCCGACGCGCGTCTGTCGCGCGTAAATAAATTACGGTAAATTGCTGTAAAGCATCTCCATACTGGTCCACTTTCACCACCAACATCTCGAACTGCAGTTCCCTCGTTCCAACTTCTGTGATCCAGGACCTATGCCATGGGTCTGTGGAGCCCTTGAACTGCTCTAGATATATATTCAAAGCTCCATTTTTCGACGGTATTTACTGCAGGAACCGAGAAAGGAGCTCTTTGTTTGTGCTTCTTATTTGGGATCACCCGTTCCTGTTCCTGTTCCTGTTCCTGGGACGCAAATAGCAACATCGATGCTCCACTCCAGCTCTTTTCTTTGTTACAGACCATGACTAACCGATTCAAGGTAGACCATCGTCCAGAGAGACCGGACAGTGCACACTTTATTATTACAAAGCCCGCAGACTTTCGAGGCTTCCCATCCACCTTAGGTAAACATGGATCTCATACCTACCTACTGTATAGTGTATACAGTAACATCTCAGACCAAGGAGATTGGCCCAATGGCAATCAACCTACCTGGGCAACTTGTAGGTTGTATAAGGTATGATCTCCAAACGGCCCAGCCGTTTGGATCCATCCATGTAGCGATCGCCACATGCATCCATTGGTATCCGCATAAAAACCATCATATCTTCTCTCCCGTGAATGGCCCGCGACAACCACCCAATGGAAAGATCTGCCGCCCTTGCTTTTTTTTATTTTTCGTTTTCTTTTTCTTTTTTATCCAACCCTCCAAGGCTTTCTGCTGCTGCTGCTGCTGTCGCGCATCTGCAGACGTCTGCGACTGCATTCACCTGATTTGGGATTCCTTGCTTTGGGGATCCGAATCCGAGGAGGAAGTTGGATATCATTCCAGCTTTTCTCGAGGGCAGGTTCTGTGTATTTTGTTTTGTATGTATTGTGCTACATGTGTATATTTATAATACTGGACTCGCGTCATAGCGCAATGGAGAATATTATTTTCATCCTGATGCCTTTGTTGACATCTTTCAGTTTCCCCAGATCTTTTATGACCCCGTTCTCCCCCCTGAAGACCGTCCATCATTCACCGAGGCTAGACACGTCGATATCCGGCTTCCGAGACTTGAAGAGCAACGTCACCGTCGGATCCGCCGTGACCTCCGTGCCGATTTCGAATGACTTGGGCCGTTCTCGATCCTCGGCGAATTTCCAATCATATTTCATCAGCATGTGGATGAGGATGATCTTGAGCTCGTTCGTGGCGAAGAATCGACCGGGGCACACGTGCTGGCCGTGGCCGAAACCGAAATGCTCCGGGCTCGTCGAGACGAACTGATACCGGTGCTCGTTTCTAGGCTCCTGGCGCTTGTGCAAGAACCGACGTCCGTTGAATTCCTTGGCGTTCTCGTAGACTGACTCGTCGGTCATGATGTGCCCCGAGACCATGGTGGTCGCGCCCTTGGGGATGATCTTGCCGTCGGAAAGCTTGATGTCTTTCATGGCAAGACGATGGATGCCAGCTGGATTGCGGTCGTTAGAGGAAGTCATCGGATATTTGGGTCAAGTAGGTACTTACCAATGTTAGTCGGATACAGGCGGAGGGTTTCTTTCAGCACGCTGTCCATGAGTTTCATTTTCGTCAAGCTGGACTTTCTCAAGACACCATCTTCCTTCAGGACGGTTCGGATCTCTTCGCGCAGAGCTTCTGTATACTCTGGATACGCAGCCAAGTCATAGGTGACATTCGTGAGAACGTGGGATGTGGTGTGTATCGCAGCCAACGAAAGGGCTACTTGGCCCAACGCTGCATCGAAAGGTCTCCCTGCGGCCGTTTCTTGGAACCAATCCAGAACGTCCTGGTGCGTCTTGGGCGGTCCTTGGTCGACCAGCTTGCCTTCCTTGATCAACTGCCGTCGTGTGAGTTCCCGTTGAACGATGGCGCGTGCGATGCCGAGACGACGTCGCATCCTCCGAATCGGGGGCAAAAACCAGTGTACAAGCGGACGCAGGAAAGAAGGCCACATTCTGAAATCCCGAACGGCAAAGAAGGCGTCAATTGCAAAATTCACTGCCACGTCCAACCACTCTTGGTCGCGGCAGATCGTCTCGCCCAGAAAAACGAGCGAGGAGATCCGGGCAACCATATGCGGGACTTTCTGCGCAAAGACATAGGGCTTCCATTCTGGAATCTGGCATTAGACAGGCAGGCCACAGATCTTATGCACGGTTAGCTTCCAAGCGCACCTTCGGAGTAAGGGAAGGTATCTTCCAGTGCTGCAGCGGTTTCCCTCGAGAGAGGGATCATGAGAGGGCCTGGTTTATGGTGGTCAGAACGTAGTTGCATCAAAGGCAGCATTGCTTACCAAGAGCCTTGGTCAGCTTGAACTTGACCACGTCAATAAGGATATTTTCATTGTCTACCGTATCGAACACCTCGAATCCTGGATATTTCCCTCCGAAGAACGCCTGGAGTACGGTCAGTATAAATACATTCTGTACATTGCATCAGGAGATCCAAGGCACCTTTCTCATCGCTTCTTCGAAACTCAGATCTGGGTGACTCTTGACTTCATCCATGTAGCGAGGGTGCAAGACGACCATGGGCCGAACCGAGGTCATGATCTGAAAGACGGTTTTGCCCTGCGACAGACAACTTCATCGTCAGCCGCTTCCATTTCTCAAATGAGGCTGGATATGGTCACACCTGATCGAATCCCTGGGCCATGAGCTCCCTGGCCGACGTAACAAAGCGCATCTTGGCAGCTTTGTTGGTCCATTCCGAGTGGTTCTTCCCGATCAAGGGAACGCCCTTGTAGGGGAACTCGTCTGCGAAGTCATTGTAGAGGGTTGTCAAGAGAATCACGATCAGGGCGACCAAGACACTTGACAAGGCATAATGGTTCTCGAGGAATTCTGTGATCGGCACCATGACTGATTGTCATTGAGGTGGTCTAGCATGGTCAGGTGATGGGCAGGTGTCATGTAAGTTACAAAGAGAGAGTCTTTAATAATCCGAGTGGGCCGTTTGGCTGCAACATATTAATAAAGGAAGCAACGGTTCGGCAACGACGGGAGCAATTGGAAGCTAAGCTCGGGCTTAGATTAGTTTCGCAGGTCTCATTTCTACATTGAGTCGATCAATACAGTAGTAATACTAGAAATACTTCAACCGACCATAGAATGAATTCAAATTTAGAATGCAGATCTCTCATTTCGACGGATTGTCCGGACACAATTCTCATAAAATCAGTGACCATCCATAGGTTATCAGTTTCTCCAGTAAATATACTAGACTATGGAACCACATAAATGAAGTTGATGAACTGCAGCCGAAGCCATGTAAGGGTTTACAGGACTGTGTGACGGTTAACCTTCTAAGTTCTGGGAGGAAAAAGAAAAAAAGGCCACGAGACCCCAACGATGACGCCAAGACCCGCATCGATCGTTGTCCGAAGACAGATGCAAACGTCCTTATCTTCTTCTCTTCTTCTTCTCTTCCCTCCTTCACTTCAAGTCTGTCTGCATTAGAATTACTACAAATAATTCCAAGTCTATAGTCTATTTCTTCCATTAATATCCTCATCTTTCTAAAGCTATTAAATAATTCACCGCAACCAGTCATACCACGACATACATATATATCTTCCTTTACCCCGCATTTCCCACCTTATCAAGTCAGCACAGCACAGTCAGTAATACACCATCTCAGCCATCACCATGGGAGACTACGGGCCCAGCATTCAGTCCCAGGCTGAACAAGCACCTCCGAATCCGACCATTGACCCCGTTGCGTCGGACGGAATCTCCGTGCTCGTGACGGGTTTCGGGGTAAGTCTATATACTTTGCTGCAAGATGATCACTGAATACATACTACCCTATTCCACCTCAACCAGCCCTTCAAAACCAACCTCGTCAATGCATCGTACCTAATCGCCTCCTCTCTCCCCTCATCGATAACCCTGCCCGCCCCGAAAAACGACGGCTCCTCCACCACCCCGCGCCGCATCTCCATCCACGTGCACCCCTCCCCGATCCCCGTCGCCTACTCGACCGTCCGCTCCACCGTCCCCGCCCTCCTCGACGACTACGCCCGCGCCCACGCCGGCCGCCGCCCGGACCTGGTGATGCACATGGGAATCGCCTCGACGCGCAGCTACTACTCGGTGGAAACCCAAGCCCACCGCGACTCCTACCACATCGCGGACATCAAGGGCCGCTCGGGCTACGAAGACGGCGAGAAGCCGTGGCGCGAACTCGGCCTGCCGCCGCTGATCCAGCCGGGTCCCGCTTCTTCGACCGCGTCGTCCGGCGCAGCAGCACCGTCGTCGACAATCGCAAGCGCGTACCCACCCGACGCGCATTTCCTGGAGACGTGGAAGGCGTTCGTGCCGCTGGGCGCCGACGTGAGGATTTCCGACGACGCGGGGCGGTATCTGTGCGAGTTTATCTTCTACACGAGCCTGGCGCAGGCGTGGAGGGAGGGGAGGGATCGGAACGTGGTCTTTTTCCACGTGCCGGGGTCGTGCGAGGACGGGGATGTCGAGTTGGGGGTCAAGGTGGCGGTGGGGTTGATTAAGACGCTGGTGACGTGTTGGGTTGACGAGAACAAGGCCTGAGATCGATTGGATGGACGGTGTTTTTTGGGACTTGTTGAGTTTGGGTTGATTGAATGATGGATTTTATGATTGGGACGCAATTTGAGTATGAATCGATTCTTTGCATGATTCTAGCGGGGCAATTTGATCTATGAATGGCATTCACGGATTGTGAAAGGTCTCGTTGCAAAGTGTCTATGAATTCGTAGCGAATGTGATACGCCATCGTCCATAGCACACTTCAAGGCATGTATAGAAAGGATATGCTTAACATGCTCCTTATATCGCAGCTGCTACCTAACATTTACGGGCAACTGCTTGGAAACAATTATCTATTCCACCTGGTCATATATATGGTATAGAGCAAACCAACATATATATATATATATATATATATATATATATAAAATATAATCGCTCTAAAACCTCAGAAAACACAACACAACGTGCACACGTCATGACCACATGATAGTAAGAAAAAAAGTCGTCAAAATCCCTTGATATACCGATGCCGCTGCGTCTCCTCCAACACCTCCAACTTCATCCCCACCTCAATCTCCCCCTCGTCTCGCGGGGCACTCAACATGCCGAAACACGGCTTATACTTGATCCCCTCGTCCACGCGCCGATACACCATCAGCGTCTCCCACGGCTGCTTCGCGTGTTTCCGAGCCGTGTCGGGATCGACATTCGGAACCTGGCACCGCGCACACCTCGCCACGACGTCCATGTCCAACGGCTTCTTCCTGAACCGCGCGCTCTGCTTCTCGCCATCCTCCTCCTCCTCCTCCGCCGTGACGATCCGCACGACCTTCCACGAATCCTCCGCCCACGGCGCGTTCCCCTTGACCACGATATTCGGCCGGAACCGCTCGATGGTGATCGGATCGTCCCCGTTGCGCTGGAGCCTCTGATTCAACTCGGCCATGGACGCCTCCGAACCGATCAACACGGGATGCACGTCGGGGAAATGCGTCGTCTGCGTGCGGCCCAGCAGCCGCGGGGCTCCGTTCCCCTGCAGCACGCGCGGCGACGGGCCCTTGTACGCGAGCCGCACGTCGCGCTTCAGGAATCCCGAGAACGGCGCGTTGACCGCCGCCCCGTACAGGTACCCGTCCGTCACGGTGTCCCAGATCTTGACCGTGGCCAGGGTGGTGTGGGCCGCGAGCCAGTCGCGGGTGGGGTGCGCGGGGATGCGGACGGGCTTGTTGTCGGGGACGACGCCGGCGACGCCGAGGACCAGCTCGTCGCGGGGTTCGTCAAGGGCGGTGGTGATGAGGGTCATCTCGGCGAGTTGGCGGATGGTGAGGAACTCGTGGGTGATGGCGTCGACGAACATCCATTGCCGGTCGAGGTCGAGGCCGGTCGTGCGGAGACGGGCTCGTTGCAGTTCGAATCCGCGGCACGATTTGATGGGGTAGATGCGCAGCGAGACGATTTCACTCGTTGCGAGGGCTTTCGTGTCGCGGGTGGGGTTTGTTGTTGACGAGGTCCATCCTTTCAGGCGCTGGAAGACCAGGACGGGGACGAGGAGGAGGAGCACGAGGACGGCCAGGGAGAGGGCCGTGCCTGCGATCATGTTGATTGATGAGTGGCAGTCGGTCGAGGAGACGGGTGTTGATTCAAGATGCGGAGATAAGAAGGCGGTCATTGATAAGCAGTTAACTATCTATTGTGCCGCGGTCTACCGCCTTCGCAGAGCCGAGGCACAATCCGTGAGCAACTAAGAATTTATCAACAATGGATTCTGAATGGATTGTGTGATTGATATTTGTCCCTGAAAGACTTGATAGCTTGACTGGTGCTCCTGTATAAATGGCGACCGCCAGAGGGTCGATACTATATCCGAGTCAACACTACCTAATCGCTTCGAGCCTATTTGCATATACCCAAGAATCTTCGTGGTCAGACCCATTTGGCAATCAATGAATCTCACATAGCACCATAGACATACATTCTCTTCGTTTGACATGTGGTATCTCCTTCCGTAGCCATCCAACTCCACCAGCTAATTCTTCAGCTGCTTGCTCGCAGAAACACACCAGTTGTTCCAGTCCGTGAAAAAGGATGGCTGGACATGGCACTTCTTGCTGATCAACTGCTCTTTCCGAGTAGCAGCATACACGTCAACCACCTGAGCGATAGCGGCCTTGTCATGTGCCACCAGCACCTTCACCACGAGAAGACTGGCCTGGCTACAAGCCGAAGCATGGGCCGGCGGGCCACTGAGCGTAGCCTCCTTGTGGATGGACTTCAACAGCTCCCAAACGGGTTCCGTCGACTCGAGCGTGGGGACGGCCGAGCCCTTGCACAGCTTGGTGTACTCGCGGAGCACGGCGTTGGCCTTGGTCGAGATCTGCTTGACGGTCGACTTGCGCGCGAGGCGCAGCAGTGGAAGCAGCAGGTCCAGAGCCAGAACCTTGGAGTGGCATTTCTTCACGTAGATCTCGAGCAGGTCGAGCACGCGGTTCTTGAAGTTGACCATGGTCTCTTTGGCGTCCTTCTTGTCCTGCTTCTTGCCGAGAGCATCGCGGCGAGCGCGGAAGACTTTGACGAGCTGGTTGTCAAGCTCTTCCATCTCGTCGTCGTTCATGTCGGCGTCGGAATCCTCCGATTGAGCGTCGTCCGCACGGTGGGAACCGAGAGCTTCGGCGAGCTTGGCTTCGAAAGCGGCCGTTTCGGCGTCATCTTCCTCATCCTCGTCGTCGTCGTCTTCTTCACCGTCGTCGTCTTCATCCGAGCCTTCCGCGTCGACTTCTTCAACATCGCTATCCTCCGCATCGATATCCATCATGTCTTGGTCCTCATCGTCATCCTGCTCTTCGAACATTTCTTGTTGGCCAGCAAGGCTTTCTTTGGCTTCGAGTATCTGCGTCATTGTCAGTTTTATACGGAGAATGCCACATATTATCGTCGAACATACAGAAACCAGCGATTCCAAGCCAGTCTCGGTAACTTGATCTGCGAAAGCGGTGAAGACTTGTTCGCTCATCCGACGGAAAAGCTGCGACTGTTTCGATGCAAAGCTCAACAGAATTTCGACCAACGCATCGGAAGCATCAGCGGTGTCATCCTTCTTCGGATCTTTGTCGCCCATGAACTTCGAGTAGCAGAACTCAAGTTCATCGAGCATGGAGACAGCGTCGGAATCGCCGCTGTATACTTGAAGGATGGTCATGGAATAGAGCAGCTTCAAAGCCTCGGCACCGGGAACCCCGTCCTTCTTGTCCTACACATGAATTAGCATGGCCCTCTCGGACCCATTCGCGTGTTTGAAGTTGGTCCCACTTACCAGTTTCTTGAGCGACTTGAAAGCTCCCTTGATGGAGTCGCGAATGGTGTCATCCATATCGATCATGAACTTGCCGAATTCAGCTGACTTGGCTGCATCCCGGATCTTACGGACGACAGCATACGGAAGCACGGCTGCATATTTCGGCGTAGCGATCAGGCTGTTGAGGCAGGAGTTGATCCTGCTGCGGAAAAGCTCCTGGGTAGCCTGAGTGAGAGCCGGTTGAGGTGACGATTTCCGGTCGCCCTTGTCCGTGAAGTATGCGAATCGCACGAAGACGAATAAGATCTGCTCCAAGATGTCTCGATAGTCGTCTTCCGATTCCTTGGTGGCCGAGGCCTTTGATCTGACAATGGACAGCAGCAGCCCAGCAAGGAACTGGCGGCTCGATGCAGCGGCTTTGCTGTCGTCCGTGCCCGGGTGCGCAATGAGCTTCTCGAAGAGAGGAACGATCTGGTTCAACGCATCGAGGTTCGACTCGGCCACGATCTTTTCCACCGTCTTTGTCTTGGTGACTTGATCGAAATTCACCGATCCTCCCGAGCCCATCAGGCCTTTGACGGCAGCTGCGGCGAACTCGGGCTCTTTGGACACGCGTGCTTGGATCGCCTTGGCGGACTTCACCGCCATGCGGTTGAGATATCTGTCCTCGACAGCAAGCTGATTCGTGAGGCATCTCACAAGGTTCTTCGTGAACACCAGAGAAGCCTGTTGCAGGGGGCTGTCGTTCAGAACCTTGTTGAAGAGAAGGAAGCCCCAATACTTCCGCTCCTCGGACGAAGCATAAGCGAAAAGACCATCTACACGAATAACAGGTTAGAGGTTATCGGAGTTTTGCCTACGCCACAGACCAACGCGGTATACTTACTATCAACCACTTCGGTCCAGAAGTCACCGAAGCTAAGACGAGCTGCACTCGACTTGTCCTTGGACTTTTCCTTCTTGGGCGCACCAGAAAGCCTGCTCATAACGGCGTCCCAAGCGAAGGGAAGCTTCGAGTTCCAGACTGCAGAGTTGTTGCCTTGCTTTCCGTTCTCGGGATCGGCAGCTGACGACTCCTTCATGATCTTCGCAAGGGTGTTCTTCTCACGCGCATCCAATGGATCATCGTACTTCCAAACCTTGCTTGGGGATTTCGCGTGGGCGAACATCTCCCTGGCCGCCAGCCAGATCGAAATGCCTTCGGGCGTGCGAGCCAGCTCGCTGGCACACAACAGCTCGACGGCCGCTTCGACGAACTTGGCATCGGCTTTCTGCGCCGAGAGATCGTAGACACAGCGATAGACGATCCAGCCGCACTCTTCTCTGATCCAAGGCTTCTTCTTGGCCAGGTCGAAGACCAAGGTCAACACCCTGGTCCACTCCGTAAAGGGGACATTGGACTGGAACAGGATCGAAGACTTGATAATAGCTTCCGCTCCAAAAAGACGTCCAAAGTAATGGTCCCTTTGCTCCTACGGAACCGCATTAGCCTTACAACACCACAGCCACATGCAATTGACATTTGAGCAAGAAAACCACCAACCTGCCCCGTTTCACTGCCCGAAGGATTCGACTGAGCCTCCCAGATATCCAGCGCACTTGTCACGCTCAATCCCAACGACTCTCTCGGAGCCGTAAAAATCTGCGCCAAAATCTCCGTCACCGCAATGGAAAAGCCGACTCGGGCGGCCTTCCGACTGCTGCAAAGACCGCGGAAGAGTCTCTGCAGAGCCTTCGTGATCTGTTCGTCGGTGGAGTTCTTGTCCGGTGTAAATTGAGACACGAGGGCCTGTGCGGCCTTCAATCTGATGTCGTCTTTCTCGTTGGCGAGGTCCTCGTAGATCTCGACCAGCTTGACATCCACGTTGAATGGCTCGCGGCGGCGTTTCTTGGAACCGGCGTGGTTCTGCGCCATCGTATGGGGGTTGGAGAGGAAACGAAGAATTTACAAAACCCAATTTTGATATGTACTGATGATTGATTTTGATGAGGCCCGGATGAAATTCAATTTCCACAACGGGTCTGCCAGATGCTGTGATGTTGGTCGCAGCGATCTGTCGATGTTTTCGTTTTTCGCGCTGATTCCGCAACAGAAAATTTACGATGCTGTGGCCTAAAGCGGTTTAGTGTGGACTGATAACAGGGACGCCATGCCGCTTTGGGAACCCCACCCGACCGATAAGAAATTCACCGCTCAAGGTATTGTTCTTTAACTTCTTCCTGTCTGCACCTTGACATTCTGCTTTTCATACTTTGATAGAATGAAACCCAATTAATTCATATAAAAAGTTGGAGTTTTTTGTTTTTTTTATTTTGTCCTCTGAAAATACAATAAAATGTGTCAAGGCGTCCATCCTCAATGCCACGAAAGAGAAACTAGTAACTACGGTTTCCCCGAGAACCGAGGGGAAAAAAAAGAAATATATAGTCACTCTGGCAACAGCCATTATTGCATGAAGTTTCTCCTTTTCTTTTACACCGTCGTCCTGCTCGATCCCAGCCATTGTGATTCATCATCATTGACATGTACCTATGCACCCACAAAATGCCACTATTGAATGAAAAACTCCCAGACAAATGATCTCTCGACTCGAAAACCTGTTTGACTGGCAACTCCACCGGTATATCTGACGCCATGAATATTGACACCGTTGGCTTGGCTTGCGAATGTGAAACGTATTGTATATACTCGAACTGTAGCGAGATACAGTGACTCCGCAAATATGTTAACACCCCGCCCCACACACGGGTCTAAGGGAAGGGTGTTAACATATTTGCGGTCTGACTGTACGTGTACGCAGTCTGTATTTCCTGGTTACCATACTGGCGTACTCGGTATGTTCCCCCATCGATGTTATGTACGGTCATCATCCTTCGTATCCGATCACCATGTCTTCTCTTCTTTTCAAGCCTTCCCGGCCTTAAGTTTCGTCGCAATTTCGTCACATACGGCATTCGTGACCTCGATTGTTGTGTTCGTTCCACCCAAGTCGGCTGTGACGATGCCTCTCTCGCAAACGGATTCGACACAGTCCAGCAACTGCTTGGCGGCTTCCTTTTCACCCAGCCATGCCAGCATCTCAGATGCCGTCCAGAACGTAGCCACGGGGTTTGCTCGGTCGTGTTAGTATGGTATAGAAATAATCGGAGACTTTGGAGTCCAAACTTACCCACGCCCTTCCCGGTGATATCAAAAGCGGAGCCGTGAATGGGCTCAAACATAGACGGGTTCTCACGCGTCGGGTCCAAGTTGCTGGTCGGCGCAATACCAATCGAACCTGCCAGAGAAGCAGCCAGATCCGAAAGAATGTCGGCGTGCTGCGAGAACCGTCAGAATATACTTTACACGGGGAAATTCCAAAGACACAGCCCCCAAACGCACCAGGTTCGTCGCAACGATCGTATCCAAACTCTCCGGCTTCAAGACCATCCTCGTCGTCATCGCGTCGACGAGCATCTTGTCGCACTTCACGTCCGGGAACTTCTTGGCCACCTCGGCCGCAACCTCGTCCCACATGACCAACCCGTTCCGCTGCGCGTTGCTCTTGGTGACCACCGTCAGCAGCTTCTTGGGTCGGCTCTGCGCCGTCTCGAACGCGAACTGCATGATCCGCTCGACGCCGTGGCGCGTGAAGATCGATACCTCCGTGGAGACTTCCCAGGGCTTGCCGACGTGGCTGCGGCCTCCTTGGCCGGCGTACTCGCCCTCGGAGTTCTCGCGGACAATCACCCAGTCGAGGTCGCCGGCGGTGCAGTTGCGGAGGGGAGACTGGGTTCCTCGGAAGACCTTCGTCGGGCGGACGTTGGCATATTGCTGGAGAGGCTGGCAGATGGCCAGGCGGAGGCCCCAGAGGGAGATGTGATCGGGGACGTCTGGGAGGTGATTGTTCAATACTGGATGATGCTTTGCGACAACGTGGAATTTGGGATCGGAGACTTACCTGGCGCACCTACAGCCCCGAACAGGATGGCATCGAACTTCTTCAGCGTGTCGAGAGCATCGTCGGGAAGGTACTTTCCATTGGCTTTGTAGTAGTCGCTGCTCCAGTCGAAGTGCTCAAAGACGAGATCGAATGTGTCCAACGTGGAAGCAAGCTTGTGCAGGACTTGGATGCCGGCAGAGATGACCTCGGGACCGATGCCATCTCCGGGGATGGATGCAATCTTGTATGTTGGTCTTGCGAGTTCCTTGCCTGGAGACATGTTTGGCTGCCTGTCTGTTCTGTGAATGATAAAGTCGCCTTGTCCGTTGGACTTGAGTATATAAGCTCAGGCCTCGGAGTTATCCCGATAAATAATACACAATATTTCTATTGTCGAATAAAATATAGTCAGCTTAAAAGTTTCCCCGATCTCCAAGAGAGCCACCTGATGTAACTACCTATTTAGGTGGGGGAGCTGCCGCATCCATCGGAAGCAAGAGCGACTGTCGCCTGATCGTTCAGCCGTGGATAAAGTTCCATCGCACCTTCCGCCTATACATGAACCAATACTCCGTATTGTGTTTGTAGTCTTTTCAGCGGTCCTTTTGAATATCGTATTCGTTCGAGCGCAATGTTGCTTCTGCAGTCATTTTCCTCATTGATGATTCTCGGAGTAATAATAATGTGGGGTCAGCCGCGAACCGTTGATGTGGCTTTAATTATCCCGAAAACGATCTCGTGCTTCTCCAGAGTCCAACCTTCACGTCTTGAGATGGAGCGGACATTCTAACATCATAATGTAAAAAGACTCCACCCGAACAGATATCAAGAAAAAAAAGGGTGAAAGATTCGGTTCATTGCCCCGTCGAGCAATCAGAGGTCTCATCACCGTCAAGTTTCAACTCCACACCCCTACCTACAACAACGGAAACCGAAGGGCCTTGATTCCAAGATCGCGAGACATCATCCATTATTATCGTACAGTACCTTGTTACTCACCGGAAATACACATCTGAATACTCCGTACCCTTACAATCCCAAAGTAAGCGGCAGCAAGGCACTCCCGTCACGCGTAGCTATACCTATTGCCTACCTCCCAGCCACCCGAATAATTGTATCAACCACTCGAACCTCCCTTGCAACTCTACCCAAGCAAATAAAGAAAAAACCACAACTTCTCACTCAATCACGATAATTCTGCGACAAAATGAAGTTAAATCATCGATTTTGTAGGTGGTGAATGAACTCAGCCGAATACAAGTATCCCTTGCAAGGCATCCCTTGGGAGTAGGCCTGCCCGCCCCTTACTGGCGGACTTCAACCCTTGGATAGAGAGGTGAAAATCGGAGGTCGTGAGTGGTCTTTGGAGGCGTAATCGAGGAAAAAGTGTCTCAGATACCTAGTGTATCTGCCTCGCTTCCTGCCCTTGGTGGGAAGCATGGGATTCATTGGATTGCGTTAAGTACTTGAATATCGGGAGCGAGATCTACAGTATACCACACCGACTTTGTGCGGAGGATTTTGGTGAGTTAGTTATTTGAAGGTTGAATATTTCGGAAGGTTAATCTTAATGTTGGATTGAATGGGCATGGTGCTTTTGAAGTAGTGGGATCTGCGGGCTGAAAGTGTGGGCATGTCCATAGTATGTATCTTGTACAGTACCGGTCAAGCTTCGAGAATAATGCACTGTAAGCGTTGAAGAGGATAGGAAGTAAGAAACAAGCTCGAGGAGAGCGGGGGAAGAAAGTTTGACGCTATTTAACACATTCCACAAGGGCAGGAAGAAAAACACCCTGCTTCCTGCTGCAAAACAATCAATAATCCCCACGGGCAAATGAGACCCTGCAGACGTTGAATCGAAACCGCATCCATAGTCTACGGCCCTACATACAGCGGTGTACCGTATAGAGTACCTCAGTACCCGCATGTTAGTTCCATGAATCAAAATCGAAGCAACTAAAAATAAAATAAACCCTTGCAACCCGTCCCTGGAATCTGAGATCCGGGGAATTTGGAGATCTGCTCTGCAGGAATGCGAAGCAATGCACGGCAGCTGGACTAGTATAATGCCTTGTACTTCAAGGCCAAGCATTCCGGTGGACCTTCTTTGGTCCGCTCTGCACAACCCACTGACGTAGTTGCTGCAAGGTACAAGGTCATGCCATGTAGTCTCGGTCGAAAGATGTCGGGCACTCCAATGATATTCGTGGAGGGCGAAGGAAAGGCAAGGACCTTGCATGTAGTCTATTGCCGTAGGGATGGATGATTGGTGGCATAAAACACCGTCACGCGAGATACGATGATAATGCCTCCATCGACTACTGCCGATGTACCGTTGGTATGTATGTCCCGTAACTGCCAAAAGATGCAGAAGAAAAAGGCTCCTTCCGAGATTGGGAACTGCGCATGTCAGCACTCTAGTATGTGCATCGCGCGGTGGATGAGGAATTCGCAGGATCCGTGCATTTTCTTTGGTTGAAAGATATATGAAGAAATGCAGGCTGGTATGGTCGATAATGCCTCGGGATAAGCTATCGTTCGAGCAATTGAGTCCTCCAGCATCTCTTTCAGTCGAGTCTCTTATCTGTACGCAATGTTAGATAATACTCCAAACATACGAGACCACGACAGTACTTGGATGCTCGTAACTTACGTACATGTACTCTGTACATGACTCAGATCAAGGTTGAAAGCCATCCACAGCACTCAAGACCCCTTGCAATGGGAACGTGCTCTGTCTCATACACATGCAATATATACTCCATGTGGGAGTTTTGAATCTGTACAGAGCAAGGATTACTCAATCGATTAATCGACCATTGTATTTCGGTTGAGATCCATTCACCGGTATCAGCGTGAATCTCATTGCAAGGGAGAAAGAATAGATAGAAAGTCCGATCCAATGCGCTGTGCATGTTCCTGGCCATACAAGTCAGTACGAGCGAAGGAAAAAAGACCACACTTCTAAGACATGATAGAAGCATTGCAGTCTTTCTAGAACCAGAACTGACAACGTAAACGAGCTGTCAAGGATGCATTGGCTTTTCTCGAATCGACCCGAAGCTTTGCAACGGGCCGCCAGCTTTGCATCTTCAGGACGTTGCTGCATTGGCCACGTTCTCTGTATTGAATCGGGTATATTTCAAGTCCTGCGCGGTATTCTTTCATGCAAGTATCCTAAGTTTCGGTTTCGGTGAGTCTCAAACTTGCAGCAGAAAACGGTAGCTTCTGCACTATTCCCGTAGTTCTTTGATGGCTGCGGCACGGCGCATATGCTAGCTGCTAGGACAGCCTCAAAATTCAATTGTGAAGCAAGTAGCAAATAGAAGCGCAAGCCGTTTCCCTGATTGGCCAGTGCAGAGGACTTGCACGCCTTGCCTTGTGGTCAATGGGTTCTTTTCTTTGCGTTAAGCTCATGTCAGGATGAGCGCGTGCATGCACCTGGCACCTACACCCCCAGCGCCCTGTACGGAGGAAAAACCATCGAAGTTTAAGCGGTGCTTCGACGGATAGTGGCATGAACTTGGTTAATAATCAGTGGATTCTGCACGCTTGGGAGATTTGGTCTTGGGTCTGGATTGCGGCCGGTAGCACATGGGGGTTTGTGCGGGAAATACCTATTACCGAGTATACCTACACAGGACGGGCGCAAGTCGTGAGATCAAATCGATAGTTGTGCAGATCGGAGCCGGCGGACTGGCAATCATCACGAAGTAGAAACTAGAACCTGCTCGTTCGAAAAAATTGGCGGAATAGTTCCCCAATGATGAGGGGCCCCAAGAGGGCGGCTTGGGTGAGCTGATGTCATCATGAAATAGTGGAACAAAGAAAGACTGGGCCATGGTCACGGGATTGTCCAAGGGTCAGGTTTGGGAAGTCGGGACTCGGGCGTTGCTTTTGTTTACAAGTTACGCGCAGGCGGGACGGCAGAACACAAGACCTTGCAGAACACAATACCACAATATGCAAGAATCGGACCAATTGTGACATCATGACATCCCACTTCAAGAACAACAAGGAATAAAGTTGCAGGGAGACTCTGGGAGTCTGGAGGAGCACGAGCGCTAGGTCTCCAGTCCTGCCCAATGATGCGATGTAGGGGGTGATTGACCCCGCAGCGGCGCCTGTCGTCGAGACTGCGATAACAATAGCACAGTGGTTCACCGTTCACTGCTTCCGAGGAACTAGACTAGACTGGCTCGCAGGATCGCACATGGCGCTCGCACCGCATATGATGGATCACATCATCGTCCAACCCCACCGTGGAAAGATCGGGGTTTCCGAGATGGTGCGCGCAAATCAACTTGGGTCAACAAATAGACGGACAACAATACCAGGAGTTCCATGGATAATCAAGAAATCGAATCTAGACACATTCAGTCCGATGTTCGAACATAAGGTCGCATTCTCTTCCTCTACAATATGTCAGTGGAATTATCGAGTTCGCCAGATCAACCGAGAGTTGAGTCACCGGCGAATTGCAAGACAATAGTACACGGAACGACCAAAATGCGTAGTCGTCGAACAGGCTGAAATCACGGCAGCGAGAGGAGATGACGAGATGACGACGTGTTCTCCTGTATCTCTGATCCTGATCGCAGCGACACCACACCGCTACGAAGGCGAGTTTCAGCGGGGTTTGGGACCTCGACACGGTGCATCTCACGCCCTCCCCCGATCGTAGTCAAGCCTACAAATCGTCCGGCGTTTCGGAGAGGGATCCAGTGGTGGGGTAGTCCGTACTCCGTAGAGCACACCAGCGTAGGAAAGGCTCGGCAGAGACCTGTTCAGTGTCAACTGTTGACATCATGGATCGTGGTAATGCGTGCAAGAAAAAGAGCCTCAAGACGAGATCCCTGTGGAGTCTTTCATCGTCAGTAGTGAGCAAGATAATAATGCAATTGAATTAGATGCATGATTGTCAACGATTCAACTCGACTAGTAGACTCTCATGAGAATTGCCAATTGATGATGACGAGTAGTCTTGCAGAAGCGTTTCTTCGTAAGGCAGCATGATAGTGGTTAGTTAATCGCTCACTTCGGGCACTCGGACTTGCTTGGCCCGGGTACAGCGAGAAACTCGAGAACGACACTCGAGAAGAAAGAAAATAGCGAGTCTTCGAGCAAACAGCGGACGATATTATTAAGGTCTTTTTGCAAGGCAATGAAAGGGTCACTATCCCTGGCCAGATCTGCAACTATGGAATGCATCGTGAGGGCATACCATCATGGAG
Source organism: Hamigera avellanea (assembly GCA_027569715.1). Classification (NCBI taxonomy): domain Eukaryota; kingdom Fungi; phylum Ascomycota; class Eurotiomycetes; order Eurotiales; family Aspergillaceae; genus Hamigera; species Hamigera avellanea. The sequence continues at coordinate 231,142 of JAPDKU010000018.1, forward strand.
AGGAACGGTCCGCACCCCGGACAGTGCGTAAGAATGCTGAGCGGAGGCCCCGTAGAATCCATTCCAATTTCCAGGTTTCCCTTTGTTCTCTTTCGTGCAACAAACTTCAAAGACTGAAGAATGATCAAAGAAGAGGATAAGTTTTCCTATTTCCAAACCAGGCAGGGATCTTTAATTAGATCTTACTTGGAGAAATCTCAGACTCTGTCCCGCGCGCCGAAGCCAATCCTAATCGGGGGGTTGCATGATTGCATCCTATCGACCGGCGGTCACTGCTATGTATATCACTGCTCAAGCCGCGCAACGGCTTGGCATTGCTTCATCGAGCATGACCCCGAAGGGCTGATCGGACATATATTCCTGACCACCGATGGACGCATGCATATCTGCTTCCGCTATCAAGATGAGCATTGCAGTCGATGGAGTGAGGTTCCATATGCAAATTTTTGCCTTCTTTGTGTAATGCTTGTCCTTGCGTGGTCAGTTCCCCAATTGAGGGTTCGTTGCTAGGTTCCCGAGTCCGACAAGCTCTCTTTTTTCCGACTGAGTGGAGCGGGTGGATCGTACCAATTAGTTTCGATCTCGCTGGAAAGTTTGCTCGATGACGGCACACGCGGGTAATATTTGAGGAGAAGAGAAAATTCGAAACTAAGTCGTAAATGTGCGTCAGTTGTGGGGAGAATGGAAGCTGCACCTTTGCGATAGTTGTATAGCTGTATCGAAGTCCACAAAGAAGAATACGGTCTTTTCGATGCAGGTATTCTGCAAGAGACTGGAGATGAGGTCGCACAGAACGGGGCAGATTGTGCTGTCAAAAACGCAAGGTAAGCAACGAGCCCGTGACAGTTTTGACTGTAAAAAGGGCACGATCCAGTAATCCATGGGATGGACGCTCAGCCAGCCCAGTTGAGAAGCAGACGGAGCAGTAAGGACGCTGATAGGTGCAGGGTTGCTGAGCAGCAGGTAGTCTGCTGCATTGGCGGCAAGGGAGTCCCAGCAACGAGGCTGACGGAGCCCCTAGAACAGAGCCTAGACAGCCCGGAGGTACAGCGTAACTAGTAACGGTACTGACTTTCCGTACGGTGGTACGCAGACCTGTACGCGGGTTCCCTAGCGAAACGTTTACTCTTTCTGGGAGATAGGCGTTCTGCTAGCCGCCCATTTGCGGAGAATCGAAGGCGGTAGGGGGGGGGGGAAAGACAGGCGCAAGGTAAAAATCCTCCGCGTACTGTCCGTCAGTACGGAGTAACCTTACTGATCTTACTCCGTACTGCCTTACTGTACTCCGTAGTGGGCGTACCAAGTGCCCGTAACTTGTTCCTGGCGCCTTTCCTTTTTCCTCCCCAAGCCTGTTCCGGCACTGGTTCTGACACAGGCTGGTCGCTTAAGCTCTTCGCAGCATCTGGAGATCCTCCCCACTCTCCGTTGCCATTGCAACAAGGTCATCCCTTCAGCTTCACTCTTTCTTTTCACCAAGCACCTTTTCAGCTCTTCTTTTCTCTCTCTCAACCCGTTTCAACTTCACATCTTCTTCTTTCTCATGCTTCGTCCTTTTGCTTTTCCTTGTCTTGCGTCTTCAATATTAAACCTCCAACCCCCTCCTCGCCGGAAGTTTTCTCCAGTTTATCTAGTTACGGCCTCTTCGATAGCCCCTCTCGTGCTACCTGCCTCCCCTCACCCTCCCACCCCGATCCACCAAACGAATCAACTGTGAATTTACGACAAGCAAATGACAGTCATGTCCCTTTAATTCCAGGCTTCGTTACTGAGAGGGCCGCTGCAAGTTGGTGGCTCGTGGGGATATCGAAGCTTTTTTTTTCGTTCTGCTTAGGGCCGACCCGCTAATCGGTCCATTTCATACTACGGGATTGGGGGATCGAGCAGTGAAGAACTGGATAGTCTGGGGCTACAGATACTTCGTCTGGGGTTGTAGTATAAGTCTGATAGACAAGTGCAGCAACTTGTTTCCATCAGAAGGAAATCTTTGTCTTGTTGCTGCTTGTACTCTTCGGCTGTACCAGTACACTCGGATCTTGGTTGTCAATTGGATGCTCAAGACAATAGAGAAATGGAGCACTCATCACCTCTGGCTGCTATGCAGCCTCCTTCAGTGCTCTTCGGACATTGTTTTCGAGCTGATGCCCCGACTTCCTTTCGGTCTTTCGGGTCCATGTCCAACTTTGGTCCAAACAGTTTCAACTTCAAGGATCTGTCGATGAAAAAGTCTCATTCGGACTATTTCAATCTGAAGAAGCCAGTCTCGGGTTCATCACCCACTGCTTCTCTGGCTGCGGACCTGTCGCAGAACTTTCATATTGATCAGAGGTTTGTGTCGTGGAGTTCTATTTAAAGGGACAAAGAAGATTTGCTTACACTCAAGTAGTCCGCAATTAGCAACGCCTCGACGCTCTTTGTTCTCCGCTAATCTGTTTGGACCAGGCAATGGACGTGGTAGGATGCAGTGTTCCCAACTGGCATACACAGGGTTTGGTTGCTCATGGAGTATATAGAAGACACGATGACCACGCCGCCGCTCCCATGCTCGTCTCCAGTGCCTACGATGGAAGTCATGGATATGTCTCCATTGCCACACAAGGTCCCCTTCGTCGTTACCACTGATGTCGATTTGAATTCTCCTACACCGGACTCGTCGATGGATTCACCCATGATGTCCGCAGCGCCCAGTCCGTTACAAGAATCGCCATTGGAGGCTCCGAGAGATGCTCCACAAGAGTAAGAGGAGTCCTGACCCTGATTTGCTGTGAGACCTTTGTCTAATCACGCCTCGTGCTCTTTAGAAGAAGACGTCCCCATTTTTTGCGACCATCGCTGGCGAGAACCAAGGCCCAGTCCTTCCAGATGGGAATCACCCGACCAGCACCAGAGAGTCGATCACCACCTTTCAAGTTTGCGAGCGGAGCTAGCAAAGGGTCATTGAGCACGTCGGCGTCCCTGGAAGACATGTTCGGGGATTCGCCGCCCTCTGACCGGATAGGACTCCGTAGCCATTCGTCCAATAACTTGATTTCTCATTCGCGCCTAAGACCTGCCTCTGGCAGCAATGGCAGCCACTCTCGCGGCAATGGCTCACCGGCACACTCGGCAATTCGGAAAAGCTCGCATCCCTTAATGCGCCCTCGCAAGCAGTGCAGGAGGTCATTGAGCATGTTCGAGCATCCCGAGGATGTAATTCTCGAAAAACAGGCAACATACACAACAAATGCACCACTTCAGTCAATTGCTGACATCGAAGGAACACCCAGCCTGCAACTTCCTCACTTCATTCCTGAGGAGCAGGCTGATAATCTGCCTCGGATCGACAAGAGCATCCTCGTGGATGTCCTGGACGGCAAATACAACGACCGTTACGACAACATCTTGATTATAGATTGCCGCTTTGAGTACGAATACGAGGGTGGCCACATTAATGGAGCGCTCAACTACAATGACAAAGAACACCTTGCTGCGGAACTCTTTGCCGACCCCAAGCCACGCACTGCCCTCATCTTACACTGTGAATATTCAGCCCACCGGGCTCCCATCATGGCTAAATACATTCGCCATAGAGATCGTGCAGTCAACGTCGATCAATACCCCTTGCTAACCTACCCGGAGATGTATATTCTCGACGGGGGATACAGTGCGTTCTTTGCAGAGCATCGAACGCTGTGCTTCCCCCAGAACTACGTGGAGATGTCTGCCAAAGAGCACGAATATGCCTGTGAACGCGGCCTTGGCAAGGTCAAGCAACGGTCCAAGTTGAACCGCGCGCAAACCTTCGCTTTCGGCCAGTCTCCCCAGATGGAGGACAGTCCCACAGGGCGATGCCGCAACAACGCCAGCGAGCGCAGCCGATTCCTGGACTCGCCCTTCAGTGAAAGCCCAGCATCAAGCCGGTTTTCAGGCCGTCGCATGCTCTCCTACTAAAATCTTCTGATTCAGCACTGATTGGATTTTTTCACGGCGCTATGGCTTGATGTTATTGATGTTTGGATTGGAGCGTGGCGCTTGTTCGTTGCATTTGTTTGGCAACATTAATATTTCTGGCCAATTCTTCATGCGCACCCGTTTGGTCTATGCCTAGCCCTCCAGCCGATGGGATCCAGTCTTGGACGCGCTCCCTGTTATCGGCCCTCGGAGGGACGCAATGTCTCACACCAACTGATTCCCACCCGACCACTTACACTCGCTCTTTCGTTTCCTAATCTCTCTATCGATCCTTTCCAATTTTCTTTACGACAACCTTCTGGAAACCAGTTCTCAGTTTGCACCTCTGGGTGGCTGGGACCTCTATACTCGGATACCGAATTCTTCGCACCACGACACATTTTTATTTCCTTGACCTCTCGAGACTTTATGCATTGACCAACGCAACGACTACCTGCGATTCCAATCTGCACGCAAAGATCTTCTACGAATCATTGGTGGCTACGTCCAAACACCACCTTTTGCGACTTTTTTTCCTATGTCTGTCACATCATTGCCTGTGGGAACTCGTTCCAATCACCGACTCTTTTCCTATGCTATTTGTGTGCTAACCCAGACGACGTGTCTGTGACAAGCTACCACATACGTTGCCCATCTTTGGCATCTCCCTTTCTTGGATTTCCTTTTTCCTGTCTACCGTCTTTTAATCCACATTTCCCATTCTCTGTACAATTCGTCATGGGATACTGTCACCCCTTGCTGTACAAACACATTTGAATACTGAGCTCACTGAAGAGCGATAATCGATGTGCATGACTGACTCAGCTGATCTTAATCATTCAGGGATGGCGGAGAGTATTGCACTCAGAAAGTTTGTGCAGCTGTACATAGCTGAAAGGCCTCGCAGCGATACGTCGGTTTATTGACCCGGCGTCCTGATGGCGAAGAACGAGGAAGACTTTGGAAGGCCAAAGATAATAGTTTCCTATGTCAAGAGCCTTATGAATGAAAGAAAAAAACCTTCAAAAAAAATGATTCTTCCCTTGTTTCACCCGTAATTGGTAATGTCTAAATTATCCCACTGTCGGTGGAAAGAAACCATCCGGCGGGGCGGATTTCTGCTCTCGGCGATTGCTCCCCGCTCCACTGTCACTTGAATCTCCGCTCCGCTTTTCTCCTCCGTCCCGTGACCCCGTCTTTCCATCCCACCCGACTCCGAATCAACCACCACGTCGGCCCCTCCACGCGGCCCCATTGCTGCTGTGCCGCATTGGCTCACCAACAACTCTGCCATGGACATAGACGACATCCTCGCCTCCGTGGACCGCGACGATGTCTCCTCGCCCGCGTCCACGGTGCTCGACCACCAGCTCCTGACGCGCTTCTGGGTCGCCGAGCGTGCCGTGTCGGAGCTTCTCCCCTGGCCGGGACCATTGATGGAGAGAATGATGGAGCGGGTGAGAAAGCAGGTGCGCACGCGTCCATTGAAGATTTCCTTTTTTTCATACCCGTGACCCCACTAACATTTCTCGATTTCTGTCTGTCTCCAGATCGAAACAATCGAAGACCTCGCCGCCTCGTCCTCCGACCCAGTCACCACCACCACCAACCCCCCCACCGCCAACGCAACCCTGAACCTCAAACTCTCCATCCTCCAAACCGACCTCGCGCGCACGCAGTACCTCCTGCGCTCGCTCCTGCGCCAGCGCCTCGCCAAGCTCACCCTGCACTCCATGCACTACCTGCAACTCATCTCCTCCGGCCCGCAACCCTCCGCCCCGTCGTCCTCCTCCTCGCAATCCCTCATGCCCGAAGACTCCGTCCCGGACCCCTCGGACAATCCCAACCCGTCCCCGCTGTCGGGCCCGGAAGCCGCGTTCCTGCACGCGCACCAGACCCTGCTGGCGAGCCACTACGGCGCGAGCTTCCTGGCCGGGTTCCCGCCGCAGCTGCGGCGGCTGGACGACAACGCCGGCGGCACGAGCATGGTGCAGGGGCCGGAGACGAAGGAGGTAGTTTTCGTGCGGTGTTTGGGCGAGGCGGTCACTGTGCTGGTGCCGGGGGTTGGTGGTGGTGGTGCGGATGGGTTGCAGGAGGAGGAGGATGAGCTCGGCGAGGTGACGATGCGCATGGGGGATGTATGGGTTGTGAGGTGGGAGGGGGTCAAGGCGGCGTGGGAGCGCGGGGAGGTGGAGATTCTGTGATCTGATCTGATCCTGTGTCTTCTGTCTGATCTCTTCTCTATTGGAAGAGGTTTTCGATAATGGAAAAGGGCAAAGGAGTATCTATCGACGATATTTGCTTAGGACTAGCTGGGTTGTGGTGTATACACTGGGTGCTACTAGCGTACAAGGCATATATATGCATGGATGTCTGGTGTTTGGAGTTTGGGTGGTATTTGAGGTTTTTCTTTTTTTAATGTGAGACATCTGTTGATGAAGAATCTTTAACGTACATTTCACATTTATCAACGTCAAGATGTTCAAGTGTTGGAAGACAAGTTATTACCCCCCAGCTGACCGGCCTTTCCTACCAATCCACCATAAGTACGAATTCACGATTCCAGTTCACTAACTCCATCGAATGTGTTATCATGATCCCATCATCATTAAGCAAAACCCAGCTGGATCGCAATGGAAACGGAAAGAGGGGAAAAAAAAAAAAAGCAACATCTATGGAGTGAAACAGATGCGCCTGTACGCCGTCACCGCTAAGCTCAAGATGATGCCGCCACGCCCAACTGAAGCAAAAGATCAATACACAAGACAAATCAAAGCGAACCCGGCCTCGATACATGAACAGACAGTTGAACTCCCACAAATCACTCGATACTCCTAACACTATCCGGCCGAGGCATCATGCAACGTACCCGTACGTTGGCGGCTCCTCAGCAACACGCTCTAGGTACTCGCGGTCAATCAGACTTTCAATGCGCTTCTTGACCATGTTGACATCGGGGACGAAGCGCGAAGAGAGCTGCGAGAGAACCTCGGTCATGAGTTGGGAGTGGACGAGCTTCTTTCGTTGTCTGTTTGAAAAAGGATACCGTTAGCTTTTTTTTTCCATGTCGATTGGACGAAAAGAAAATCAGAACGGATTGAACGTACTTCATGATTCGCACGATTGCAGCTTCGATGGTACCACCGCGCTCCTCGTTCATTTTGGCCTCTGTTTCCCTGCGCTGGTCCTGGTTCTCCACTTTGTTGGCGCCACCGGCAACCACACCAATCCGGACCTTCATGTACTGGCTCTGGAAGTCGTTGTTGAAGAAGAATTTGTCCGTTGGCTTGACATCCTTGCTCATGGGCTCCTTCCTAAGAACTCGCGTTTTAGGCGCAACCGCAAGTGACTGTAGATTCCGAATCAAGTCGTGGTTCGGGATTCGCGTGCGCGTTTGAATGTCTGCGAAGGTGAGGGACTCGCCCGGGGCCAAGTCGTTGAATAGAACCAGAATGATCATAGCATAAGTGGAAACGTTCAATTCATGGCGTACAACCTTGCCATTGGATTTCTGGAATGTCGCTCGGATGTCCGCAGTGCCCATGCTCATCTGCCATGACAGCTTCCTGCCATTATGCTTGCTGAGGTAGAACTGCTCAAAGCTCTGTTTGAGGGTCTCGATCTCTTTGGGGATGATAGGGGGCAGCTGAATTGCGCCATCTTTCGAGCTCGACATCACTTCCATGGGCCACATGGTGCTTGTGAGGATATTGATCTCGAGTTCCACTCGCTTCTGATCCGGGTCACCTGTCCGCGCAATGTGGTCCTTGTAGGTGGCCGTGAGATCCTCCGAGACTGTCATGTCTTTGAACATAGCTTCAATGCGTTGTGTGAATTGATTTCCGACCTCCATTTTCATCTTGGAGATCATCTGTCTCTCGGCATCCATGCTCGCGGCACGCTTCATAAGAAGACGGCGTGAGAGATGCTTCTTGTAGTAGGTCTCGAAGAGATCCTTATCCTTGACGTAACGAAGAGTAGTGATGCCGTTGTCGAGAAGTGCATCAACTTCACCTTCTGTCCTGCCCTTAACCCCCTTCTTCAAATTCTCATCGAAGAACAAGGAGAGATACTCGGAACTGCGCGTATTTGAGTTGATGAAATCCGAGAAGCTCGTCGTTATTGAGGTTTGCATGCCCTGATCGGACAGGAAAGCTTTCTGCCAGATGTTGTCGAACTTGCTCTTGAGCTTTAGGATTTCGTCGACCCACTGGATAGCGGCGGCCGTCTGTTGGTTCATTGGCGCTTTTTCCTTTTCCTTCCCCTTTTCTCCAGGTTTCTTCTCGCCGTTGGCCTCCCTTTCACTCGCTTTGGGTGCGGCGGTCTGCGACGAAGCTATCGATGTGACATTGATCCCTTGGCCCATTTCAACTATCCGTTTCTGCACTGCGTTGGTCAGAGCCGTTTTCTTCGGGTCAACCCTCGCGTTCAGCTCGTAGACATTTCGCAAGACATCCACTCGATCGTGATCAAGCATTTCTTTGACCCCATTGCCTTCTAGATTGACAACTTCAGCAATGTTTCTTCTGATCAATTCCTCATCGAGCACGTCCTTTATCTTCGGCTCCGTGAGGGTCGAGATGGTGTAATGGCATCGCTCTGTTTCCTCCGCTATGCGACCTGAAGCAAGTCGGCAGAATGTTGCGGCATCCGCCATTTCCAAGAGACGAGCCCCCTCCGCTCGGTAGAAAACTTTACTTGTCTCGAGGAAGGCAGGCTCGAACATTGTCAAGTAAAGTTTCGACGACTCTTCTTCGGTGACCGTTTCATACAGACCTTCCAGCATGTAAATACAGTGTCGTATCAATGGCCGTTCGATCATATGTCCCGCTCGTTCCAACTGTATCATAAAAAGCACCGTCGATTCGAGCACATCCGCGACAGTCGTTGTCTGCTCCGGTCGCACGGGTGCTAGGAGCACATAATCTCGGAATAATGCCATCGACGCTGCATAGATTGAGGGTTTGCGATGGTCTGCGGACATAACGCGATCCTGAGAAAAATAAAAAGACGGGTCAATCCGAGGTTCGAGCTGCAGAAAACTGCGCAGACTGCTCTAGCTTACCATGTACATCAAGACGTCCGTGATCATGCCCATACACAGTTGATGATCCTCCCATGCTTCCTTCAGCGCCGTCAAGAACTTTTCTCCAGCGGCTCTTCTCTCGTTCGATTGATCCTGCATATCCGCCGGTTCCTTCGCCAGCAGAAGACTGGACGAAATCGCTGCCGTGATCCACTTTTGAACTTCATTCTGTAACCATTCCTGCTCAAATTGCTTTACATGGTTGTATAGGTCATCGCCCCGTGACATCAGGACAATTCGGTAGGCATTCCGGTATAGTTCCTCGAACGACAGTGTCGATGCATTCTTTGTATGGATTTCCCTGAGAGAAGAAGATAAGATTGACCACAGAGTGTCAAAATCATCGACTCTATTCGCAACGAGGCCCTGTTATAACTAATGTTAGCTCCCAAATGCTTTATAGTAGATCAAAGATGCAGCATGTTATGTTGTCTTGGAGTTCTGGGTGACCAGCTACCGCCAGAGAGAGAGAGAGAGAGAGAGAGAGAGGAGGGGCACCCGAAATGCAGAAGGTAAAATAAATGTTTCTGTTCATTCCAGTAATCGAAATATGAAAAAATCACCAGTCAAGAGGTAACTGTAATATGACTTACCCTTCTCGGAGCTCGAATCTTCTGTCTTGCCCTCATTGCAGCCATCTTGCTCGCGTCTCCCAGAACCACCGGCGGAAGCTCTTGTGCGGGGCAGCCAGAATAGGAAGAAACGGGCAAAAGGAACACAAGGATGGGAGATTATGGATGGTCAATAACCTTGTAACAACCCCTGGACAGGATCAGAGCAACTTTTTCTGCATTTTAGAGAAGTAGATATGGGTTTCAATGAGAAGTTGGGTTGAATGGGAGAAAAGTACTTTGTTCACCGCGGAGAGAAGCACAGCTGGAACAAATTAACTCCGGCGCATCTCATTCCCGCTTTATCGATGACGGAAAGCGCCGCATTGTTGCTTCTGAGCTCCGGAACAACATCAAACCGCTAAAACGAAGCATATCCTTTGACTGTCAGCTTACTTCTTAAATCTTTTACATCCAAACCATCCACAAAATGCGTGCATCTGCAGTCTTGGCGCAAGGTCTTCGTGCCTCCAGCGGCATTCTTCGCCGTGGAGCTACAGCTCCATCACGCCGCTCAATTCTGTCACCATCCTCCACTACACAGTTGTTGAGACCTCACCAAACACAAAAGACACCAGCCTTGTCTACCCTCTACCGCTCTATCAGATTCAACTCTAACGACTCTTCCCGCCCTCTCACCGACCGAACCTCTGATGAATCTGCCGACGCGATCAACGAGGAACAAAACCGTGCCCGGCGCGAGCAAGAGCCCGCCTACGAGATCACATTCACCTGCAAACCATGCGGCCACCGCTCCACCCACCGCATGTCGAAGCATGGATACCACCGTGGGACGGTGCTGATTCGCTGCCCCGAATGCATGAACCGACACGTCATCAGCGATAACCTGGGGATCTTCATAGACAGAAAGAGCACGCTGGAAGATATCCTGGCACAGGATGGACGGAAGGTCACAAAGGGCTATGTGGATGGGGATATGGAGTTCTGGGATGACGGGACTGCACACCTTAGGGAGAACGTGGCGGAGAAGCCAGAGGCTGCGGAGAAGAAGTTGCCTTGAGCTTGCCTTTCCGTGCTCATTGCGAAGTGGATTCGATTAGGAAGGTTGCATTTGAAGTCTCTTTATGCAGGAATTTGACAGCGGTTACGGTTGCAGGAGTATAGGGTGCTGAGCATTTTCATGGGCGATTAAGAGGCGTTTTTACGAGGTGCTTTCTCATGCTGGTTATCGAACGAAAGTAAAAAAAGCGTTTGCAAGTATGAGATATCTGCTTATGTACTCTTCCTCTCCTGTCATATAATTTAGAAACAAAGGACATTTGTACTATAAAAGAAAACATCAAAGTCTATGCATGGACCATGACCGCTTTTTGGATATCCACCGAAACGCCGTACATTCCTTCAAAACAAAATCCAGGAAGCAAGACGCATTCATACATGAACTTCTTACCAGCCCCGTCTCTTTCCACGATGCTCCATACCCTTCTCCTTCCTCTTCTCGTGCTTGCGGTCGTTTCTCCTCTTCTTGTCCCGACCATATCTCTCAGGGTCCGCAACGGCCTCAATACGTCTCTTGACACGTCGGGTCTCACGTCTCTCCTTGATAGAGTCCTTTACAAGCGTCATCTGCGTCACGTACTCGGTGGTACCGAGCTTCTTCTGGATAAGGTCGAGCACCTCGTGACTGTTGCTGACAATGGCCTTGTAAGCATTCTGGAATGCTTCGTCAGACGAGCGCGGCGCCGGAATCGACGAATCAGTCAAATGCTGAAGAGGAAGGAGTATGACTGGCAGCGACGGGTGGATTTGCTCGGCTTCGAGGTGTCGACAGAGAGCTGCAAGGAGACCCATCGATGCCGTCTTGGGGATCAGAGACTCAGCACGGGTGCTGACGATTTCCCGGCGCAGAATGGAGGACACTTGTTTGAAGATGTACCGAATGGCGGACTTGGCGGCATTGGTTGTATCGCCACCGGCAATCTCTTCATCGACTTCATCTTCGCTCTCGCTCGCTTCGATCTCAGAGTCTTGGGCTGTTCCTGCCTTGGCGAATTCCAGGCCATTCTGGGCGCAGCACCGGCCAAGGAAGACGATATTGCGAACAGTTTGCATGGCAAGCTCCTCGCTGATACCCGGAGTGCGGAGGCAGCGTACGCTGGCACGGATAAGCTGAAGCATCGCTTCCCGGTCAAGCTCCAGTCCTGCTGCTCCAGCCAGGGGAAGGGAACCATAGCCTTCAGCGGCATTTGTTTTCGCCAGATCCGCTAGCCACGTTCCAACAAGGTTCGCTGCACAGGTCTTAACCCAAGCATGAGGGTAGAATAAAGACTCGCGGATACCGGTCCAGATGCTCGTACATTCCTTGGAGAGAGCAATGGAAGGCACTGCTTTGCAGAGCTTTGCGAAGAGTTGGAGGCAGAAATAAAGTGTTTCCCAGTTCTCATGTTCCCCATCCTCTAGAACGGGTTGCATCAGGTGTGGCAGAACCCTGGTAACGAAGCGAGCTTCTTTCTCCTTCTCTGTCGATTCCACATCGAAATAGATTCTCATGGCTTGCAACCCGGTGCTGCTGAGCAGCATGTTATCTGTCTGCTCAAGCCAAGATCGGAGAGGTGTTAGCATCGTCTTCATTTGCTCCCTATCCGCCCTGCTGTAGAGTTCTCCCAGCAGAACGCCTGCCATTTCTCTACACTCGGAGGCATCATCGTTGGCCATGACCAGAACAATCGGTAGGAAGAATGTAGCAACGATATCTTGGGCGAGATCTGCGCCTGTCTTTGACAGAAGCATGTGCACGGCTTCCATGACGGATTGACGTCCCTCCGGGTGCTTGTACTCCAGATTCTTGGCCAGGAAGCCGAGCTGCTTCGTCCACCGATTCTTGGCCTGTGGGTACTCGATCAGGAAGTGGATGTAGACACCGCGAGCTAGATCTCTTGCAGAACGAGTCTGATTCGTGACCATCATGGATGCGATATTGTCCGCGAGCTCGTACATTTCAGGCACGACAAACTTCCGGGCCAACACTGCCCGAATGAAATTGAATGTCACGCCTTGGCGGTCAGGCTCTTCAATGTCAGAGGCCAGACGCTTGAGCAGGTAGGCGAGATGTCCGTCTCTGAGCTTTGCGGCCTTTCTCTCGCGCAACATGGCTGCAATTAATTTCAAAGACGCCTGAGCAGCTTCGGAGTTTGTGCTTGGCGATTCCTTGATCATTTTCACGGCTTCAGTAAGATATATATGCGAGTTCTTGTCAAGATCGGCCAATGGAAGCTTGATGATTGTGGACAACAGACGGAGAGCAGAGATTTTGACTTCCTCATGCGCCTGGACCATGGCGTCACCGATAATCGGTAAGAAGCCAGCGACATTGGCTGCCGTAAGGAGGGAATCGTATTTATGCAGAACCGAGCGAAGGACATCAAGCGAGAAACGAGTCAGCTTGTAAATGTGCGAAGAAGTAGTTCCTCGGCTCTCGCCACGTTTGGCTGGCCCTCTCACCAAGAAGCGCTCCTCCGATTCGGACGCGGCGTCTTGCGTCGTCGCCTTGACAGGTTCCTTGTAGGAGCCGTTGATTACTTCGTAGCAGAAGACCAGAAGATCTCTCGATTCCGCGCCAGGATTCCTCAAGAGACCGATCCCAATCCGTCTCAAAAGTTCGTCTATCTTGGTGATCATCTTTGAGTTGAGCTTTTCACGCAATAGCGCTTGCAAAGGTCGTATCAAGTGTGCCAGGTGACTAACTGTGGCGTTCTTGGCCAACAGCTCCATGGAGTCGTAACTCTTGCTGCTCTTAACTTCTTTCATCTTACTGACATACCCCTCCGCATCCTTCTCCTGGCCAGTTGCACCGAAAGTATCATCCATCACAACCGCTGTGAGATCCGCCAAGCAGTAATCCAGATCGCCATGCTTGAAAACGTCCGTGGTAGCCACAAGGATGGAGTGAACGGTGAAAGAGAGGACGTGAAGCTGGTAGCCTCGGGCGAGCGTATGGCGAAGCTCCTTCAGGATGTAGCCAAAGTAGCCAGGACCCAGAATCATGGCGAGATCGTTCAATGTCTTTCGAGCAGTATCTCGAGTCTCTTGTACGCGACTCTTGAGGACACCACAGACATCCAAAAGGACTGGTGGCAAACGGATGGCCATCTCTTGTTCGGAAAGGAGCTTTAGAAGCTTAACAGTGGTGACAGCAGCCGGTAAACGCAAGCTCATTTCCGACTCCTCCTTGTGATGAATGAACTCAGTCAGGAAAGGAATGAAGTGGGTAGTCAGCTCCGAAGCAACCTTGTCTATCGAAGGGATTGACTTGGCAAGAGTGGAAGCTGTTGCAGGGTCTGAAGGTTCCACGCCCTCCATTCCGTCAGCTTCGGCGGATTCCTCCGTTGTCTTCTTCACATTGTTAACTGCATGAGACAACGAATCTGACATCTTGCCCAAGAGCCTAAGGATATTCTTCTCCAGGTCGGGTTTGCTCTGCATATATCCACGGTATCTACGGAAGGTCATCCGGAACTGACTCCAGTCCAACCATTCCGCAAGGACTCCGATTGTATTGACAGCCTCCGCAGTCAGGTTATGGGCACTCTCGTCGGCCTCTGTGTCGAACACGAAATGTTCGTTGAGGGGAATGAATATGGAGCTGATATTCGAAGCTTGAAGATTGCCCCTGGCTGCTTCAGCCGCCAGACGGCGGAGAGCACGAAGGCGGCGATGCTGCTGTATGTGAAGCACGTTGGTGAAGAAAGAGGCTTCTTCATCGTCACCAACCAAGAGCACATGCATGTCCTGGACAGCCGGTCGAGTTGGGTTCAGCTTGACGAAATATCCAAGAGCGGAGACAAATTCAGCTCGAATAAGTTCCGACTTTTGCCTGACACCGTTTTGCAGAGCAGGGAACAGCACATCTTTGACGAGGATCTCAAGTTCTTCGTCATTTCTGTCCTTGTAGAGCGCGGCACTATCCATGAATCGCTTGAGTCCGAACGAGGCGCTAGATCTGATGGCGAGTTCCTCCTCATCCTTGACATGGTACAACATGTTGTAAAGCAATGGTCTCCATTGCTTGGCGTTGAGGTTTTCCCAGAGGCCCTCGGTAATTTTCCTGAAAGCTTGCAGTCGTCGTTCGTAGTCCGCTTCAAGCTTCTTGGTTGATCTAGAATTTAGATCCTCGCAAAGAGCGGCCACCTCGATGAGTTCCGAATCATGTTTGGCAAAAGCGGTAAAGACCCTGGACAGGACTTCCCTGTTCGCGTCGTCCCTGAAGTAATCGAACATTGACGAAACGGCTTCGAAGACTCGTTGTGTGAGCTGATGATCCTCCTTCGGGTCGTACAGAGGCAAGAAATGCTCCAGGATGCGCAACAAGCCGGATTTCGTTTTGGGCGAAACTCGGTCTGGAGGTTGACGAAGGAGATAAGTTGTGATGCTGATAAGGCTCGACGTTTCTCGAGAAGACTCGACACAGGGTGCAAGAAGAGACAGAGTCTGGACGCCCGAGATGAGAACAGGTCGTGAAGGACCGCGCTTGAGAAGACGACCAAGATGAGAGAGAATGTGCTCCACATAAGGAGAAAGAACCTCAGAACGAATCTCATCAGCGGAGAAGTCGGACATCTGCTCCTGCTCTTGTAGCTGTTTGCCGTTGGAGAGATCGATGATCGGTACAAGGATCTCATCCATGACGAAGATCTTGACTTCGTCACGGGCTGATTCCACGCCCAGAGAGTCTACAGCCTTCGTCAACACGGCATTGTTGTGTCGTACAAGGTAGAAAGACGATCTTGGGGCAGAAGCCCAGGTGTGGAAGAGTCGGAGGAGACCTGAGATGCCTTGAGCGTTTTCGATAGCAAAATTCTCCATCTTTGGATTGATAACTTCGTCAAAGATGATCCGAACGTAAGCCGTCCAGTCGGTATCTGATGAGATGGAGAACACGAGGTCAAGACAGCGAATGCAAGTCTGACGAATGCCGCGCAATACTGTCAACAATTTCTCCTTCTGAGAGTCGGCAACGTCCGTAGCCTGTTCGATTGAAAGTGCTCGACATGCCCGAACGAGGCAGTAAATAATGACATCCATCGATCTTTCGGTGTAAGGAAGCATGCGACTCTTGAGGGTGTCAAACACTGTTTCGATCATCTTCAACAAACCAGTCTGCCTCCGAGGACTAGCCAGCTCTTGCGAAAATGCCTGTTCATTGACTTTGCCACCCTCGACCACACGGATAACTCCAAGAGGCCCAAATGAAAGCTGCATGAAGAGCTCGAAATCTTGGTCGGATAAATGCGACAGTGTTCGTAAGATCGCTTTTCTCCGTCCCGTTTGCCCAGCTTGTCCTCCTGCATTCCCTCCGGCTTTGGAAATCATCCGGCCATAGATAAGTCTGAGAAGAATTGGAAGCAACTCGCCTCTATGTTCTTCTTCAATGATACTGTCGTCTCGGCCAACGTGCACGAAAACAGCCAGTTCTTCCCTGAATCTGGACTCATCAAGAATGTTCATGAGATTCTCCTGATAAGGCAGGACATGGGGAGATTTCCAAGTTAACAGTGCTTTCAATGCGCATTTCTGCATCTCAGAATTGCCGTGGCACAAGAGTCCAAGAAGTGCACCATGGACTTCGGAGGCCTTGAACAAAACCCTGGGATTCGTAAACTGGCCGAAAAGAGTAAGAAGCGCCATCCGATCCTTGAAACCCCAGGGGATATGAGACCCGTCCGGCATGTGAGTTAGGGGTGTCTTGAGGTCAGACATCTCATCATCGTCGTCACGCAACGCCCATGGGAGGAACAGCGGAACGATCTGGCGAGATCGCTTCTCGGCTATGGCGGGCGCCGCGTTGAGAACACGCAGAGCATGTGTTCGAGGCGTAGCAGGAAGGGTGTCTGAAAATGTATGATCCCGCTCGAAGTCTCGTGTCAATCTTGCCGAGGCATCCTCAGAGCCATAGAAGTTGGCGGCGATTAGATCCTCGATGTTGGCGGCATTGAAACATTGAAATGGCCCAGGTACATGGTTATTGCTCTCATCATCGGGTTCCTCATTCGTGGGATTGGATCCCTGCTCTTGGAGCCATTGGATTGCCATGTCCGAAACAAGCTTCTCCCCACCTGAATGCTCACTAATTGATTTCAGAGCAGAAGCTGCATCATCCCACAATGGAGCCATCTTCTTCGAAAACAAACCGAAGCAGAAATGGGGGATTAATGTAGCCATCCACCTCCGAGAAGCAATTTGCGGGTAAAGAATCGCAAGCTTGCGCACGTGCATAGCAAGAACACGGGCAGATTGCAGTGTCAATGGGCTTTCTTCAATCTGGATCGCCACATCAATGGGAGAAGGGTCTTCCTTCGCTACTCGGATGACCAGCTCTCGCAGAAGCTTCAAGGAGAGCAATCTCACCTGATGGGACGGTCCTGCAAGATTCGTGATCAGACGAGTCGCGAACTCTTCCACTGACGGATCGCTAAACTCGATTTCTTTGGGGCATGCAGAGATATAAGCAAGGGTAGCGTCTAAGAATAGAGGCAGGCGAGAATAATCGTTTGCAGCCAGAATCACTGATTCCAGAAGGCTCACGTCGAGGTCTCCGGATTGGCTCGCAAGCTCGACGTAAGACTTGAAGCCTTGTCCATGGAGAAAGTCTGCCCTAAATTTCGACTCCGATTGCTTGGTTTGCAAAGCGTCTGCAAGTTGGTCGTGCAGACTCCGAACCATGTCAGGAATGAGACAAGGATCAGCAAGCAAGGACATGGCTTTTGGAAGCTTCGAGTATGCATTGAGAAGGGCGACTTCTGCCGCACCGGATTCGGATTTGTTCAATTTCTCTTTGATATGAGATTTCCAAGTGGGTGGGCATGTTAGATAACCAGGCTTTGCAAGCTCGGAAGTCACGCAACCTGCCTGACTCAGACGCAGCAGTGTCAAACAGAGCTCGTATTCGCTTTCGCGCCACGATGCATTGATGAATCTATAGTTGGACGGTTAGTGTGCGGGATGCAAATGACAGAGTCCGCTCCAGTCTCACCTCTGAAAGTGGGGGAGCACAACGCTGTGGAATCTTTCAGAACCCCATTCCGAGAAGGTGGCGCAAAACGATAGAAAATGGCTTGCAAAGCGTTCGTGCGTTACAGCATCCATGAGTGGGCGCATAAAAGGCAACATCTCATCCATCGGAGACGTTTGAAGAGCATATGCCACGGCTGTTAAGAGTTGGGGCAGCGCTTTCTCGAATGCGTCAGGAGCCGCTGAGGCTTTCTGGAGCAAAAACAGCAGAACTTGATGTACGGTCTTCCAACTCTGCACCCTGGAACCTTTACGAGCGGCAACGCATAGGAATACCAATCGACAGGAGAGTTCGGCTTGCTGCCGCTCAGGTTTCTGACAACGAGACTCAATATACGATTTGATTGTGTCGAGAATTGGTTCGAAGGTATCCGCAGATGTGTGATGGATGATGTTGATCACAATCCCACCAAGAACATCCAAGGCTAAGTTAAACCGCACATCCTCATCTGCAGGCGTATTTTTCAGGATACAGTTGAGAATATCCGTTGCGTTGGAATGCAGTCCGCCTTTTAGACCTCTGATGGCGTCTGAGAACATAGCCATCAGACCTTCCTTGTATAGATCCACATTTCTTATATCAGCCGTCTCTCGAAGATCCTGAAACAGGAACGACACGGCGCGATCGAGCGGGGCCTTATTCTTGTAGTACACCAGACCTGCCTTGCGGATAAGGAACGACATCGACTCGGCGGCGAATCGGGCAACAAATGGTTTCTGCCGCTCTTTTCCCAGATACGGGGCCATGATCCCCAGAAGCTGCCGTAAGTCGGGAACCAGAAGACGAGAAAGAAATTTGAAGATCCATGCCAGACAGGTGAAACTCCATTCAACCACCTCGACATGGGTGTGTGTAGCAGCAACGGACGCCACCAGGGTAACAGCAGAAGCGAAATACTTCTCGAATTTGACACCCAAATCCCTCGCAAACTGAGCCACAAGTGTCAGGAGAGGTTCCATAGACAATTGATCCCTCTTCTCGATGAATTCCACCAGCAAGCCCATGATTTTCTCCTCGTGGTATAAGATTTGAGCGAGACTCTCACAAAGTGGGTTGACTCGACGCGAAAACTCGACAAAATTCTCCGACAGGTTCAACTCGGTCCAGTGCTCGAACGCAGATCGAAAATAGGAGGAGGTTTCGTCGCCATCTTCTCCAAAACTTGGTCGGCGCACGCGATGAATGGGATCGATTTTGAGTTTTGCGATACGCTGCGAAAACGGCTCGAAGCGATGCGACTTTGTCGTTTCTGTTCCTCCTTTCAAGCGCTTCACAGGCTTAGCCCGCGAGCTTGACGACGCTGCCACCATCTTGGCGATATGGGATGGCGAAAAAGCAGCGCCGTTGAGGTAATGGGTAATGGGTGTTGGAGCAGGATTGAATTTCCCCGAATCTCAAAAAAAGTTGATTTTCCGCTGCGGAGATAAATCACTAGCGTCGGTCTGGGAGGATTGGCCCCGCTAGTCCCTCTTCGGCTAGTTCAGAGTCACGTGGACTTAAGGGTGGCCCAAGCTCCTGTCGGATGGCCGAAAAAGGCACCTCTCTGGAAGAACCTCTTGGGTTCTTTTCGATCCATTTCACCTCGAGTCAATTGATCAAATTATTTGTGACGGACTCAAATTTGAGTATTAATAGGACACTGCATTGTTCAAGGGAGCAGCCAACAATCTCATTTCATTCGGGAACAAGATCCTTGCCGTGCCATGCTTATGTCAACTCTTGCATCATACTACTTTTTATCTCTCTTGATCAACAATGGCTTCTAAGGTGTAAGTTGATCATATCATATTCGCATCTCGACCTGCATGCTAATATCATCTTCAGAGTTGTGATTGGCGATGTGAACTGCGAGCTCCGTGACGTTTTCACCAAACTTGCAAAACTTCACGTGAAGCAGAACTTCGCATTCGCAATCGTGGTCGGCGATCTCTTTGGCGACTGCTCAACCGAACATGAGCTGGAGGAGATTACCGCCCTCCTTCAAGGGAACATCCTTGTGCCGCTTCCAACTTACTTCACCCTGGGAGACCGGCCACTTCCCACCAGAGTAATCGAGAGAATTGAATCTGCCGACGAGGTGTGCCCGAATCTTTATTTCCTGGGCAAACGCGGCACTCTGAAGACGGCAGAAGGAATTCGACTAGTTGCTCTAGGAGGTAAACATGATGCTGTTCCACCTACGGAGCAAAAGGCGAACAGCAAGTATTTTCCCAGCTACACCGATTTCGACGCCAAAGCTCTCTACGGCGCACACACGGCCGACATCCTCATCACCAACCAA
Source organism: Hamigera avellanea (assembly GCA_027569715.1). NCBI lineage: Eukaryota > Fungi > Ascomycota > Eurotiomycetes > Eurotiales > Aspergillaceae > Hamigera > Hamigera avellanea. The sequence continues at coordinate 251,076 of JAPDKU010000018.1, forward strand.
TGGCCCAAGGGGATCTCAACGGGGTCCAAGGTCGGATTGCCAGAGGACGCCACGCCCCCTGAACAGGTGCAATGCATAGCAGATCTCTGCTCAACGCTGAAACCACGCTACCATTTCTCATCCTCGGACCACTTCTTCTTCGAACGCGAACCCTTCTTTCACATCCCATCGGACGATGAGAGCCCAGACGCCAAGCCCGTGACACGATTCATCAGCTTAGCATCGTACAGCAAAACCACCAAACAGAAATGGATGTACGCTTTCACCGTGGATCCCAAAGCGCCCGTCCCTTTCACCGTCCCCGTGGGAGCAACTGCCTCCCCACTCAACCCCATCCCACCCAAGCGCAAAGCTCTCGCCAGCCAGCGGGAATCCTACTCCCGCTTCGCCATCGATGAAGATCACGGACGCCCTCGCAAACGCGCCCGAGGACCGCCTCCGGGCCCGGAGCAATGCTTCTTCTGTCTCTCCAACCCCAACATCGCCACCCACCTCATCACCTCCATCGGCAACGAAGCCTACCTCACCACGGCAAAGGGCCCCTTACCGACCGCGAAAACGTTCTCCTCCCTCGCATTCCCCGGCCACATGCTCATCGTCCCGTTCAGCCACTCGCCGACCCTGAACATGATCGCCGACCCAGAATCCCGCTCCAACACGTACGCCGAAATGCAACGGTACCGCCAATCACTGCACTCCATGCTGCAGAAACGCTCGAACGGCGCCCTCGGCGCAGTCACCTGGGAAGTCGCTCGCGGCAACGGAATCCACGTCCACTGGCAATTCCTGCCCGTGTCTTCCGACATGGTCCGTCGCGGCTTAGTGGAGGCGGCGTTCAAGGTCGAAGCCGAGAATCTGAAGTATCCCCGATTCGAAAAGCAGGCGACGACCGACGGAACCAGCGAACCGGGCGATTACTTCCGCGTCTGGATCTGGGGTCCTCCTGATTCTTCGCAAGGGGAGGAGGAGTCACACTCGACCGAGGAATCGGGCGAGCAAACGGTTCTCGTCCTTCCCTTGGGGCCGGATTTCCGATTCGATCTGCAGTTCGGTCGCAGGGTGATGGCCAAACTTCTCGGGCTGGAGCGGCGGATGAATTGGAAGGATGACGTGCAGTCGCAGGAAGAGGAGGAGGCGGATGCCGACGCGTTCAAGGAGGCGTTCAAGGAGTTTGACTTCTCGTTGGAGGAGTGAAACTGGTTTTTTTTATCCTACCGGCTTGATATGTCCCAAGATATTTATCATACAGTTACAACGAGCACAGCAACGGCAGCTGTTATGTATGATATAGACGATTATTTCTCAAAAAAGGTCAAGGGACAGGCAGCACACACTTATATAATTCAAAAGTGAGACGCATCAATACCCGTCAAGGAGATACGGCATACCTTCTAATCCCTTCAACAACAACCTTGACCTACCGCCACGCCGACGCAGCACCCTCACTGAAACGCCGCATTAAAAGCATCCGCCGCCGCCTGTCCCTCCACCCCGTCCGCCGTCGCCGCCGCTTGTCCGGCCTCACACGCGGAAACCACATCCGCGCCCGCCTGACACTTGTCGTTCAACTGCTGACAGATAAACGACGCAACGATGCCGATATTCTGCGCCGAGCCATGGTTGAAGGTGTCTTTGTCGACGGGCTGGAAGGAATCTTCCGTTCGGCCATCGAACCCAGCGCCGAATTCGACGAGGGGGGATGCACCGGTGCAGGTGCCCAGGTCGGAAGAGGCTTGAGTAGTAGTAGAAGTAGTCGTAGCCGTGCTACCGGACGCGTCGCTGGTTGAAGGACTGTCGGCCACAGCAGCAGCAGCAGCAGCAGCAGCAGATCCATCCACGCCAGCAGCCGCAACGGCATCATCGATTTCAGCAGCGGTCACGTCGGGCACGAGGAGGTTCTGGGTGAAGATACAGCCTTCCGGATCATCTTGATTGTTGCCTACATCGAGACGCAAAAAACAGTCAGCCCTTGAATCAATTCTCCCCAATCCCTCCTCAAAAAAAGAAAACCAGTCTCCGAGACGCCCTACATGTATTCCCCGCCGCAGTCGGATCCCCGACTTCCCCCGGCGCAAACGTCCCACTCTGCATCGCAACCTGCGGGTCCCCTCCGATCGAGGCGATCTGCACCGCCAGATCCAGCGCGACCTGCCGGTTCGTGTCCGCGGCGCCGTCCGACGCAGGGTCCTGGTGCTGCTGCAGCGCGGCGATCTCCGGGTTCGCGGCCGTCAGGCTCGTGCAGAGGTTACTCTTCTGGCCGACGGCTGCGGAGTTGCGCTCGAGCGTGCGGAAGACGAGGGCGTCCGTCATGGCCTGGATGTCGCCGGCGGCTTTGGCGTTGGTGAAGGCTTGGTCGGCGACGGCTTGTTGGAGACAGTCCGGGTCGGCGATGCTTCCGGCGCCGGTCGCTGCGGCCTGAAGGGGGCATTGCAATGCATTGTGATTAGCGATGTTGAAGCAAAGATGTGGAAAAGGTAGTTGGGGGTTGTAGGAAGAAAGAAAGAAAGAAAGCGTACGGCATTCCCCAGAAGCGCAAATACCGGATCTTGGATTCCGGCCGGGTTGTTGGCATTCAGAGACGCTCGAACGGAGGCGAGGAACTTCTCGTGCGAGTGCTCTTGTGGGACCTCGCGGAGCGATAGTGTCTTGGATCGCTTCGGCAGAGGACTGGTGCTTGCTAGGGAGAGAAAGACGGAGAAGGATAGGATATCGGTGGTCTTCATGGTCGTGGCTTGGTGTCGCCTCGTGGATTTTAGAGATCAGCGGAAGTAACGAGACCAGCTCTTGATTGCTTCCTATTGTATAATATGGCCGAGGATCTCTCTCGAGTCGATGATATCAAAGTTGAAATGAATGTATAATTCAGCTGGTCCAAAAGAACGACAATGTAGGAGGAAACGATAGACAACAGTCAAGAAGAAAGCAATCGAACCTCAATCGACAGCTGCAACGAAGCGTCAGCCAAGTCAAGGCATCCTTGTCGGGGCATGCCATGGATATATACCTACTGCTCCTCCGAATCTCCCTTGTGATTTCATTTGGATGGAAATTTTTATCCACTAATCCCGTCGTGCTTCAGAATGCCGTGTATCCCGATCCGGATATATTTCTTCAAGGATACCTAGGAGCATTGAGACAGGAGGGTAATGAATTTGCGGATTCAAATTCAACACCCTGATCGAAGCGAGCCAGAAGTTTCAAGGGAGTTAGAGAAGCAGGTTTGTCTCACAGTCTGCGACATTTCTTGCTGCGACCTCCTCGATCGGGCTTAGTGCCTAGTCTTTGAAATACTTGAGTCATCGTGTGTCGAGGAAGCATTAATACGCGGCACCCTGAAAGCAGTTATTTGGAGTCAATCCAGAGGTCGTCTAGATCATGAAGTTGATCCCATCCTGGTTCAATGCGCCGTGTGTCATACGCCGGCAGTCTTGGACTGCCCTATGGCGCCTCTGCTACGATCAACATCGGAAGAGAAGAAAAGTACTACTCAATCTGTCACTAACGACAGGACCAGAGTGAGATAAATCAGGAAAGCGCAATCCAAAAGTAGCTTGCTATAGCTGCCTCTGCTTCTTGATTCTATGATCACGCCAAGTGCTGAGCAGAGACAGCAAACTAGACAGGGGCTGAAGCGCAAGAACATGAAAGAAATCAATCATCTCCCATGATATTTCAGCGGGCCCTGCGGTCATCGATTGAAATATGTATCACATACAGACCTGAGGATGTTTTGCCTCAGGGAATGCCTCCGGGCGAGAATAGACGTTTTTTTTTTTTTAACGAGAGAGACAAAGGGGGTGGGGGGAAATGAAGAAAGAGAAAAGAGAAAAAAATTTGAAATCGAAAACACGAATGAAGCAGAGAAGATAAAAGGGTCGGGAAGAAGAAAAATAATATGGAACGAAACAACCGGTCTCGCTCACAGAAATCAAACAAGAACTTCAAGCTCATTCCAGACATTTCAAGGCTGAACAAATAATCAATCATCCGATCGTGAATCAGGCCAAATGGCTCGGTGACCAGCCGGGGGTATGTGGATTCGAGCAGGAGAAGATAGCAGACAAAAAAAGTGAACGCTGGTATTCGAGTACTTCAAAGTTGCAGCCTGATCACTGACAGTTTCCTTGTCAGTCAGTTGCTGCAATCAGTACGTTGATCAACATTAGGGAGCGGTGTTGAGGAAAAGACTCTCCAATACACCAAAGACGCCATAGTGGAATGGCAGTAGAAATCAAAGGAAGAAAAAAAAATCGTAAGACTCGGGAGGGAAAAGAAAGATCATTTTTCAATGCAAAATCAAACGTCTCTCCAGGTATTTGGGGCAGGTTTCCGGCCGCTCTGCAGAAGACTAGGGGGCCGGCCCGGATCATTTACTTCGTGAGGAGTCGATGAGAATGGAGGAGGTGGGGAGGCAGGGTGAGCAGGCGAGTAACTCTGATAGACAGGTTGTGGATGATGAGAATAGTGGGACTCTTGGTAGTCCGAGACGTAAGTTGGAGGGGGGCTTGATCCGAAGGATGGTTGGCTTTGAAATGCTGCATAGTTGGGCATTTCTGCGGGCGGCGAAGCTACCCGGGGTGAAGCTACCCGGACGGGGTTATACTGTTGCTGAGGAGCATAGATGTCCGCTACCCCGGGTTGGGCGTGACTTCCATAAGAATAGTCATGGTATGGCTGATCATATGGCGAGACAGCAGCAGGGGAGACGGCAGGAGGAGAAGCAACAGCAGCAGGTCTACCAATGGGAGAGACTGGCCCCGGAGATTGAGGGCTATATGGGCTGTGATCCTCAACGCCTCGATATCCGGCATTGTAAGCCGTAGGCTGGGCCGGTGTGTTCGAACGGACCTGCGAGTATCCGCTTCCATTTCGCCGTACAGCAGGTGGCATCATAGCATGCTGCTCAGTTGGGGAATTCAGAGGCTTCATCTCCATATCATCCGAGTGGGGGCTATCATCCTCAATTCTCCTGGTTCTTGCGTTCTCCCAAGTCGGCATTGCAGGCAATGCATCCTCATTCGCCATTGGGGTTTTGCTGCGGCTTGGGGTGTCGAATGTCGCAACCGTCGCTCCACGATATGTAGGCGGAGCAGCCGGCGACTGATAGGCATTGTTCATGGGAGGCGGAGGAGGCGGCTGGTGGTATACAGGTTCGTCCATGTACTTGGGTCTGTTACTCCGGCTGCGACCAGAGCCAGAGGGACAGCACATTGAGCAACAGCCGCAGCATCCTTTGCAGCATTGAATCCCGCAGCATAGACAATTGATAACACAGGCCAGAACCGAAAGAATGACCACGACACCAACTATGATACCGATGATAGCAGGCCACCTAGTAATTCCGAGTCAGTCCCTCATGCATAACTGCACGTCCATGGGTGAACATACTTGCAATACGACTTTTGCATACATTTGTCCCAGCTGGAAAATGTGTCCGGAGCAGACTTGATGTCGCTCACGGTGTCTCGCGCCCATAGAGGTACTACAACCGCCGGACTCATTGTGATGGATGTTGTGGAAGATTCAGTGTTGGTGATAGCCGCAATTCCCAGATCAAGTCTCTGTTTTTATGCCGAGGTTTCCTCCTATCGCGTGTGCGAATACGTATTCCTAACGCGCAGGGAGGTATGTGGTGTAATTGTGAGTTCCAATCCAACAATCAGCAGGCTGGCTCGACCATTACTTGCCGGACCAGATCTCAATCGTCAAGGCAGAGAGAAGTAGTCGAAGTAGAAATATGATGGGGATCCTGGTTCCCCAGTATGGGACGTCAATACTCCGCAGTATCTTTACGTAGGGGGCAGCAGGAGCGCGGCGATTATAAAGCTCGCGATCGGAAGTGCACACAGGAATCGCGCTCAGTTGAAGATAAGGGTCGAAGGAAGGTCTGGAGCTGCAGTTTGATCCACAGACTGCAGGTTCATTTGAAGAATAATGAAAGCTTATAATCTCATCCACGGAAACGAAAATAGCTGGCGAACAAAAATAACAACCGGTTGGCGGATAAGATGGTTGTCGAATAGGGCAATCAATCAGTGCACAGCCTGATGGCGTCGAAAAAATCAAGGGTGTGCGGTAACGAAGGTCTCACCCAAGGCAACAGCTTCGCCAGAAGCAAATGAATGACGGTCGCAGCTCCTTTAAACGAAAGGATAAGGCGCTGGGAAGAGACAATGAAGGATGCTGGGGATGACTTTTCTCCCTAGCCAGAGAAAATACAGAAGAATGAGGGACGATCGCAGAAGAATTCGATGAGTGAATTAGAGGGTTAGTCTAGAGTTCGGGTGGGGATGGAGGGACACAGTGGGTGTCACTGGGTGGGTGCATGGGCAGCAGTTCCTACGCTGTGGGGCTGCGTGTGCCGTAAGGTGCGCCTATCGCCAGCACGCAAAAATGACAGGCTCCGCTTCTTCCCCGCGAAAAAGGGGCCTGATTGTCACTGATTGGCGTCCAAGCCACCGCTGAAACAGCCCATGCGCAGAGTTTCGCTATCAAAGGCTGAACCTTCGCACATCCACTCCGTCGATCTTGCTCAATAAAAGACGGGTTCATTGGCAATGGACCGTGGCAACAGTGGCTGTGTCCTCGGCAGTTCTTCTGCTGTGCATGACAACGAGCTAATCGCAGACATCCATATTGTCGGATCCCGACGTCGAAATTATGATTACATTATCATTGGAGCTGATTCAGAGCACATATGGCCTCTAATTATAGTCTGTCAACCTTACTTAACCTTAGATTCCGATCTATGAAGCATTCAACGGTTCCTACAATACCAGGCGATATCGGGAGGATGAGCTTCAACCTCAAAAAGAGTATCGATGGCTCTTGAAAAGAAAGGATCGCCATGAGATAAATTACTTCGTTCTGCGTCTTGCTTGGCTTGAACTTGTGACCTCTTTGCTACGATCCACAGTAACTCGGGGATTACACAGAAATCTCGGGCTTCAAATGTGTCAAATTCCGTGTAATCGTGTCATATGATTACAGGGAATCGAGCATGCTAAAAGTCAACTTCATATGTATTCATGTATATGTCTAATCTTTATATATATTATTTATATATCTTATATATCTACATCTAATCTATATCTATTAAAGATGGGCGCCTGATAAGCCATACCGGCTGCGGCTACCCTATTTTATTAACCTACATCCTACTACGTCACTGCTATTACCAAGGACAATCCTTCAACCATTTTCTTTCCACTCCTCTTCTTCTTTCCAACTTCACTCTTCCATTCTCTTTCGCCCGGATGTGACGCGCAACAATGTCGATCCGACTTCCTATTCTCGGTTTGAGAAACACGGAGAAGCACCGTCGGCAGTGTATCACAGCTCTGAAGAACATTTACGATGCTCTCGACGCGCGAGATGAGCTGTTCATACCCGATTCTGATCACGCTCAGCTTCAGATTAGATGTCAGCAGCTCACTTTCGACCGTTATGGAACGCCATCTAGCGTGGTATATTTTCAGCCTATGCCAGAACAAACCTTTAACGATCACCCGATCAACAAGAACTGCGCCGACGCTGGACTGCGACGCCATATGCAAGTTATTGAGTATGAAATCGATGCCTATCTTACACACCAATCTGGAATCAAGGTGACACTGAGGAATGATGCGAGCAATGATACCGAGGATGTGGATAACACCAAGGTGTTAAGCCACGTCGATGAGATCCTTCCTGTTGATGAGATCCTACGGGCACAGGACTCAGCAAAACCATGGAGATCTGACGGTGAGGAAGAAGCATTATTTCAAGTGTTATGTCTGAGTACTTCGAGAACTTCCCGCGTATGAAGACCGCAAAAGATCGTCGGGGATTGAGGTCGGTGACCGACTGGTGGCCAACGTGAGTAACATTTCGTTCTGTAGCTCTATACCAGTGTACTAATCTTTCGTCTTGCGTGGTTTGACAGAAGAGGCACTATACGTGAGGAATTTGTTCCCTCCACATACGTGGTGACGGAGCCTACACGTTATCCAGATGATTTCTGGACAAACCGAGAAGATAATGTTCCTCATATTACCTTTACAATGCGCCACAGTCTTGAGATTAGAGATGATGATAATCGACTTCTGAGAGGCGAGGTTCTTACAGCTCTTGCGGTAATGAGAAATCGCCTAGATAAACCTATCCTAAAGGATCATTTGATCATACCGGTGTGTTCCTCTAGTATCACTGCTTCCCTTTGATAAGGCTAACTGATAATCTCCTTTTCCAAAGGTTATGGTACTTTCTTTTGTGGGAAACCGGCGCGGAAGGATTCTACTATGCTATTTTGATAGCACGGATCTGGTCATCCACATATCGCCTCTATTCGACTTTAGTTCAATGAAGGAAGCCCAACTCCCAATTCAGATTTTTGTACAATGCCTGGCCAGTACTCCCGTCGGTGATACCAAGCATATTCCGCCAAAATCTGCTAGCGCAGCCGGAAGGGCCTCCGCTGGTGGCCAGCCTGGGGTCAGACAGTCTTATGGTTCCTTGTGCGGACTCTTTAGATATGATTGAACTTGGTAGCGTCGTTGAGTTGGCTTTCTGCATTATTCCAAACTACGCAATCTTACATCAATGTCATACCACAGATCATTCATTTAATTCCAGCAGCACGGAATAAAACTAATAATCATCATGTGGCATGCGCTGTTGCCCGGACTTTCATGATATCGATTGATGTGAGTAGACTTTGGCACTTTGAAACAGAAGATTACACAGGAAAATATCTAAGCACAATCGTTATGACACGAGAAGAAAAACAATGGGGGGGGGAATATGTTTCATCAAAGCCCAATTTTCATCACAATCGTTTCTCTCTCATTCCCATTTCCTTCCTTTCCCGGAAGTCATCCCGGGAAAAGGTCCTGATGTACAGACGATTCGGTACGAAACCCAATCGAGAAACAGACGATGCCCCCCGCCCAAACCCGAAACAGAAAGAAACCATAAAAGTGCGATGCGCGATGCTCATTGATTCAATGCAAGCTTAATAGTGGAAGACGTATGTATGTCAAATTTTATTGTTTTTTTTCGATTCTTAATACTTGGTGTTTGGAGGAGGAGGGCCCGGAGGTGGCTGATACACACGGTCGCCACCGTGGTAAGCGTTCGGGGGTGTCTGCAGCTCGATTCCAGTCTGTTGTGGTTGTCCACCGAAGTATCCGTAGGATTGCGGGTTCGGCGGCGTGTACTGTGGCGGGGGCTGTTGGTAGTGTGCATCGGTGTGGTAGGGCTGTTGGCCAGGAGGGAAAGGAGGAGGTCTGTAAGCCATCCAGGTTGTACCGGGGAGGGGACGCTGACCGATTCTGCGGCGACGACGGGCGTTGTGGCATCTGTTCATGTGTATGTTAGATTCAGATTCGTTGACAAGCGAGTAGAGTAGGAAGGTGACATACGTGAAGAGAAATACGACGATCAACGCTATACCGACGATGACGGCGAAAGCGACCCAACGTCCCCAGTCATGCCAGTTTGATGTGCAGTATTGATACCCGTCACTGCCGATCCAACTAGTTCAAGACAACGATTGTCAGTAACGAAAGACACAGATATAAAAGATGACTTTTGAGTCCGACGTGGTATTCAGGACCAAAAAGCTTGACAGGTACGCACCAATCTCGTGGTCGAAGAACACCCATGGTGGCTGAAGAGAACCTCTTCCCAAGGTGTACGGCTGGAAAATGACGTAGGTGTCGATAATCGTCGCAGAATGTGTCTCAAAGTTGAATTCTAGAGTTCACGATGATCTCAAGTAATGAATAATGAGAGATTGATATTCTGATAGAAATCAGGATTTCATCGACGGTCAAAAGTGAGAAGAGTTTAAGGAAGGAAGTTCAGAAAGGTATGCAGAGAAAGAAAAGTCGTCCCTCAAGGGCGAGACGGAGGGGGGTAGTTATGGGCCTTGGACGCGGCTGTGGCTGAGTGGATGTTGGCTGGGGCTTGGCTCCCTGATGCGGCCAACGTATCACAACTTCACAAGAATATGACTGAGAATTAAGATGGCGATATCGAGGAAAGTGCATGATAGATAGAATCCAGAGATTATTCCATTGAAGTTAATTTATTAATTTATTCAGAGAAAAAGCCAATAATCATTTGTCTTCTGGCTTGAAGGACATGAACCTTTTTTTCTCCTTCAGGCTTCAAGCCCAACCCTTCCGAATCTGGGGTTCGCCACGATCCAAGGTTCAAAGCAGAAGACCGTCGTAATGTTTACTCTTTGTTGTGCTGGGCCGTCCAAGTTCCAACAAATCTTCGGATGTTCGGAGTTCGGACTGACCTTACAAGGAGTTTCTTCCCAAAATGGTGAATATTATTCTTTCTGCCTAGAGTTATACATAGCTAACTCCGCTTAGTCCCAAGTAGTACCAAACAATCTCGAGTAAGCACAAGAATTGGTGGCTGGGCATAGGGAAGGGGAAGGGAAAAAAAAATCAAAAAAGCCAACACTTCAACCAGTTCAAGAGGACAGCTCAATTTTGCCTTATCCAAGCAGCTGATTGTCAGCATCCAGCCTACCGGGCGCGGATTTTTTGCGGTCGCGATCTTGAAGACTTCGGTTATACAAACTGTACAAACTGCAGACTGGGGCACATGGCGTTCACCTAACGTCTGTCTCGAAGCCAGTGATAAATGGCCTCGTCCGTGTGATGAGATTCTATCGTACCAATCAGCAGACTGTGGTCTGTTGGGCCAACACCAGGGGGAATCAACCGCCAGTCCTTGGCCGATAGCGACCGAGCAGTTTAGGTTGTCTGGGGATTGGGCGACGTCAGCGGGGTGGCCCAATCTGGCAGACAGGGCTTAGTTCCCGTCCTGCAATGCCAACGCATCAGTGGTCTGTGTCCATCGCTCATACGATCCTCTATATAAGGGCGAGAGCATGCTCTCCGGCAAATTCTTCGACAGACAACTGAATCGCTCTTTTGCTGCTCCTCGCAAGTAATGTCCATGCTGATTTCAATGCACGAGCTTGCTGAGACATTGTATGGCCAAGAACCTCGGCCAGCCCGTGCGCTTCTACCCTGATAGATTCTGGTTTACTCGCCTCGAAGCATTTTGCAAATTGCGAAATCGGAACTTTGCCAATTCATCGTCGATTCTTACATTCCCGTTCCACGTGAAAAGGTGGTCTTCAATACTAATGACACTGAATGCTAAACCAGTATATAGAAACAGGGACCTGCGTGGGCGTCATCCGTCATGTAAACCGGCCGGTCAATCATTTTCAATCCACACCGTGGGAATCGATTCCAACTGGAATTGCCGAAAGCTCACGAAACATTAAAAGTCATATTTGAACATGGTTATCCTGACAAAAGGGAATCGCAAGAATCCGCACGTTACAATGAACAGACTCGAAAAACAAAAACATTGATTATGGTTCGCAAATTGCATGCTTCCTGAACGAGATCGTTAACATCGTTATGGCTGAGGCTGCGAGCCGAGTGCATTCGGAGGTCTACGAGATGTGACGTTGGTAGAAATGAGACGGAACTTGAGGGCCTGATCTTGCTGCTGCGTTCGGCTGGGCATCAATTCACCTGCTCGCTCGGGCGATGAGCCAGTGCAAGACCGCATCGAGATTGGTCTCCTCCTTTGCACTGATTCCATAGCAGCTGACCTCGCGGTGCGTGATGGATTTCAGATCCATTGCGTCGATCAATTCGTCCACCGATAGTTTGCCTGGGAGGTCGGACTTGTTCCCAAGAACCAAGAGTGGGATGCCATCCAGAGTAGGCTTGCTCATTAGTTCGTGAAGCTCCTCTGTTGCGACTGGCAGGGCATCCTTGTCCGCTGCGTCCACAATATAACTGATTCTCCGGTCAGCACAGTCCGGTACTTTACTTACACTACCGGCGCCGTTGCACAACAGAGACTTACACAATAGCATTCACACCTCGGCAGTATCGTTCCCACATTGGTCGAAAGCGCGGCTGTCCACCTAGATCCCAGCTGTCCGAACATCAGTGAGGCACTTTTGGGGAACGAAAAGATCGAGCTTGCTGACCATTTCAAAGTCACATGGCCTTTCTGGACCCGCTTCGTGTTGAATCCGATGGTGGGAATGGAGCTGCAAGAAGTATATCAGCAGGGACGAATCTGTATTCAGAGCATCACATGTGGAAAAGCGTACTCGACAGTGAACTCGCCTCCCTGTACTTCCAAGTTAGCGATCTGCAGCACCCAAGATGACAATTTCGTCGAGCGAGCTTCAACTCGATACTTACGGCAAGAACACGCAGCAATGATGACTTTCCTGCATTCTGAAGACCGATCATTGTGACATCCATCTCCGTTGCCCTACATTACATACAAACACTGCGCTTAGCACGCCGAACCTTCCTTCTGCGGGGACGGGCCGAAGTGGCTACTTTTTCGGGGGCAGGGCCACGAGGGCGGCCCACTTACCAAAACATCCTCAAGAGCCAGTCATAGATGGTTCGAAAGATTCCGGCCATGATGACGGAAGTGTGTTCGTATCTTGGCCGCGATAACGTTATGTGAAGGAGAGCTGGAGAGATAGCGCGTGGAAGACTCAGCCGGAAACAAATCGAAAGATTGACGGTTCCAAGTCAAAAAGAGGATGATGATTGTGGGTGAATAGTATCAACAGCAGGTCAGGCTCAGAAGAGTCTTATAATATAGTGGGGGTAAGTGGGCAGCTGAAGAACCCGACCACTTCAAATAGAACTGTGTGTAGGCAAAGCAGCAAAAGAAGAGACGAGTGACCGGAGATAGGACTTCGGGTTGAACAAAAGACCAACGTAAATGCGGGATTGGGGAAACCGAAGGAAAGGCAGAAGCTCAAGGAAAGTGTTCGCTGCGAAATAGCGCCAGAGAGCGAAGTGTGCAGATCTCGGGGTATTTTCTTTTCCCTCTTTTTTCTTTTTCCTTGCCCTCTTACTTTTGGCAGCCAACTAGCTATTCTTGCTGATGCTCTGCCTTGGTGAAACTGCAGTGCTTCGATCTATGTGCACGCATGACCGTTCAATTGCGCCGCTTGGAGGGGAGCGCTTAGCTCGCCCGGGGCTGGCGCTGGTTCTTGGTGGTCCGCGTCCCTTGTCCTTCCAAGTTCCGGGTTGTCTGGTCTGGTTCTGGCGAGAGGAGAGAACAGCAGACACCCAAAATAATGGCGCACTGATAAATGAGAAACTCCTGCTTAGTTAGTGTTTCAAATTCTGTGGCTGTTCAATATATATGATCCTGTTGCGATGGGTATAATATGGGATGGACGGAAAGATATCTGCCTGGGATCGGCAGCGGGCCTTCAAACCGTTTTGGCAGGAATGAGATCAGTGACCCTTGAGAGCTGCCAGAAAAGACATCCCTGTCTGCCTGGTGGCCTCAGGCTGACAGGCTCCAAGCTCTGATTGCATCTCCACGTGATTGGATTGAACTTGTAATGTAATGCCACTGGAAGATTTATCAGCACGTGATGATATCTCTCCGCCGGGATCCACCTCTAAAAATTTCCCCGTCGGCGAGTGAGAATCCCGGCGGTATCCCAGACAGACCTTTGCTCGAGCACTGGTGTTTGGCTTTTGTCCACCATTGCCAGCCTTTCTCTACCCTCATTGCCGCTAAATATATAAGTGCGACCGAGAGATGGGCTTTTGATTGCACTGATTGCACTGGTTTTGTAACTGGTGCACTGAGTGGTCGGAAAAGAATAGGATCTCGCTATCCTTCGATTGTGAACCCAAAGAGAAAAAGTTTCATCACCATGGCTCCCGCAGCGACAGACACCAAATGGTCTGTCAATTATGACACGCTCAGACGGGAGCATCTCTTCAGACATCCTCCCAAGGATCACACCGCATTCCCATCTTTGGCCGAGTCCATCCTTCCACACGTCGATTCGTTCAATGCACTCTTTGACGGCAGCAAGGTGCTAGAGGCAGGACTGAAGGACATTGGAACCAAAACCTTCCTCGATGGCGAGGTTGAGACCCCGGAAGAGAAGAAGGCACGGCTGGCTGAGGGACGGAGGCCTCCCAAACGCAACAGGCTCAATGTTCGCGTTAAGGAAGTCTTCCTTGAAAAGCCGGCGCTGCCCCCAAGCAACAAGTTTGCATCCCGCAACCGCAATATCTACCCTTCGGAGTGCCGAGAGAGACATGCAACTTACCGTGGAAAGTTGCGCGCACGACTTGAGTTTCAGGTCAACAACGGGGACTGGAAGGAGTCCGTGAGAGAGCTGGGCCAGGTTCCCATCATGTTGAGGGTAAGCAGGATTGTTTACGTGGACTACGATACCGAACCACAAAACTGACATAGATAATCCGTTTTCAGACCAACAGATGCCATCTAGAAAAGGCAAGCCCCGCGGAGCTGGTCGAGCACAAGGAAGAATCCGAGGAACTGGGCGGCTACTTCATCGTAAACGGTAACGAAAAGCTTATTCGAATGCTGATTGTCGGAAAGAGAAACTACCCCATGGCGATTGTTCGTAATTCCTTCGTCAAACGTGGTCACACATACACCAAGTATGGTGTGCAAATCCGATCCGTACGACCCGATCAGACCTCGCAGACCAACGTCCTTCACTACCTCAGTGATGGAAACGTTACATTCCGTTTTTCATGGAGAAAGAATGAATACCTCATCCCCGTCATGATGATCTTGAAAGCCCTTGTGGAGACAAACGACCGTGAGATCTTCGAAGGTATCGTTGGCAGCGCTTCCTCGAAGGGCGTTAACAACACCTTCGTCACTGACCGTGTCGAGTTGTTGCTGAGAACATACAAGGGCTATGGCGTCAATGGACGGGCAGCATGCCGAGCATATCTCGGTGAGAAGTTCAGACCGGTCCTCGGAGTTCCCGCAGATATGTCGAACGAGGACGTTGGCACTGAGTTCCTGCGCAAGGTTGTTCTGCCGCATCTTGGCAATCACAATGTCACGGTGGCTCAGGATTATGACAAGTTCAGGATGCTTATGTTCATGGTCCGGAAGCTGTACGCCCTTGTTGCGGGTGACTGTGCTCCCGACAACCCCGATGCGGTCTCGAATCAGGAGATTCTTTTGGGCGGCTTCCTCTACGGAATGATTTTGAAGGAGAGATTGGAAGAGTGGCTCAGATCTTTCGGGCCTATTGCCCGGGACTGGTCTATGCGGAATAGCGGCGCCAAATTCACCGATCCAGCATTCGAGAGGGATTTCCTGCCCAAGATTGTGAAAAGGTCAAATGAGAACATTGGAGGTGCTCTGGAATACTTCTTGTCCACCGGAAACCTGGTCAGTCCCACGGGATTGGACTTGCAACAAACTTCTGGTTACACGGTTATGGCCGAGAAGATCAACTTCTATCGATTCATCAGTCACTTCCGCATGATCCACAGAGGTAGCTTCTTCGCCCAATTGAAGACCACCACCGTTCGAAAGCTGCTCCCCGAGAGTTGGGGTTTCCTGTGCCCTGTTCACACTCCCGATGGTTCTCCTTGTGGCTTGCTGAACCATCTTGCGCACAAATGCTTCATCTCCACTAGCGACCTGAACGTGTCTCATCTTCCCCGACTGCTTGTGCAGCTTGGTGTGCGGTCAGAGTCTTCCGTGGCACTGGAAGAGAGTGTCACCGTTCAATTGGACGGCAGAATCATCGGTTACTGCTCGCCAAAGCAGGCTCACATGGTCGCCGACACTCTGAGACATTGGAAGGTCGAAGGCAGCCACAACATCCCTCGGGAACTGGAGATCGGATATGTCCCCAACTCTAACGGCGGTCAATATCCCGGTATCTACATGTTCTCTCAAGCCGCTAGGATGTATCGACCTGTCAAGTACTTGCCTCTGGAGAAGCTCGATTACGTGGGACCCTTCGAGCAACCTTTCATGGAAATTGCTTGTTTGGAGTCTGACCTCATCTCTGGCGTGTCGACTCATATCGAGTTCACGCCAACCAACATCCTTTCGATCGTCGCCAACATGACACCTTTCTCCGATTACAACCAGTCTCCACGTAACATGTACCAGTGCCAGATGAGCAAGCAGACCATGGGTACACCGGGTACATCCATCGAATACCGTACCGACAACAAGCTTTACAGATTACAGACCGGTCAGACACCTATCGTTCGACCACCTCTTTACAACGCCTACGGCCTGGATAACTTCCCCAACGGTACGAACGCGGTCGTGGCCATCATCTCGTACACTGGTTATGACATGGACGACGCTATGATTATCAACAAGTCCTCCCACGAGCGCGGATTCGGACACGGTACAATCTACAAGACCAAGATCCACTCCCTCGACGAGAAAGACTCCCGCCGCGGCAAATCGAAGCGTGAAATCACCAAGCTCTTCGGTTTTGCACCCGGTGCTGAGATCAGGGCCGAATGGCGTGCAACCCTCGACGAAGACGGTCTTCCACACATCGGCGCCCGAATGAGAGAAGGCAGTCTCGTTGCCGCATGGCACACCGTGCGCTACGACGCCACGAGCGAGTCCTACATCAACGTCGACGGCATCACTCACTTCGTCAAGTACAAGGATGCCGAAGAGGGCTACATCGACAGCATCCGTATCATGGGTGCCGAGTCCGGAGTCGAGCCCTGCCAGTCCATCAGCGTCAAGTATCGCATTCCCCGAAAGCCCATCATCGGTGACAAGTTCTCCTCTCGTCACGGACAGAAGGGTGTTTGCTCCCAGCTCTGGCCCGCCGTCGACATGCCTTTCTCCGAGAGTGGCATCCAGCCCGATCTGATCATCAACCCCCACGCTTTCCCGTCACGTAAGTTTGCCCCCCTTCAGCAATTCAACACCTCTCTCTCTCTCTCTAACCCCTCTCCGCGCAGGTATGACAATCGCCCAAATGATCGAGTCCATGGCCGGCAAGGCCGGCGCCCTGCACGGCCACCCGCAGGACTCGACCCCCTTCCAGTTCTCCGAGGAGAACACCGCGACGGACTACTTCGGCCACCAGCTCCGCAAGGCCGGATACAACTACTACGGCAACGAGCCGCTGTACAGCGGCATCACCGGCAAGGAATTCGCCGCCGACATCTACATGGGCGTCGTCTACTACCAGCGTCTCCGCCACATGGTCAATGACAAGTTCCAGGTCCGCACCACCGGCCCCGTGAACAGCCTGACCGGCCAGCCCGTCAAGGGCCGTGCCAAGGGCGGCGGCATCCGCGTCGGCGAGATGGAGCGCGACTCGCTGCTGGCCCACGGCGCCGCCTTCCTGCTCCAGGACCGTCTCATGAACTGCTCCGACTCCCAGCGCAGCTGGATCTGCCGCGACTGCGGCTCCTTCCTCTCCACCCAGGTCGCCGTCCAGGCCGCCGGCTCCTCCAAGGCCCGCATCGCCGCCAACCCCGGCGCCGCCGCCGCCGCCGCTCACGCCGTCCCCAACCAGCCCGCTCCGTCGGGAGGAATGGGTGCCTTGGGCGGCACCGCGGGCATCGTGCGCTGCAGACGCTGCGCGAGGGAGGCCGTGTTCGACGACTCGCGCGCCGAGATCTGGGAGGACGGCGACGGCAGACGCTACGTCGGCGGAGACAACGTGACCGTGGTCGCGGTGCCGGGTGTCCTGCGCTACCTAGACGTCGAGCTGGCAGCTATGGGTATCAGGATGAAGTTCTGGGTGGACAACTAGAAATAAAATAAATGTGTCCAACCTGTTTCGGGTTCGAGACTATGTGTCAAAAAAGAAGTCAAATGTATAAAGAAAGCAAAAAAGTGCATTTATAGATGGAGCCTATGTACACCTTTTTTGTTTGTGTGATGTTTGATATTTTCTTTTCTTTTCTTTCTTTTTTCTTTTCTTTCTTTTCTCTTTTCTTTTGGGATGTATTTAATTGTCTCTGGGTATGTTGTTATGCTAAGATGAATCTACCTTTCCTTCCAATATAGTTACTGATTTATTCCTTCGTCGTAAACGTATCCTAGCCAGAATTGAACCTGCACCAGATTTACAATTCGACGCTCTTGATGCTGGCACAAATATACCGTTCTATCAATTCCATTCCACAGTGGATTTTGACGCATGCTAACAAAGTCGTTCACATAACAGCTCAACAGATACAATTTCAATAGGTCCTAGAAAAAGGGGGAAAAAAACCGGATCCAACAAAGCGCGTAATCATGTCCACCATGAGAAAAGGAACCTTCCCTAAACGATTATGTTTGTTCACAACTCCGACGTAACATTCGAAAACTCGCCCTTCTCCAACTTCGTCTTCCAGAAGATCGGGTTCATGTCGTCGAAGCCGTGGTGGACCCATCCCTCTTCCTTGACGTGGTACAGGTTGATGAAACCACCGGAGTATGCATCGCGGTGCATGGCCGCCAAGATACTTCTGCGGCCGAGCTCGAGGGCTTCCTGCTCGGTCAGGTCGTAGCGGTATTCGGCATCCAGGACACCGTAGGCGAAGGTCTGACCGGATCCGACACAGAAGAGGTTTCCGGCCAGTCGCGTGCCGTCGGAGTCGATGTAGTAGAGAGCGGGTCCTTCTTGGGGCGTCATCTGTTTGTCGGGTAACGATTGTCAGCCTCGCTTCAGGAAGCATATTGAAGTTGATTCACGTACACCTGCCAACATGGTTCCCATGCTCAAACCCATGCCCTTGTAGGAATATGTCAGGTTGGCGAGAATCTTCGAAGCGGCGGCAACGGTGATACGGCGCTTGTGACGGATTTCTGACAAGAGTGTTGGCTGTCTCCCTGTCCCAAAAAAATGGCCCACCTTCTCACTTACCATGAAGTGTGCACTGCTGGCTCAGGTATCTCAACCAATATTGACAGTCCTAAACACCACCCGCATCATCAGCACATGCAACATCATCTCTCCTCCGAGCAAAAGTAAGTGCTTACCGCAGCACCACCAGCCATAGTTCCCAACAACCCCGGCACGGGAGTCTTATCATCCGAAACCTTGTCTTCACCCCGGCTCAACCGCGAGACCGGAATGACCTTCTTCACCGTCTGACTGGCAATCCAGTTTCCAGCAGTCGCTCTCGAATCCGTTGCAACGATCTGTTATCATCGGCCGGTCAGTTATTTTTATTTTCCACCCGAGAGAACAATGGCAGATGGGCAGCGTACAATTCCTCCCTGAAATCGAAAAGCCAGCGTTGTCGTTCCGTGGGCGAGCTTAATGGGGCAACTGGGGTTGGAGTGGTCGTCGGTCATGGCACGGAGGAAGGCTGAGGACTAAGCGTAAGACAGAAATTGAAAATGGTTAGCTGGCTGCGTTATGGATGATGAGGTGTCATGTTGTTCCATGTTATGTTCCCTTCAACTGCGAAGCTGGGGGGAATAGGGTTCCCGATGCGATTCAAGATTCCAACACAATGGTATGGGAAGCCCATCGAATCGTATCGACTCACGTTTTCGACAGCAGGAAGATCAAACTTCAAATGAAGCGGAGGAAGGCTTTCGGTGAGATCGCGCTGCTCTTGCTCCGAGTAGAACTCATTCTGATGACGGGAGCGCGAGTACTGGGCAACTAATTTGTCCATAGTGATCCACTTCTATGGAAGAATCAAATAAGGAAGAGGAAGAGTCAAGATAATGTACACAGGTGATGGGAGGGGTGTTTGTTTTCTGGCGATGGGGTGGGGGAAGAAGAGGAAGAAGCTCTGGACTGAGCTCCAGGTGATGCTCGAAGCTCCGACATCCGCGTCACAGCTGGCGCCTGCCTGTCACGTGAGGCCGATAGCTTACCACACCAGTTGATGGAACTGGCAAACATCAATCATCATTCCTATGGATCATTCCTATGCATCAACTACAACCATCAAAATCACTATTTGGAGAACATGCTCATAATTCATGACCAATTACTGAAGAGAAATTAATTAACTTAAAAATCATTGAGACTAACAAACAAAAGAAGGACCCAAATATTACAAAACCAATCGCCCGATCCCAACAAGCACCCATTGATAAACGCCCTCCATAAGAGTCCATACTTGTCCCTGGCCGTGAATGGCAATACCCTAAGCACCGACTGCGACGGCTTCGACTACGCGGTATTTGCTGCAGAACAGACTTTAGTAGGGAAAAATTCTGGTTTCCGTGGTCTGAGTTCCAGAACCGGCGGGGTCCTCCAGTTTGGCATCAGAAGGAGGCTCACCTCCGGCCCCATTTTGCGCTTCTCTCGAGCTTTCCCCATCTTTGCCGGAGTCGGCAGTTCCCCCATCCGATTCTTGCTCCTGTCCCTGTCCTGCCGTAGCAGGGACTCCGTCGGATGTGGATTTCGCACCCGACGCAATGGGCTCGACGCTTCTCTCCCAGGAGCGAAGATCGTTCTCGGCATCTTCGAGGACCTGGCGCGCCTCGGCGGACTGATTGTACGCCAGCCGTGGATCTCCAGGAACGATGGGGGTGTCGTCGAGGAAATTCAGCAACCTGCGAGCATGGCGGGCCAGGATGGTTTGCTTCTCTGCCCGTTCGATCACAGCAGCCAGGTGGATGTCAAAAGCTTCCTTGAGCTTTGATCTTGTCTGTTGGGAGAGATTTTAGCACCGTCATATCTGAACGAAGAGAAATGAAATACAGCGAATGTGCAATCGAGCGTGAAATGATCCCACGAGGGCAACATACAACATTCGCCAATTGCGCCTCGGCAACCAAATTCTGCGCCTCAGCCCTAACCAGCTCCTGCTCCAAGGTCACCAACCGAGTATTCGACGGCTCCTTGTACTTGAGCCGCTGGATCTCATCCGTGATCTTCGCCCGGTTGTCCCTCGTCGGCTGCACGGAAGCCTCGGTGTTGCGGATCTGCTTCAGCAGACCTCTATAATCTTCCAACCCCTGTGCGAAGACGTCCTCCTGCTCGCCAATCTCCGCGAGCAGCACGCCCAGCTTGTCCGAGATGTCGGACACGGCATCATCTTCCGTCGACTCACCCCAGTCAGACAGCTGAGATGCAATCGAGATCCGCTCGCGTCCGGCCGTTTCGTAAGCGCCGATAGCAGAGTTCTCCGTCTTGATGAGTTTGTTGAGTTTCCGGCTCAGCTCGGGCTGCTGCAGGCCTCGGAAGGTGGCCATGCTGAAGCGCTGTCGGCCAGGTGGCTGGTCTCGCCTGGATCTGATGGAGAGGGATCGATTCCTGTGCAATCGGGAAAGAAGGCATGCATGTCAGTCATATATCCGGATATCAGAGGAAAGGGGACATGGGGCGTCAGAATTGCGTACATGATTGCGACGGGTGACGCTGTGCTGCTCCTGTAAGGGGTGGGGGTGTGTGACTGAACTGCAGCAGATATTGAGAA
The DNA here is from genome assembly GCA_027569715.1 of Hamigera avellanea. Taxonomy (NCBI): domain Eukaryota; kingdom Fungi; phylum Ascomycota; class Eurotiomycetes; order Eurotiales; family Aspergillaceae; genus Hamigera; species Hamigera avellanea. The sequence goes on from JAPDKU010000018.1 coordinate 272,309, forward strand.
ATAATATCAATGGGTGAGTTAGGCTTCGAAGGTAAGGGGAGAACGGAGAAGTCGGAAGATTGAGCAAGATTAAAATTATTTAGAGTATATGAGACCTGGACTGCGCTTTCCTCGAGTTGCGCAATCGATCCAAAATATCAAGTATATCGTCCTTGGAACAAACGGTGGCTGCCCGCTGTTTTAGCTGGACAGTATATATGGTTTGAATTTGTTTGAATTTGTTTCTGAGAGAGAATTCAACCAAGACTTAGGGACTACGAGAAGAGGGGTAATCAGTTAGTTCATGGAAATTCAAGAGAGCTTCGGTGTAGGTGACGTCATGCGGGAAGGGCGGAAGTCTATATACATTTGGGCTAGAGTAACGTGTAATAGTGCTCTATTGGCCCGTTGCTACTGATCCATTGGAAGGCTATCTTGAATATATAGTTCCACAAATAAATCGACCACTGATTCATACAGAAGAATATAACAACAAAAGCGAAGTAAGAGCAGTGTCTAGATGTCAAAAGCATAACCAGTATCATCAAGCGTGAACAAGACAGCAAAACAAGGAAAAGTTCCAGAACATTGGAAAAGTCCATCGCCAATCTAGCGCCTGCCAATCCCGAATGAATAAACATTGAAACCAAGACAGAAAAGCATAGTCATCACTAATCACGCAGAACAAACCAACAAACTCCCCTAAACCCTTCCACCTTCCATCCCAACAACAACAACAACAACATCAACCCTTAATCCACCCTCCTCCTCTCCAGAATCCTCACCTCGTCGCTTCCCCAGCATCTCCGCCTGGGCAGCACACAATCACCCCGCTCTCTATACCTCTCCCCCTCAACATACTCCACAATCGTCCTCACGGGCTCACACTCCGCCAGCGAGTACCTGCGAACCGTCCTTCGCTCGACGGGAACCAACGGATACGAGCGGGTGTGGGTGTGGGTTCTTCGGATGGTGGTGTAGGACGAGGGAGGATGGGAGTGGAAGGAATGTCGCGGGGAGCAGACGACGGCGGTGCTTGCGTTGCTGCTGCTGGAGGAACTGCTAGAGCTGGAGCTGGAGCTGGAGCTGGAGCTGCTGCTGTTACTGTCGCTGTGATGATGATGGTGATGACGGTGGTGCCAGTGGGGGAAGTGCGGACGATGATGATGATGATGGTGGTGGTGATGAAGATGAGGGAGAGGAACCGATGCACGGAGGATGCGTGGTGGACGACATTCTATGACCCGGATGCAGGGGACGTCGTCGTCGAATTCGACGAAGCACATTGTGAATGTGGATCAGTGGTAAAGAAGGGAGTGAGTAGGGGAGAGTGGGTTGGATTTGAAACGACTGGATTCAGACAGTAAAACGATGGCAAGTCTCTTTATCCCGGTGCTTCAACTGGTAAAGTAGAATATGATCAAGGATCTGCCGAAGCACTTCATGTTTACTGAAAGCGAAGGTGCAAGATGAAATGCAGCAAAGAGAAGGAGGCATAACAATAATAATAACTGCAGCCAGCTCGAGTATCTATAATTTGTTTCTTTGGCCTATTTTGTCATGCGGGAGAAATCATCGCCATCTCGTGATTGGAAATCGCACCTGCGCGCCATCAGACGGGGAGACGCGGTATCATGTGCCACGCGAAAACAGTCTTCCGCGCTGACACGATGACTCGACAGAGACGGGTCATTAAGTTAGTGACGGCCTCAGTCAATTGGAAATGGGCTATTTGGGGCAATGCGAATCAGTTGGGTGGCTTGCTGGTTGAAGCCGCAATTTAGTCCAGTCGGAGAGAGGAAAAAAATTGTTTCAGAATTACCATATTCCTCGTTCTCGACAAAGATTAGACCGAGATAATTCATAGCAGGTCACTTAACCATAGACGACCTGTTATCCTTTCTTAATTGTACACCGACCCCCAGAAACCAGAGGCTTGAACATCACAAAGCAAAAACCAGCGCAGCGCCTCAATGATACAAACCATAACACCCATAACCCGAGCAGGTTTGTATGCCTGCATCGGACCAACTAATCAACACCAAGCACTCCCAGCCTCCCAGGTTAAGAAATGTCGTCTGTATCGTGATGGTGGGTATGCTCGTTATCCGATGCGTGGAAGGCATCTCCGAATGCCGAGTTATCCAGGTCCGGGAGATCCAGGCCGTCGTTCTGTTCACTGTATGCAGCAAGAGCATCGCCAGCTGAATCAATGTTGGTGAAGTCGAAGCTTGCGCCATCAAGTCCCGTGTCTCCTGCACTCCCCGTGTTGCCCGGCGTAAAGCCGTGCATGCCGCTCCCTGGAGTTTCTGCTGCAGGGCCTGAAGTATCACCAGCGCTCTTGTCAGCTCCGTTCTTGTTGTCTTCGTTGACCATCACCCAGTCGCCGGTCTCGCCGGCAGCCGTACCCGTAGGTTGGTCGTCGCCCATTTCGATGTCAACATCGAGGTCAGGGATGGTTGCGTCGTGCTGCTTAGCACCTGTAGTTGCCGGTGGATGAGAAGGAGCGGTTGCATCCGCCTGGGCTGCTGGGACCTGGTTCGCCGGAGAACCAAATTGATCGAGGAGATGACTATCGTGGTCCATGGCAACATCGCCTTCTCCGTTGGCCGCAGTTTCATCCTTCTTCTCCGGCTCGATCTTTTCCAGCAAGCCTCCCTTCTGCACACACGAGATCTTGGGTTCAGGGACGATTTGCTTCTTCCAAGCGGTCTCGACCTCCCTGACAATGTCGTCCACCTTGTATTTGGCCTTCTGTTCGACGACCTCGGCCTGAGGAGTGCCGTCTTCTGCGGGAACCTCAACGCGGCCTTCCAGCCTCCAAATCTCGGATCCAGTCTCCGCAGGGTCAGCTGCGGCTTCACGCAGTCGAAATTCTGCATCCCTGAGCAATGAGGAGCGGTTGAACTTCTCCATCCTCTTAGCATGACGTTGCTTCAACTTTTCGATCTCAGCGGTCATATCGGCGACTTTCTTGGCGACACGATCCGCGAATTCTTCCGCCTTGGCTGGCTCCATCTTGGTAGCTTCCACAGCCTCCGTGGCTTCTTTCGCATCGCCACCGGGCGCCGGTCCAGCAGGCGCATCAAAGAAGCCAGCAGTCAATGATTCCAACTCGCCTTTACGTCCCAAGCCCAGCGAAACCGGCGCAATTTGACTGATCGCATAAGGCGAAGCAAAGATCTCCTCCATCCACTCATGATGTTGCTGATATCTCATCTTACTGATTTCTCGGGGGGTCAGGAGGTCCATCAGGTCGCCTGAGGTAACGTCCTCATCCTCGAGTGCGAAATCAGCAGTTGCGGCATTAATCGCCGCGGTCGAGCCACGGTGTCCGCGCGGCGCTTTCACCGGGGTTGCGCCCACTGGACCAGCCACTCCGTGAGGCTGTTGTGCAGCGTAAATCTGCGCGGGCTGACGGTGAATCATTGGGTTGGCGTAGATTGCGTTTGGTTGCACGAAGCCTTGTGGTCCTGCCTGGGGCGGTAGATTGATGGTCGGCCAGCTGTTCCGATCGTGCAGCATAAAGTCCTTCCGTGCCAGCTGACCTTGGCTCTGCAAGAAGCGACGCTGTGCCAGCATGTTCTGAACCGGAGGCATAATGGGAATGCGATTTGCCGGAATGATATCACCAGGGGCAGCTTTCGAGTAGTGGACAATCCACAGTGAGGGATCCGGCGGAGGCAGGCCTGGGTTCGTGGCCTGCACGAGACGGTAGCGCTTGCGACTATGGATAGTAGCTGCCTCATTAGGCGGGTGATAGCCGCTGCGGTGAAGATACATTTCAACCATCTGTTCCATGTCAGTAATGTCCCTCCCGATCCAGTCATGACAGGCAGCATACATATCCGCGAGCTTCGAACGTGAAAGACTTCTCCGGATCAGCCCAGACGTAGCCATCGCTGGCGAAGTTCGTTCCAAGATGGTTCAGTGGCTGCCACGTGAGCATCACAGTGCCATCCTGCGGGCCATCCAAAAAAGTCCACTGCATGGGTTGCATTTCACGGACAATCTTCTGCGCGGAAAGGAGGTACTCGACGACGGTTTCGTGGGGAATCATGTGCATCAGCGGGTAGCGAAAGCGCGACACGAGATGCATGTGTGGCAGCTAGAATTAGAGGACAAAGGTTAGCTTCAATAACAGAGAAAGCGCCAAAGGATGAATATCAAGCATCGGCTTACCAGCTGCCCTTGCACACGACTAGCCGGGTCGTCCATCTTGATTGAACCCGAGATATTCAACTGGAGAAGTCGTCAATGCAGTCGCAATATCATACAATCACTTAAGAAACAGGAAAAAGCGATGCATTACAGCCCGACAGCGGTTTTGCGGAAGTTGAATCGGGGAGTTGTTCAGCTCTTTGGAGACGCGACGCGGAATTTTGAGAGGTTCATGGCGATGTCCGCCATGGCGGCTTTACGGTGGTGCAGTCACACCATTGATGCAATAGACACCTGAGGCAGAAAAGTCTGCATGTGCTGCTTCCCTATGCAACCAGATTCCAGAGGTGGAACTTCTCAAAGCAAGTCCGTATTGCGGCACCTCGTTGTCTCTACATGACAATTTTTGAGGCATTATAATTCCGGACTACTTTGTCGATTTCGAATTCGCGTCATTATCGCCTCCGCGAAAAGCAGAAGTGGCAGTAGAGAGAATTCCAGTGCCAGGAAAATGGAGATTTACAAAGTCAGATCGGAAATCGACGAGGAGGATAGTGTCTAAAGTCGGTGAGATGCCTATGGACATCGGAACTGCACAGCGGAAATTATAGATGTATCGTACAATGTAGACGATGTCTAGGTCACCTTTCGGCCTTTAGTGGCAAAGGGAATCAAAAAAGCCAGAAGTGAACGTACATATTATTATTGAGGTGCCTCCACCGTAGATGTGGTTCCCGAACAAGCAAGGCCCAGTCGTTTCTTAATCACAGCGACAATCTCATTCCAATCGCACATCCCGCCCTGCCCGGTATCACCGCAGGCTAATGTTTTTACTTGTGGCGGCAAGACCTCAAACCACTCCCATTCATTGAGTATTGCTATCTGTTTTGCAGTCAAGGGATGAGCCCACATCATGGTGTTCATTGACGGCGCAGCAATGATTGTAGGCCTTCTTGGGTTCGAGGGGTCGATATCCCAGGCACGAATGACATTCGTTAGGAGATTGTCGCAGAGGCCCCCTGTCACCTTAGCTAAGAGATTGGCAGACATTGGGACGATCGCAAGTAGGTGAGCCCAACGGCGAAGCTCTATATGGAGTATCTTCGCATCCCTTGTCCATGGCTCAACCCACTCGTCTTCGTCCTGGTGAACAGAATCGACATTAGAGAGCGAGGCTAAGGAAGCCACTGTAGGCTGTTCCGCAGACTGACCAGCGAGAAAGTGGGTTGCAGATTTGGTGAGGATAACGCGAATTGAGAGGTTAGGGTAGTTTCCGAATGCGGAAATAATGAGGGGTAATTTGATCACAGCAACAGAACCACTTGCGGCCAAAAGCAGGTGCGTTTTGCCATCATGGATTGCGGCCGCAACGTCTTCCGCTGGCGTTCGATGTGCTTCCTGGAAGTTGGCCTCAGGTCCAGTTGTCATTTTCTTTCTTTCTTTCTTTCTTTTTCTAATATAAAAAAGACTGTGTAATCTTGGAACGCTGGCGAAGCGTGTAAGAAAGAAGTCTGGAGCAAGCTTTTCGAGGCCAACCCCAGTGTGACACGTGACTGAAGTCGGTCTCTGGAGGATCGATTGTTCCGTCAATGCCCCATAACATATGCGTGGAGCAAGGCAGGATGGGTGTGGCAGGAAAGGTCGGTTAGAAAGAGGCAGAATAGTTCAATCAGACCGACCCATCCGTAGTCTATTAACTAGTTATTGTGAGCAGTTCATGATGAGACAAAAGACAAAAGCGAGGCAGGACAAAAGCAAACCCTGGCGTCATGATTGGCAGGTGATCTGCAAGGCGAGGTTCCACAAGCCTTCTTCTTGCTTGACTTTGCCCAAGCTTTCCTGATTCTCTGCCGTCCTACTCCGTACTCCGTGCGTACCCACCAGCCACTCCGCATTCCCCATTCTTTCAATGGCCGAATGCCGACTGATATGATACTTATTCCACCAAGGAGAAAAAGACCTTGATGTCGCCAGCTGCGTTTGGCTCCGGAGCTGCGCAAAAAGAACTGCGTCTGTGGTCTCCGCGAACAAAGGATGGAGATCTTCCAGACAAACCCCTCGCAGTCCACCACCCACTGGTCGTGCCAGGTCCAAAGTTCACTAGAACCTTACGCTGGCCAGCCTGAATCTGCAAAATGGGGTGCAGATCATGTACTCAATACACCATTACAGTAGGTGATTAGGCGTCAGATAAGATCAATGTCAATCCCACAAGCTTTAAGAACACACCGCCCTCTTTTATTCCTTTTGACTCAAGCCATTATCTTCCACTTTTCTGCCTTCCTCCTTGGTGGTCGTTGTCGCTCGATTACACGCCTGGCATGGGGTTCTTTGGAAAGGAGGAGATGCCCAGCGGGGTTGATGCAATCGAGAGAGCGCCCGCGGATCCCGAAAAGCAAATGCCATTGCACGATGAGGCCATGGACACGGCACTCCCTCAAATCTCCGGCACAAACCCTACCATAGATCCTGTGATAGAAGCTCGCGTGGTGAGGAAACTGGACTGGAGAGTTCCGACGTTGCTGGGATTTCTGTGTAAGATGCTGCACTCTTAGTTGTGGAATTAGATTGTACTAAACTATAGGCAGATTTGCTTGCTTTCTTGGACAGAAGCAATATCGGGTTCGTATTTAGTTTCTCTCCATGATGAAAATGCCAATGCTGACCCATATTTAGAAATGCAAAGATCGCGGGCATGGAAGAAGACTTGAATTTGACTGGAAACCGCTACTCCTGGCTTCTGACCATTTTCTACATCTCCTATTGCGTTTTTGAATTCCAAGCATTGATGTGGAAAATTTTCGCTCCTCACCAATGGTGTGCGATCATTGTCTTTGCTTGGTAAGTCCTTCATTCTACACGAACTAGAACATATGATTCTGACTCCTCTTAGGGGAGTGGTCGCTGCTTGTCAGGCTGCAGCACAGAGTTGGGAAGGTGAAATGGCACTTCGATTTTTGCTCGGTAAGACAATTTGGATATTTCCATCCCTCTAACGCAACTGCTCCGCCTTATTGTGAGTGCTGTTGCCGGAAAGGAGACATTCAACTAATGCGACAATGTAGGAGCTTTCGAGGCCGGCTTTGGCCCTGGTGTACCGTACCTCCTTTCATTCTTTTATCGTCGTCACGAGCTCGGCTTGCGTTGCGGGCTGTTCGTGTCTGCAGCGCCTCTCGCAAACACCTTCGCAGGCGCGCTTGCCTACGGAATTACCTCCGGTCACTCGAAATTGGCTAACTGGCGGCTGTTGTTTTTGGTGGAGGGTATTCCGACCATTTTGGCGGCCATTGTGGCCTTCTATTTCTTGCCCGACCATCCCACTACTGCAAGGTTCCTGACGGAAGAAGAAAAGGAAGTTGCAAGGGCTAGAGCATTTCGACAGACTGGAGAGATAGAAAGGCCGAAAGGGATTGTGTGGAGAGATATCGGCTTGACTTTGCTAGACCCCAAAGCGTGGTTTACCGCGGTATGTACTGGACCGACCCGTTCAGACATATGAACGGCGACTGATTATCTTCCAGCTCATGTATTTCAGTTGCAACGTCAGCTTTTCGTCGCTCCCTGTCTTTCTCCCTACGATCTTGAAGGACATGGGCTTCACTTCTGTTAATGCCCAAGGACTCACAGCGCCTCCATTCTTCGCTTCATTCCTCGTGACGGTCTTGACGACCTGGATTGCTGATCGACTTCAGCAGCGTGGCTTGATGATCGCATTCTTGTCCATAGTCGGAGCTGTCGGTTACGTGCTTCTTGCCACCTGCACTTCGGTTGGCGTCCGCTACTTTGGCGTTTTCCTTGCAGCCTGTGGAGTTTTCCCCTGCATCGGTAACATCCTTCCCTGGGTTCTGAGTATGTTCTCCCCTGCCGCCTAGAATATAACGATCAAGAGAAATTCGACTAACTGTCTGCTTTCAGACAACCAAGGGTCCGATACCCGACGAGGCATGGGCATTGTCCTGCTCAACCTGATCGGGCAATGCGGCCCGTTCCTTGGGACCAATGTGTTCCCGGACACGGATAGCCCTCGTTACATCAAGGGGCAAGCCATCTGCGCTGCATTCATGTTCTTCACCTTTTTCCTGGCGCTCGGCCTGCGCTTGCTTCTGAGCTTGGAGAACAAGCGCCTCGATCAAAAGTATGGCAGGTCAGTTGAGAGAAACGCAGTCGCAGAGAAAGCAAGCCTGGCCGTTGGAGAGGACAACTACGGTTCGAATTTCAGATTCGTCCTCTAAACCGTTTTGCGTCGGTTGGGTTTCGGTGACGATTCTCATGTTGAAGGATAACGATGTATGGAACTTTATGATCGAGGGAGGTATCCCATGAGGTATGACTGTATTTTGAGAGATGTAACGAAGCAAGACAGAAAACAGAGTGTCCAAAGGGGCTGTGTATCCGGCAGGAAGGATTCCCGAGGGCAATTGGAGAATAAGATTAGAGGCACGGTGGGATACCATTACCATCATCAGAAAGGATGAGAGACGTGATAAGCTTTGTCTTAGTATTGTGATGAACGAGGGTGTTTTTGCAAGTGCGTTGCGTGAGTTGGTGGAAATCGAAGCACAGGTGATTAAGTTGCTAGCTGGCAAGTCGAGGACTGGTTGGTCCAAGTCTCAAGATAAGACTGGAACAACAAAACCTCCTACGGAGTGCGGCTGGGTGTGAAGGTTCGATAAACTGTTTGGGAATGTTTTGAGGGATTATTCCAGTGAGTCATTCAGTCCATAGTATGGGGATCTACAACAAGGACGCCGGGATAGAAAGATCCAAGATACCCTTATATATGAATTATTCTATTTTCTTGTTAGATTTCCAATCTCCAGAATTATCAGGCGAGAATTCGAACGGCGTCCGTGATCGACATGACAGAACCTGTAAGTTGTGACATTCGCTTAAACAAGAATACACACTCACAGTGACAGAAGCCAACTTCCACCCGATTGTTCCGACAATATATCAGCCTTAAAAAAGTTAATTGACAGCCAAACCCGATGCAGGCATCGGTAATGATGAGTTCCCTTCCTTTCGAGCGAATAATGGATTGTCCCAATAATATTTGGCTACACGGCGCTATAATAAGAGTTGGCGTGAGATTTTAACTCTTGTAGCGCACCTGTAACTTTCCACAACCCACAACCTAATCACACAGTGACACACACTCACGAATCTCAACCGTTTCTCTGTCAAAATTACCTCAACAACAATCTCCAATACACAATGACACCGACAGTACTCTATAATAATAATACTGTCATGATGATGTTGATGGCGAGCCGTGTGACTCTTCAAGTTCACCGGCCAAAGTCTAATGACGGCCGTTGCGGGGGATTTCGGATGGAGAAGATGGACTGAAGCTTAATTGCGCAGGAAAAGTTGGAAACACTAACAGTGGACTGGATGGCAGGATGCATTTTTGCTCAACCAAGTAGGTGGGGCAGTGGTTCTTTCCCTCGGAGCGTTGTCGCCCGTTGAAGAAGGTACTGAGGCAGATTGAGGGGTTGCCCGTTGCTTCTGACGTATAAAAAGATTGGCAACCCCTCCAAAGCTCTCCTCCTCTTTCTTTCTTCCTTTCTCTCTCTCACCTTCCGTCCAACTCGATCCATCGAAAAACCCGGTTCAAAGAACCCATCCAAGTTGTATCGTCGCTCCTTTCTATTCCATCTTATCTGACTGGGAGTGATGGACGGAGAATATACTAACCATATCATCTACAGGCTACCTACAATGTAACTCACACCTTGCTGTGCTGGTCCTTGTGGACCATGTTCCAACGATGGAAGCCATGCATACGCTTTGGCTGGGATTTATCAACTTATGATCAAGGTATCTCAGGTAAAAGTCTGGGCGTGGGCCGGTGTTCGTTCCTATCCAATTGGCGCACTACTGGTGATAGCTCCATCTCTTGTGGCCTCAGTCCGGGCACGGGTTCTTCGAGTACTGTTACATCAGAATCCGCCCTGGTTGGCCTTTGAGAAAAACAAGTTTGTCACCTGCCAATTGGCTCTGGGTTCGTTCTGAGATTATACGGTCAAAACTTGATCTGGATAATACCAGCGAAAGGATCATGCCTTCCCTCTTATCGTCCCCTTTAGATGGAATGGCTAACAGTGAACAGTCCACCCGATCAAATCGATAACTTGATACCTCATCACCATCATGTCTCCCCCAGCTGCAATCTTTGAGCCTGCCGTGGCCCCTGCCCCTGTCATCAAGGGCAAGGTTGTGGTCCCTGAGACCGCTCCCGTCACTGTCGGTGATGCTTCTCAGACCAAGCTCTTGGATCACTTCGGTGGCAAGTGGGATGAGTTCAAGTTCGCTCCTATCCGTGAGAGCCAGGTCTCTCGTGCCATGACCAGGCGCTACTTCCAGGACCTTGACAAGTACGCCGAGAGCGACATAGTCATCGTTGGTGCTGGCTCTTGCGGTCTGAGCACTGCGTACGTGCTGGCCAAGGCTCGTCCGGACTTGAAGATTGCTATTGTCGAGGCTTCCGTCTCTCCTGGTCAGTAGCAGCCAACCAGCATTAGCATTGTTCAATGCCACATACTAACCGTGAACGACTACAGGTGGTGGTGCCTGGTTGGGTGGTCAGCTCTTCTCCGCCATGATCCTTCGCAGACCCGCCGAGGTCTTCCTCAACGACCTCGGCGTCCCCTACGAGGAGGACCCCACCAACCCCAACTTCGTCGTGGTCAAGCACGCCGCTCTCTTCACCTCCACCCTCATGTCGAAGGTTCTCTCCTTCCCCAACGTGAAGATGTTCAACGCCACCTGCGTTGAGGACCTCGTCACCCGCCCCACCGAGGGTAACCCCCAGATCGCCGGTGTCGTCGTCAACTGGACCTTGGTGACTCTGCACCACGACGACCACTCCTGCATGGACCCCAACACCATCAACGCCCCCCTGGTTATCAGCACCACTGGTCACGACGGCCCCTTCGGTGCTTTCTGCGCCAAGAGACTTGTCTCTATGTCCAGCATCGACAAGCTGGGCGGCATGCGCGGCTTGGACATGAACTCTGCCGAGGATGCCATCGTGAAGAACACCCGTGAGGTTACCAAGGGTCTCATCATCGGTGGTATGGAGTTGTCTGAGATTGATGGCTTCAACCGCATGGGCCCTACCTTCGGTGCTATGGTTCTCAGCGGTGTCAAGGCTGCTGAGGAGGCTCTTCGCGTGTTCGACGAGCGCAAGCGTGAGTGTGCCGAGTAAATGGACACAGCCCACCATGAAATTTGGATGGAACGGAACAGTTACAGGCGGAGGAAGTCTGTCCTTTCTGACGATGTATTTGATGCGTGATGTCTATCGTATCAGCCGCTCTTTCATGACACAGTTCGTGATGCGAGTTGGGAAGGGTCTAAGCCTCAACCATGGGCAGATTAATTACGAAATGAAGCACTCTTTATGATCCCAACTATTCTGCATCCAATGTCGACAGGGTAATCTCTATCAGCGTTTTGAGGGCTTAAGGTTTTGTAACACGGTACAATGATCAATGATCCGGCAGGCAGGTAGACACAGGCGAAAGTAAAAGCAATTGCGATCTCATAATCGGCAACGTAAACAGTGAGCAGAGAAGAATACCGGAGCCCTCGTGGAAGTAATTTCATTATAATTAGATATAGGTCTATTCAAGATACATTCAATCAAGAGAAGTCACAGCTGGCACATACATCTCATCCAGTTTTCATCTTCCGAGAGTCTTCGGCGATTCTCCTTGCATTTCTCACCTCCCATTCGAACTCCTTGAGGGCTCGCAACTCACTTGAGACAAACAGTCCTCCTATTAACCCGTCCAGGACACCAGCTGCGAAACTCAACGTGCTGACAAGGACGAGAATGAAGGCGACATACGGCACGTCTCCCGTCCACCAAACGCCAACGAAACAACCGATCGACACGAACACCGAAGCAACGAAATGAGCAAGCCGCCAGCGGCGCTGCGATCGTTCGCGACCGACGTACTTGTGGATCATGGCGACGATGTGGTCGTAGGTTTCGGGCGTGAGACCGGCGTTCGGCGCCACCGACCGATCGTGAGACTTGACTGCACCCGGTCCATGAGCACCGTTCAGCTCCGCGCTCTCATTCGGATTTGCGGCCTGGTCATCATCGACGGTCGACGTCGAGTTCGGCGAAGCCTCCGCACCGCGCGTAATCAACGCCTCGACGGCGAAATGGTCACTGAGCGAGCACCGCAACGTCGGATGCCTCTCCGTCATAGCGACCCTCGCGTCCTCAACCCTCCACGTTGCCTGGGGAAAGCTCGGTGGATACCCTCCATCCCCGACGAAGATATAATCCAACCTCTTGGCCCTGGGATCCTCCACATCCTTGTCAACCACGACGTCCTCGCCCTTCTCGAGCCGTTTCCGGTCCTTCTCCTCCCACCGCCACGTATTGAACTTGCCATCACACGTAGCCCCGTTCTCGAGCAGGTTGAACTCGGCGGTCGGGACCGGGCGGCCTCGCTTCTTCTCGACCTCGTCAATCGCAGCCCCCACCGACGAATCCGGATGCAGAACCTTCCACACGTCCCTGACCGGGCTATGCGCCGTGATCAACTGATGCGCAAACGACGACGGAAGCATATTGAAATCTCCCAGCCCGATCACCAAATGACCCCTCTCCGCGGCCCCGCGCATCAGCTTGGCGATCTCCCACGCCTGCGCCGTTCGATGGCAGATGTACGAATCGTTCGGCTCGCGCTCGTACGGCGCATGCAAGTGGGTGCAAAACACCTCGGCGACGTCCTCGACGCCCGGTCCGAATCGCACGCGAGCACACGCGACACCCTTGCCGACGAACCAGTCGCCGCGGAAGAAGGCCGTGGGGCGGCCGTTGAGCGGGTACGCGTACATGCTGCTCTCCTCGATGGGCCACGCGGAGAGGATGGCCAGCCCGGCACCGAAGATGCCGCCAAAGTAGAATTTCCCGTAGGGGAGGATGTGTTGCGTTTGCTGGCGGATGCTGTCGTAGTCCTGCTGCGTCCAGCATTCCTGCAGACCGACGATTTGCGGGGGAGGGGACGCGCGAACGAGCTGACGGCCGATTTCGGAGAGGCGCTCGTGGCGGTTTTGGGCGAGGTATTTCAGACCCCAGCAGTTGAGCGTGAGGATCCGGATGGAGGAGGGGGGTTGTTGTTGGAGTTGGGATTGCGGGGAAGCCATCGTGGCGGGTTAGTCACTTCTTTGTGTGAGGTTTTCTTTCCAATCTATCATCTGTGGACCATAGACAGACTAAGGAAGATTGGGACTTTGGATTGCAATCGCGTGACTGCAATGACCCTGGGCGGTGAGTTGTTTTGCTGGTGTACGAGCAGGAGAATCAGGAAGCCGCTCCTGACAATCAAATCAAATCGGAAGGTACGATGAAATCATCTGGGGTTTTCACCGCCTTCCAATTGAAGTTGTCCGATTGGCCAACGCGATTTTCCCTCTGCGGCGCGTCCATTGCAGATCCCCGTCAATTCCAATTCCAAAGGGAGGGAAAATAATAAAGAAACCAGCGTGAAATTAATTCAACTCCTCAATCCAAGCAAACAAAACCCCTCTCCCACCATGGATGGCTCCAATCACCCATCCAAGCGACGCCGTCTAGATAATAGTTACCACCATGACTCCCCCATGGACTCATCCTCCGACGAACTGGCTGCAGGCTCCGACCACGACGAAGCCGAGCGCCGCAGGGCCAGCTGGAACATGCAGAAGAAAGCCTACACCCCCAAGCGGCCGTACCCTCGTCCGTCCGAGCTGAGTGAATCGGAAAGTCCCGACGAGCTGGCCCTCGATGCCGATGAATACTGGCGACGCAACTCCCGCAACCAACGGCCCCCGCGGATTCGCGCTCGCCGCCAGTCGCAGGACGCCCGCTCCGATACGAGCCTCAAGGAAGAGCCCCAGGACTCGCAAGACGCCAACGACGACGCGGACGAGGAAGACGAGATGGAGAATGAACCTGCTGAAGTAGAAGCTGAGCCTGTCGAACGAACGCCCACCCCGATGCCTCCGCCGCCTCCACCGAAACCGGAGCGGGTGAATTACAGGGAGAAGTTCCTATTGAGGGGCCATTTGCGCGGGGTGTCGGCGGTGCAGTTTTCGCCCGATGGGTCGATGATTGCGAGTGGTGGTATGTATTACTGAGCTTCAGAATGTCTCTGGCTTTTACAGACATCTAATATTTTTTTTGTTTTTTGCTGTTCAGGTGCGGACGGCGCTGTCAAGGTCTGGGACACGCTCACGGGGAAGCTCATCCATACGTTTGAAGGCCATCTGGCCGGTATCTCGACCATTTCGTGGGGTCCAGACGGAGCGACCATCGCTTCGGGCTCTGACGACAAGTCCATTCGGTTATGGAATGTGTTGACGGTAAGTTCTGACATTTTCCATGCAGTATTTTAGGCTTGTTGGGCGCTCACACGTCCCTTTCGCGACTCAGGGCAAAGCACATCCCGTCCCCTTCATTGGCCACCACAACTACGTCTACCAAATCGCCTTTTCGCCCAAGGGCAACATCCTCGCCAGTGGCTCCTACGACGAGGCGGTTTTCCTCTGGGACGTCCGCTCCGCGCAAGTAATGAAATCCCTCCCCGCGCACTCCGACCCGGTCGCCGGCATCGACATGGTGCGCGACGGCACGCTTGTGGTGTCGTGCGCGTTGGACGGACTAATTCGAATCTGGGACACGGCAACGGGCCAATGTCTACGGACCCTCGTTCACGAAGACAATCCGCCGGTGACGGCCGTGAAGTTCTCGCCGAACGGGAAATTCGTCCTCGCGTGGACGCTGGACGACTGCGTGCGGTTATGGAACTACGTCGAAGGGCGCTGCGTCAAGACGTATCAGGGACATACGAATCGCAAGTACAGCATCTCGGGCGGCTTCGGGATCTACGGCGTCCCGGGTGGTCCACCGGAAGCTTTCGCCGTGAGTGGAAGCGAGGACGGTTCGGTGCTCTGCTGGGATGTCGTGAGCAAGAAGATTCTGCAGAGGCTCGAGGGCCATACGGATGTCGTTCTGGGCGTGGATACGTGCACGCTCGAGGGCAAACGTTACATGGTCAGCTGCGGTCTCGATCAAACCGTTCGGGTGTGGGAGGAGGTCGAGGAGGGTGAACCGGGCCCTGAGGCTGGGGGTCAAGAGAGCAACGCGAGCAACAACCACGCTCAAGCCGATCCCACGCCGATGACAACGGACCAGGAGCCCGAAGCCAACAACACGACCAATGCCGTCACCAACGTGTCCCAGTCCGACTCCGCCAAGCAGTCGAATCACGAAACGGATGCCTCGGGTGATGTAATGATGGAATGATCTCTGTTTCTTTCTCCATTTTATCTTTTTCTCATGCATGGCCTGGGGAATTTTATTTTTCTGCTGTCATCTCAAAAACGGTCTTTGTTGAACAATCTTTCAGGGAACCAAGGATACCCTCATTCCGATGTATTTGACCTTATCTACTCATGCGCTTGCTTGCATTCTATTCTACCTAGCATTCGGACACGGAGCACGGAGCATGGGCATGGAACAAAACACAATGGAGTTGAACCGGATCTGTTTTGTATCGTACGATATATATATATTTGCGTATCGCTACTACTCTGCATTTTTTGTTGATGAGCGTGGTTCTCCCGATAATCATTGATCTTTGACCCTATTTATCATCCGGAGATGTCGAACTAACTGGTTGCAGTGGTGTCTGTATACTGCGGTAGGGGGGCGCGGCGCCTGAAAGCCACCTTCTTGACCCACTATCTCCATACAGCCATCGCTCTCGTCCTGATCACCAGGGGCGTGAGAGGGGCGAGGAATAGTTTGTGGGTGTATCTGAAGAGGAGGTGACACTCTCGTTCGTGTTTGGATAGGCCGATATCCCATACCTTGCAAATATAGACGTGCTTCGGGATCTGGTTATACGACAAAGTTGTCAAGAATACCTCTTTACTCTTTACTATCTATCAAGAATTTCATAGAATACCGCGTCTGCTACAACGTTGACAAAGTATATCATTTCATTCACACGCTATTCGTCTCTTATCCGGGTAAGAAGGAAACGGTTCTAGGATACCCTCGATAGCTAACACATGCTTACCAACCTCTCCTTCTGATACCACAATGGCTGTTCGGTCACCGACAGCTCGACCGCACAGGAGTATCAGCCTAGACTGATTGGCCGGTTTCTATTCCAATGTAGGTACCTAAGGTTGTAGTTATAACCGAAAGGGACCCCGAAACCATGGCCGAGAGAGTTGTCACAGCCAGCAAGACGGCAGCACAACGCACGTTTCAAGACTCCAGACTCGGAGCACGTATTCTGCCCACTAGAAAGCGGCTCAAAGATTTGACGCTTATCTTTTTCGCCCACGGGTGGTGGAATGCGACTCCACGTTTCTCGATAACCCCGTTTCTCGTCCATTCTGCCGATGCGTAGGGTCAAATCGAATCTCGGGCTCTCGGTGTCCGTGTAACGGCGCGGTAGCAACCATATATAAAGCGAGAACAATTCAACGACGTTGTCGTTGAATCCTAGTCTTTTGCTCCTCTTCATTTTGAAGTTCCTAAACTTGAATTTTGCATTCATCACGCGATTGGGATCCTGATAAATTTGTTCAAGGTGTCGGAACATATTTTCGGCGTCGTCGTATGTGAGAATTGAATCCGGACGGAGACGGGATGCAACATGTTCTCTGGCTTTGCCGGTCAAGCAGCCATTGACCAGTGCTTTGCGCGCTTCTGGTGTGTTATAATGATCAGCGTTGACCTGCAGACTTTGTCTCATGGCGATCAGCTATGTATCAAACTTGGGGTTGACACCATCCAGAGGAGAGGGTTTGTCCAGCTTGGAACTCTTTTTGTTGTCGTTGAATTATGTCACGATCCTCTATTGGGAACATTCAATAGAGATAGACCGCTGCGCCAGGAGCAAAAGACTAGGATTCAACGACAACGTCGTTGAATTGTTCTCGCTTTATATATGGTTGCTACCGCGCCGTTACAGTCCGAAGAAAAGTCGTATGGGGCGCAATCGATCTTTCGTTCTCTCTCTCCCAGCCCACTTGGGCAGTAATCCAACACCACGTTTCGAACTAGTAAGAGAGCAGGGTATAGTCCAGGAGGAACGTCGTGGGATAATTCCTCTCCAGAATAAGGCAAGAACTAGAGGGGAGATGAAAATAAGCATCCTGCTTCGACTGTCTGCTGGTCTTTCCCAGGGTTAAGGTGGAGTAACTCCCTGGGCTATCGACGGCGGGAACGACGGTTCCCGGTTGTAGCAGGTCTGTCGTCCGGAGCAAGAAGGGCGGCTTCGTTTCCAGCCTCTTCAGGTGTGAGATTTGGCTTGATGGAGATCTGTTCCATTCTCGAGATAGTTAAGGTAATTTTGACTGTAACTCGCGAGAGTCACATAGATGCGTTGGCGGTCTTGCGAGACCAGAACCCGGCTGATTGGAGTCAAATTAGTAACTTGAACAGAAAATGTATCTTAGGGAGAACTTACGCCACATTGAGGATAGGGAGAACTGCAGACGAAGCGAAGGTTCTGTCGGCTACGTCGAGTACTATATTTGCGGTAGTAGCCGAATAGTCCGAGGCCAGACTCCAAGTCGTGAAGTGTTTTGGTATAAGCGAGTGGGCGGCTTATGGATGAGGCCAATAACTTCTGCGGCTTCTTGCATCAATATCGAGTGTTTTTTTTTTGCTATGTCTTGCCATTCGCTTCACTTCTATTATGCTCAAGATAGAGTGGCCAACTTTCGTGCGAATCACTCCGTCCGTGTAGGCTGTATATCCGCCTGTGCTGAAGGACAAGAGATGAACTGGAGCAGACCTTGTGTCACCGTGATTGTGGGCTTCCGTTTGGATCGCGTAACCCCTTCACCGACAAATCCGGCGTGAAACAGAACTCGACCTTTTGGTGTCCTTCGCAAGCTCTGGATGCCATCCACCAGGATCCTTCACTCGGTGTACGGAGTAACTCGGGATGACGCCGGAAAGGCCACAAAGTGAATACCAACCTCTTATGCTGCTGCATTTGCTGCCTGAACAAAAGCAAGAAGCATACGACAGTGGTCAATCATATCTTTCCGTATGCTTATTCTCCAAGGCCCAAAGCTGCTGAGACACAGGAATGCAGTCTCGTGGCGGGTCCCATCCTCCAGGTACTTGAGATACTCTGGGCCATACTTCGCTAGAGTTAGGAAAACCTCGTGTCTCTCATGATCTTCCAGCGGACTAAGTATTCAACGGTTGGGGATTTGGAGCGGCCGTATTTGACTAGGCGACGGTTGATCAGTTTATCGATTTCGAAGACATCGAAGCCGTCTTTATCAACGTGGATAGGGCCAGGTTTATCGATGTGTCGGTCAAAGGGGTCTCCGGTTGGATAGGGTTCCAAGTGTGCAACTGAAAAGACATCATGTACGCGCCAGTGTGCGGGGATATCCAGCTTATAGGCCAGGTTTCCGATTCGTCTGACGACTTTAAAGGGGCCGGCGTATTGTTGGGAAAGCTTTGGGCCAAGAAGACTTGTGGCTGGTATGTCATAGCCTCGGTGGAGGCGTAGGAGAACAGAGTCGCCGTGAGCGAATGTTATCCATCTGTGTTTCCGGTCATAGGCGCGTTTTGCATCCATAGCTGCAACAGACATGCACGAAAAGTCGATCGTCTGAGGTCATCTCCTTCACCTCCTTCTCAACCGCTCTTTTATCCGCATGTAACGCCCGGTGAATGCGCGTTCCCAGGGGGTGCGAGCTTTGAACCTAGGATTTTCTGCCACGGAAGCAAAGTGGTTCTGCGAATAGAAGACATGACGCGCCATCTCCGAGAACGCTTTCGCGGTGAGGAAATACGGGAGTGACGACGAAAAACAGGTGCAGGTTGTCATCGCCGGCCCGATCCTTGAGATTGGGGAGCTTTGGTAACACGACCTGGTCTTTCAGCTGTTGAATGCCTCCCGCGCTTCCTCCAGTCTGTTCGACATCTCAATCACCAGGTCACGGTGTTGAGAATCCACGCGCATGCACCGGTGCCGGGTCGCCGAACAATAAGCGCATTTCACCATATTACGACGACGTGCTGGCCAGGTGCAATCTGGGAGCTCGGTAGATGGTAGCCTAAGGAGTCTCACAACGGCGAAAGCAACGCAGGCATAACCTCGAACTCGTCAATGATCCATTCATCACAATTGACAGAGGGAGAAGACCAAAAAGAATGACCTCCCCGCCCCGGTACTGTCTGCGGTTTGAAGTCGAGTGACTTCTCCCGACTGCAGCTGTTCGACAGCTGCAGAACGCTTGCCCATTTCTCCATAATAGGTGCTCTCTATTTGTGTATACATTGGAGTTATCGTCATGCTAAGTTAGAGTCAACCAGGACTATATAACCAATTAGCACGGACTGGGCCAGATGTATGTTATATCAAGCTGTTTCCGGGTAATTCCCTTGGAAAGTTGTTGTAACGCCACCCACGTGTGGTACTGTCGAAGCGGTCTATGTATATCTTCTGGACACTTTGCTTCCATAAGTTCTCATCCTTAAAAAAGATTTGCATTGTGCAGTGGCAGAGTCTTTGTTCTTTAGATACTCAAGATACCCGTCATCCATCTTAGCGAAACTAAGAAAAATCTCCGTTCCGTTTTGGGACACCATGAGTTTGCTAGCTTTGTTAGCTGGCTGAATAACACGACTTCGGACTCGGACACGAAGACTCACTGGCCGTTTAGAAGGCTTCCTGCTTATTGCTGTTCATCCGCTAGGAAGATCGAATGATGGAGGTGCCGCACGGCCCAGTCGCAACATGATGTTGCGCTGCTGTGCATCCTCCTTCCACTTTTCCCATGCCGCCTTCACCTATTTCGCCCCGAAGTGCAGGGCGACGAACCCCCCAGCCACAAGCTCGATGATGGCAACCGCGTTCTGGACAGACTCCACTTTCCAAGGTAGACAACAGAAATGAACTTCGAAGTTCTTTCGGGGTGGTCCTGGAATCGATCTTAATATATTAGAGTATATCACAAGGAATAATCGGTCCGGGAAGACGTGAACCCAGAAAAACGAAGGACTCGATCCATGTCTGCACATTAATAAATAGTAGTAATTAAAAAAGAATACTTACTGTTGTGCGGGTCCACTCTTTGCTTTTTCGACCACCAGGCCAGGAAATTTGTGCGGAAGCTCCTTCTAGAAGATGTTACTAGATATAACTAGTTAATTATAGTAGGGATTAAACACATACGATGTGCTCTTGCACGTGTTTGCGAATCGTTGCGCCGTTATTCTGTTTGCCTTTGCTACCTGGTAGTTAATAAAGAGCCAATAGTAGTATCTGGTAAGGAATTAATGAGACTTGCCTTTGATACGTGCAGTAAGGAGAGCGATTCGCGCAACGTAGAATGGTCTATTAATACTAGCAATTAAAGCTTACTAGTAATAACTAATATAACTCACCACGACACCGGTAAATTTGAACGTGTTAAATGGTGCTCTCTGCTGTTCCTCGCAGTTACAGATAGGTTTGACACTAGATATTACCAGTCAGTATCAACCAATACTAGAAACATCTGATCACATACACTCTACGCTTGCTGCGTGCTTGGATCGCCGCAGGATCTACCTGCTTCTTCTCCTGTCGTCTAAGGTTCCTCCAAGGACTCGGACAGTCGGACTCCTGGGCTCTTCGCTTGCTTGACGTGCGAGGGGGAGTCAATATAAAGAGAGACGACCGTATGATAAAGGTCGGCAATTGATGGCGTCTTTCCATGATGTCACGAGCTGGTCCTCATCCGATGTCCAGCTTGCAAGTGAGAACGGCACTATATGGGCGCATTCAGTATTAGTTTCCCAAGCGTCACTTTGACTGGGGTCTACCGGGGCAGTTTCATAATCAGAAAATCCGGTAGTTAGACACTTGTTGCCATTCGCGAGCAAGACAGACGCCTTTCAGCCATTTCAGTTGTCAAGTAGCCGGTTCGATCAACTCCGAGCTATGTTCTCAATGAAATCTTCCCGTCCAAAGCGATGGGAAGAGGCATTGATGGTGCCTTTCCATGTGCTTTCATAGGAAACAATAGACCTTCCACAAGCGATATTGCATGTTGGTGAAGATCCTCGTTGCTCTTGCATGACCTGATGTCGTCGACCAAATTCCTCTTTCCATCCTCGGGAGGACTATCTAGTAATGCACGCATTCAATCGGAAGTAGTTCTTGTTGTCGGAGACATGTCCATGAACACACGCTCTTGCAGTCACAAACGAGACAGCGACGCACACATACAAATCATGCAGATCATTCTTTTTTTATTTTCCTTGTGCAACGTAGACGGTGGCTGCAGGTATGTATTGCAATACTGCTGTACCTGCTTAAGAGCACAGTCACTTCGCCGTCTCTGAAACGTTGGCTCTTTCGAATTGCACATATAGGAAGTTCCTCGCAGCGGTAAACTGAGACAAAATGCCCTTATTGTTGGAGGGAATCCATCCATCTTGTCCTTTGAAGAAGGTAAGGTTTGTACCTACTCTTCGAAGTGAGTGTATATACTGCCCTTCAAATAACAAAGTCGCCATATTCTTCGGTCATTAAACGGCAAAGTAGGACAGCGCCACTGGCATTCGGGAGATATTCTGAAAACAGCAGCGAGGGTTTGCTGTATCTCGACAGAGTCTGGGAAGTAGAGCCGATAGCTCGTCAAAAGAATCCGTCAGCTTATATATGAGGATGTGCTCATCGCCATGGTAATCTTGATTCTTAGTAACCGTGGCTTCGACTTCGGGTCCATCCGTCCAAGGGACAAAACGATGGGAAGGAGATATGCTCCGGAGGCGTCACTGTTTCGAAGCCTGTTCGTCCATTTGGCAATTAATTGCGAGATATTACTCAGAACGCCAATATAAAAACACGCACGGCCGTTTGTTGGAATGAAGATGAAGTATAGACGCGATCCTTGACAGTCTGTGGACGCATCACCACATGCCTTTGCACAATCAGGCCAGAGGGATGAAACGGGGCTTTCCATTTTCTATTCACCTTTTATACGTCATGCGATGTCGCTTTGGGAAATCCCTGTTGCAGCCCTCGAAGCCCATACTTCGAGAGCTTGTTTGCTCAATAGAGGCCATAAACAGTGGTTGAGAAAGAGGCATATAGATGTATACCCAAGTGATCTGCAGCCTTCGCCGTGGATATTCAGCAGAAAAGCCCGAATACATGGATGTTGAAAGAGGACACGGAGGAACAGCAATGGTGGCTGCTGCTTCTGGGGCTCTTTACCGCGAGGAACAGAACCCCGTCGTGACGGTGAATTGCACGGGAACCTGCGATTGCCTACCCATTGTTGGCAACTCTTCCTGTGAATAAACCGAGAAGGAACGTCTGACTTACACCCGCGGATGATTTCGAAGAGAGCATCGAGTGGAGTTGCGATAGTCCACATTCGGATGTACCCAGTAGAATACCATGAAGAACTTTTCTGTAGTGAATTCTTTATGGAAATAGGCGAAGAGGCTCTCTTTGTCCTTCAAGCGAGCCAAAGCGATGCAATCTTCCTGGGTCGAGCGTTCCTTTTCATTGCTGACATGTTCCTAGGTAAATAATATAGTTAGTAATAAAGTTAAACTCAGTCAAGACTCATATTAGTAACTTACCTTGATTTTTTGAAGGGTCTTGATTTCCAGTTCTTCACATTCTTTTGCATTTCCGTTCGAGCATTATCAAAAGAGGATATCGACTTACACCCCTGAGACGGAATGATAGGCCAAGGTGTGGTAGTCCACAAAGTCCCCTGCTTTTGGGAGCGTCCGTTGGAGGGAGGTCGTTGTCCAGTATGGATAAGATATATACCCTACCCCGGGGGGTTATAGTCCATCGAAGGAGAAACCTCGCCACGGCGTAGGGACGAGGAAGGCGCCCTCACCAGAAGAAGAGAACATAGATATAAACATACCGACACCAAAAGAAAACCAAAAGCCGAATGAATCCCAGCCAGCAGTGCCTCCTCACGTTGAATTGTATAGCAGGTCAGGCGACGCGCAGGCAAACCCAGGACACGTCAAACTAGCAAATGGACTGTGACGGTTAACTTGGATCTGTACCGACCTTGCAAGAGCCATGCAACTGTTCCGTTCCACACATATGATATACACAGTCGAAAAGAGAATGCCGCCTGACAATCACCACCATCACATCGAAAGGGAAATTCGTATTAGGGTAAATGCATCGATGTTCATCTCGGGGAAGAAGCACTCTTTCTTTCTATAGAGCAGAACGCGAGTCATGAAGATGGGAAGGTATCATGGTAAGCTGCAGAGGAAGAACAAAATACAAAAAACAAAAGAATCAAGCTCCGGAAGAAGAGTCGGCAGTGGCGATGGGGAAAGGAAGAGAAGGAAGGAACGTGGGAAAAGGAAGGCTCAAGGCAGGCATTTTATAACCCCGCTTTCCACCGTCGGATTCACTCTCTGCACCCAATTCACCGGCTTGCTGCATGAAAGAAACCCGGTAGGTGGCATAGTGACTAGGAATATATGGTTCTGGTGAAGCTCTCGCAAATACATACATGCCACTTGCTTCGACGTGAATCTACACTTCTCCGAATCGGGAGTGAAGTACTGTATTTCTATGCTGATGTAGGAATCCTGTCGACAAGCTGGGTGCTCGCATTCCAGGCACGGCAGCCTTTTGTCTTGCAACCGTTGCCTAACCCTACTTGTTGGATTACTGGTAATGACCGGCTTTGCAATCGTCGCCCAAGTGGCTGCAATGACACAGGTCTTCCGGATGGTTGGCGAGACCGACGCACTCTTGGGCGATAAGAGTCCCATTGCGCAGGCTTACGCTCTTGGATGATCATTGATGGGATCACCACGGTGAAGGCACCCGAAGCAACAAAAAAAAAATCAAACTACAGCGAACAAAGACAATCACTCCCCTTTTCCTGACAAGGATTTTCGACAAAGGGCAACAATGAGGCTTTGTCCCCATTAGGTCTATCTTGGTCTGTCTTTGTCCTCTGGAGTCATTTGCCACTACAAAAGTGCAAGTTTGCGAAGAATCAAAATGTTGCCGGTATCTAAATATAAAAGAACGGCGGAAAGGTCATCCGCACTCTTGAAAGTCCGAACGCCAGAAACTAAAGGACAATAATATGTGACGTGTCTAAAAATCTGAACAGAGAAACAGAGAGCTCCAGAATATCTTCTTCCCCACGTATATCCTGCTAACCGCCGCAAAGATCAAACAGTCGACACGATGACTTAGGCAGACATGTAAGCCTGGCCGCTAGGGCTGAGGGTGTTGCCACTGAGCAGGTATCCATCCGCGCACATGAAGTAAGCGTAGCGTCCAACCATGGGCTGGGAGTCGAGCCAAGGGACAACGTCGTCGAGGAAGGAGGCAGCCTGGTCTTGAGAACCGCCGCTGAGAGCGCTGTTGAGAGCGAACTCCGTGAGCCAAACCTCTTTCATGTTATACTTCTTGGCGAAGTCGATGGCCTCGCTGACGAAGTTCTTGAGGTCGTCGGCAGTGTCGCCGTACCAGTGAACGGCCAGGATGGAGGCGCCGCAGTCGGTGCAAGCGTCCAGGAAAGTGGTCATCCAGTTCAGACCCTCCTCTGGGCCGTTGCCGTTGGTTACGGCAGGCGTGACAAGAGTCGCTTTGCCTGCGTAAGGAGTGATGTATTCCTTGTAGGACTTGGCAGCATCCGAAGCGGACATGGAGGCCTGGGAGGCCATGTCAGGCTCATTGAAGCCCATGATGTACTTGCCGCCGCTGGACAGGGCAGTCTCGATAGCGGTGAGCCAGCCGCCAAACATCTTGGTACCCCAAAGCATGGGAACGTATTCGACGCCGTCGGGAAGGGTGCCGCTCTCCAGCATGTTCCAGTTGTAGGCCCAAGAGATAGTACCGGAGCTGCTCAGGGTGCCAACGGTAGAGGGATCATTGTAGGCAGCTCCACGCTTGCCGGAAGAACGCTTCTGATGGAACTTGGTGTGGCCGTGGGGAAGAGCCAAGGCAGAAGAGGCCAGGAGACCGGCGGTAACGAGTTTGGTGAAGGAGACCATTTTGAGTCCTATGAAGAAAGCTTCTCGACCAGAATCAACTGGGAGGGTGCAGTGAAAGGAACGAAGAGGTTTTCTCGAAAGGTCCGATGTAAAGGAGTGTAGGGCTATTACCAAAGGAAGGACAGACTGTGCACAGCACAGGGTTGAGATGGATGTAGTATGGAAAGGAGTGACGGAGGTGGTTGAAGTGAAAAGAAAAGGATTTCTTCACCAGACCAGGGCTCTGGGCTCGCTATATAGTCGTCCAGACCTGGTCGGTCCCCGGACTGGCTACTTTGAATGAAAAAGAAACGAACCAACGAGCCTAGGCCGACGATCTGGATCCATGGACAGTGCGGTTGCAGCCCTTGGTCTGTGTTTGTGTCCGTTCAAAGACGGCCCAACCACATGGCACCTTATGACTTTTTCTGATCGGTCAGAAGCAGGCGTTGGATACAGCATGTAATCCGTATTTTATCCGATCCTGTACCGCGGATGTGGCCGAATAACGCCTGTGGGCCTGTGACGCAGCATCCATTGGATATGATGCATCACCTTCACTGACTGCATACAATGGAAAGAGTTAAACACGGGTCAAGTGGAGAAAGCGATGAACTGAGCAAAGCGGAGGGTTGCAACTTGCAACCTACCTTATCTGACTTTCTCCCATGGTGAGTGACAGTAGTACGATAGTTACGCACCCTCTATTCGATTCCCTCCGATAACCCACGATCTCTCCCTCGATCTTGACAACGCTGTTTCGGCGCGTTTTCAAACATCTTCTGTCTCTTAAAGCCATGAAGAATAATCAACGAGTCTAGCCCCCCACCAGCCAAGACTTCACACTAATGGTTGTTCTAATTGGTGGTGGCGCAATGGCGCTGTGGCTGCCATCCCAGACTCAGGAACAGGCGCAGGACTAGTCGACGTTTGTGGAACTGGTTGTACACACAGGGCGCTTGGTCGGGAGATTCGACGAATTGTGGAGCCAGCATCTGGGCCATGAGAGGTCTCGACTGGCTGGCCTTCTCGGATCGCCCCGGCCATGACAGCATTTGAACCAGCCTAGGGCTGAGGGACGCGTATCCTTGGGACAACACCATTTGTACCTGCATCTCATTCGACACTTGCAGCGTCGCCATGTCAGACGGATAAAAGGGAAAACCGTTCGAAATAAGGTACCAAGGTGGATCATTTTATCTCTGCAAATCGAAAACGATGGGTTTCTGATGCCAAGACATCCCCAGACGTCAGTCGAGGCGAACTCCAGACCCCGATCGCTTGGCGGTCGGTGAAACGGCATGATCTCCAGCCGCCGTCGCTAAGCACCGACGGTGTCGAGCTATCAATTTAGAGCCCTTTGAGGCCTTGACCCATGCGCCACGAGAGGTCTGAAACAACATCGGGTGCGCTTAAAAGCTGGAAAGCCTGTTCTGATGACGTGGAACCTCGACCGCCGAGTTGTGCTGACTGCAGTCACCATGCGTTATGATCCCTCGATGCTGTTTTTTGGGCCCTTGTTGTAGTCTGTCTACCCACGTTCCTCGCTGCAATCGCACGCTAAAGCCTCGGCTTCGGATGTTTGGTTGAATGATTCAGGCTCGTTCGTGTTTCGCCTGGCAGTCGGGACAGAAACCGATGGACAAGGGGAACTGAAACAAATTGCCTGCTGTAAATAGGCATGTCGCACACGTGCGGAGGCTGTCTCCCCTGTGGTAGTCTAGACTAATAATTGCGAAGTACCGCACTGAATCGGTTTCGCGTGGCTGATTCTGGACCCATTGACACTGCATGGATACGCTTGTGTCAGCTATTATCATTCGTGTTGGCTAGGAAGTTTAGGTACCTTCGGTTTGGTGTTGACGCGGAGTCTCCTGCGCATGTCAATTTTCAATAAGTCCAGGAACCTGCCCCTGCGCTATTCTGCAAAGCAGCCCGAAGAGAATGATTAGAATTAGTAAGGGAGAGAGTCCTGAATCAGTCCGATTTGTGCGGTGCGAAGAAGAAGTCCTCGGCGAGGGAGCACAGCGAAGTCAAGCTCACGGGACCAGCAGCTCCTTCCTCCGAACAGTTGCCAGCTACAGCATCGATTTGCTCATTTATTTACTCGGTAAGGTAACTTCTCTTTCTTCCTCCTGGGGGCACTCGGATATTTCTATTGATCTATCTGCGAATACCTAGTATCAATCCTACAGACCAAACCGTTCAAAATCACATCCATCTTCAATATCTTTCCTTCGAAGCAACAACGATTAGCAACCACCCATCAAAAAGCGAGAGAAAAGTGCTCGAAGTTTAGATTCCGTAGAGATGCAGCAGCTCAGAGGTAAGTTGAATAGTCAACAAAGAACATGTTCAGCTGCAATGTGTGTTTCATCATCGCTACCACATCCCTGCCTTCCCACGAGTCTTCTTCCTGGGGATACTATGAGACATAGCTCTTCAAAAAATGCTAGTTCCATGCATGGGCTTCGAACTTAAGAGAGACGCAAATTAGCCGTCAGCAAGCTTCAGTAAAAGATAATAATAATGATCGGGAATTTTTGGAGATGGGGCAGCTCAGATTCACATGGCTGTATAGTCAACAGGAAAAAAAAACATTTTCAGTCGCGAATTCATTTCATCATTGCTGCCAGGTTTACATCTTCCAGGAGATCATATCAGACGTACCTCTGAGAAGGATTTTCCCTGTGTAGGAGTCGAAGCTCATCGTGGTGCGGAGAGAAATGGTGATCAGCCATCCACGTGTAGGGTACGGACGTGCTTGAAGTATCGTCCAAGACTTTGGCAGAAGGACAAAAACTGTTTTCGCTTAATCAATTCCAGCTTAAAACGATTCTCGCTAAAAAAGAAAGTAGTCGCATCCTCCCATACGGCGCGAGACACCCGAAAGATCACTTCGCCGTCTCTGAAACGTTGGCTCTTTCGAATTGCACATATAGGAAGTTCCTCTAAGCGGTGTGGATGTCGCAGCTCAGAGCGTCAGCCTATCGCATCTTGTTTTCAGTCGCTCATCAGATTGTCGTCATCGCCGCCACGATGTTCTCAGGGTATGATCCTCTGGAGGAGTGATGGAGGAGGGGGAAGAGGCAGGCAAGCCTGTTCCTATCTCCAGACAATCGTAGTTTCAACAGAGTACTGAGAGGGCCTACCGCATCAGCTGTTGGAAAAGCCTTTATTAGTAGTAAGCCATCAAGAAGCATCAAAGGTGCGAGAGTACATATTGAAGCTTGTGGGAAAGTGGCAGCTCAGACTTCCATACCATTATACAACACATCTTGCTTCGGCAAAAGAAGATATTCGTCACCAGTCTTGTCACATTACACTTCTGGTATATAAAATGTTGAGGTGGAGATTGACACATCTGATTGCATCTTCAGTGGACCTTGATTCGATCAATACCCAGTGAATCAGCCTTTCAAACGACAGTAGCGCAGCAAGCCATCAAGCGGGCGGTTCCATGGTAGCAGCCTTTGAATAAGAATATACCTCTCTGGGAACGGTACAGACGCAGTTTTGCACTCTCCATCTCATCAGATAGGGATCCTGATCAGCACCACTGCTATATACCGGAGCTTTTATGAATTGTATCTCGACGGTTGTAAGAGATGAAGAAACGTACGGCCAAGAAGAGAAAAGAAGACACAAGGAACACGAAGTGATCCTATAAAGAACGCTATCTATGAATGATCTTGAAGATGATGAACTCTCTATCCCCTGCTGGGGATGAACGATCACCATATATGGTGATCGCGCACAAAGAAACCGCAAGCGAGCTGCACGTCTCTGAAAGAGATGTGTAGCAAGCAAATGACAAACAACAAACATGCACATGGCAAACATGCTCTGCAGGCAGGAGGCCGAGCAACATGGAAAGTGCTGGAAACCAGCAGGCTCCAACAAGAGATGCTTGATAGGAAAATGAGTAGAGGCAACTTGGAACAGATATGGCAGCTCAGAGCTTGCTGAGAAAAGAACTTCCTTCTAGAGACGACCGTAATCACAGAGCATCTCTGACCCACTTGGAGCCAGATCAGCCATTTGTCTCGGTATTCTCATCACAGCTGCCATCCACGTTGACGTGGGAAATGGGACAGGAAAGGTGATGGGAAAGGTGATGAGGGTATCTCAGAACCGACTGAAAGAAGCGAACTTTCGGAGACGGCCTTACTCACAGCGTATCCCTTGACCCACTTGGAGCCAGGTCCCTATCAGCCATTTATCATCACCGTCTCGGGTTTTCATCATAGATATCACCTGCATGCACCGTGAAGTCGGGGAAAGGAAAAAGAGGAGCATCAGAACCCGACTGAAAGGGGCTACCTTTCCGAGGCAGCCTTACTCACAGCGTATCCCTTGACCCACTGGGAGCCAGGTCCCTATCAGCCATTTTCTTACCGCCTCGAGGTTTTTCATCACCGCTACAACCCTTTAAACGTTGGGACAAGAACAAGGGGGGAGCTCAGACCCTGGATGACAAAGGAACTTGCCATGTCAAAGGAACTTGCCTTTGGAGACGGCCTTACTCACAGCGTATCCCTGGCCCAGAGTCGGTAGCTGGGTTAACCAGGTCCTGTCAGCCATTTCTCAGACCGTCTCAGGGTTCTCATCATCGCTGCCATAGCCATTGGGGACAGATAAACAACAAGGGAAAAAGCAAACAAACAAGGAAAAAAGGCAAACAAAACAAGGAAATACTTCTCTGAAAAGGGCTGATTGCCGGTAGAGGAGCGCTTCGAAACTGGCGAATTGTCGAGAATTGTCGAGGATCGGTCGTTGTAGGTCGATTGGTGTTCCTATGTAAACTGGAGACCACCGTCTCCATCAGCACAAAGTCTGGTAAGGTCTTCCACCGTCTTCGTTGAGCTATCACATGGGTGTGCAAGTGGGGGAAGCAGAGCAGGCATATTGGACGGGCAAGGAAAGTTGATCGACATCCACACTCGCTGCAGTGACTTCCCTCAGTGAGCAGAGCGGCTCGCGAACGAGACTTTAGCAGGACAAGTAAG
This sequence comes from Hamigera avellanea, assembly GCA_027569715.1. Taxonomy (NCBI): domain Eukaryota; kingdom Fungi; phylum Ascomycota; class Eurotiomycetes; order Eurotiales; family Aspergillaceae; genus Hamigera; species Hamigera avellanea. Next base: position 302,486 of record JAPDKU010000018.1, read on the forward strand.
CCGAAGCCCCCAGAGTCAAGACTGCCTGGATGGACCGGGTGCAGCACAAGCAAGCCGAAGCCCCCAGAGTGAAAACTGCGGTGCCCAAGAAAGTTGCAGTTTATGAAGCCGAAGCCGCACAAAAGCTGCTGGAGAAAAGAAGATGAGCAGTTCAAGAAGCCGAAGCCGCAAGACGCTGTCTCAAGGGAGGCGGAGAAGGATAGAAGTGTCCATGCCGCTGCCACAAGCACGTGAAGCGAAACAACTCGGGATTCTTACCTGATGGATATCTTGTGTCGAAGCAATGTTGTTATGGTTGATGTTGTGACTGAAGGTCGACGGTCGAAGGTGTTCTATCTCGAAGACAGGTCAACAACGAAGAACAGGCTGACAAGACAAATAGAAGAAGAAGACAAGGACCAAGTAGGAAAGATAAGCAAAGTACTACAAGGAAGGAATACTTACAATGGTGCCTGTTGCTGAGAAGTGAGGTTGAGAAGTGAGGTTGAGAAGTGATGTCGAGAAGTGATGTCGAGAAGTGATGTCGAGAAGTGACCGAAGGCCAGACAAACAAAGAGATAAAGAAGACATGAGCTACAGAGAGATAATGAAGAAGATGTTATGAAGAAGCAAGACAAGAAGATGTGTTGTCAAGAAGATATGTTGAAGGAGAAGCGTGGTGTTGTGAGTCGAGAGGTTGGAGGAGAGAAGGAGAGAAGGGGAAGAAAGTGAGAAAGGAGGGGGGCTTTATAGGACACTTTATAGGACACAAAAAGGCAAAAAAGGCGTTAAGGATAGGCGAGACTCGAGCAGTGTTTGTTTCGAGTGAATTACTGCTTGTTTACGGTTCCAGTGGGAGTCCTCCAGCCATCGAGGTGAATGAGAGGTCCGGGAGCACCCCCAGAGCGCCGCAGGAAGGAGGCAACCGTTGGACTGAGGGAGCCTGTGACTCTAACACAGAGCTCTCAGTCATCGAGGGAGGCGATTCCAACGAAATTGCCAGGAATTGGAGCAAATGCCCTCACGAAACTGCGGATATAGAAGCCTGGAGGGTTATTTTTACATCGAAGTCCATACTGCCTAACCAGGTAGACTGTGGTGGCGAGAGATTGCTGGTCAATTCATTCATTCCACCAGGTTGAGAACCGAGTCATAGTTATTTTTATGCTGGATTTAATTGCTCCATGTCGTCACTGCTGTCCATGTGTACCTAAGGCAGAGACTGTCTATCGCTACGGGGGAAGGAACGAACCCAGCCGGGGCAACGTACAGCTGTGATACTAGATACTGAGGACAACGGTTACCAGCCGATTTTGAAGTGCAGGATTGTTCTCGTCCGAAGAAATGACAAGGAACAACCTACATGGATATGCCCCCAGCAGCCTAGCTAGATCGTGAGAGAACAGCTGAGGGAGAAGGTAGATATCTGTCTTCTACAAATCAAGAGCCTTCAATACGTAGAAGAAGATAAGAAGTAGAAAGATTAGAAAGATGACTTATATCGGTGGTTGTTGGTATCAGGTAACTACAATACATCGTACATGCCTAATCGGAGGATGTCTAGTCCGCCTTCTTCCTTCCTTCCAAAACACGCAGCACATCCGAGGCGCTGTCCTTGTCGCCCTTTCTCTTCTTGGGACCCCGCTTTCGCTTCTGCCCACCTCGGTTCTCATACGTGATACCTTCTTCGTCCTCTTCATCTTCAATGCGGCTACTTCCAAACCCAAGATCCAGATCCATGGCATCCAGAGCCTCCCGACGGCGAGCCTCTTCGATGAATTTCCTTCGGCGAAGCAACGTCTCCGAGTCAACGCCCTCTTCTTCTTCTTCAGCATCGTCAGCCTCACCTTCAGCAGAGGCTTGTCGTAACGCAGCCGCCCTTTTCAGGGCCGCGAGAATAGTGGGATCCTTGGTAAGTGGGTTGGAGCGGTCTTCGGGCTCTGCCTCGACAGTCGTCGACGTGCCGAAGTAATTGCGAGGTTTCGACGCTTCAGCTGTTCTCTCCGGCTCCTTCTTATCCAAATCACTAACTGGGGCCTTTCCGGCCTTGGCAACTCGAATCTCTCCGGCCTCTGCATCCTCATCTTCGTCCGAAGAATCGTCGTCCTCATCCCCGATATCCGCCAGCGGATTATAATCTGCACCAACTCCCGCAAAGATATCATCGTCTTCGTCTTCCTCGGGGGGAGCTGCAGCTGCGGCCTTGGCTGCAATCACTGCAGGGACCTCCATTCCTAGCGGCGTAGCGTCTTTGTCCGGAACCAGGAGTCCAACGGGTTTGCCATTGGATTCACCCGGCTTGTCCAGCCAGCGGACCTTTCTCTTAGTGTTTCCTTCGGCGTCCGTGATGAGTAGAACCTCCCTCCGTCGTCCGTTCTCATCGTGCTCGACCCATCGCTTCTTCTCAGCTTTGGTCTCGCCGATCCTCTTGAACTTCGAACCTAACCGTGACTCGGCCGTCTGTGGATCCGGCTGTGGGTTCGCAGTAGTCGCGCGGCTAGCCTTAAGCTGCTTGAGAATCTCGTCTCTAGATCTCGGGATCGACGGGGGCGGAGGCGCCATATTCCCTTTCTTCTTCTCCTTCTCCTTGGGCGCAGACGAGACTACGTTCTCCTCCAAGACTCGATCAAGCTCCTCATCCACATCCCCCGTTGATTCTTCCTCCTTGTCAACCTTCCTTTCCGGCTGCTTCTCCACATCCTCTCCCGCCTTAACTCTTCGAAGCAATTCCCAGTCCAGCCCCTTGACCATGTGTGTACTTTTCACATCTCCTCCGACCCCAAGTTCACTCCGTAACTTCTCGAAGGTCGGCCGATCGACCTGTCCGAGCTTGACCATTTCCTCCAGCGCCTTGATGCGCTTCTCGATGTCCTCGGCTGTGCCTTCTTCATCTTGTGACTGTCGTAGTTGTGCTCGATCTTGGTATCCGGAAGGTAGCTTCGTGCCCTTGGGAGCAGCAGAGGACTTGAATTTCTTGGTCGGTGGTTGTCCGGAGGTTTCGCGACGGTGTTCGGCGAGTTGACGGGCGAAGTCAACGCCAGTGACCGAGCGACTATATGACACAACAGCGTTAGTGAATTGATCATATTTTTGCTTGTAAATTCCACTACATACGGCGTCATCGGGATGCTCGATCGCATTCTCGACCCCAGCAACGCGCCGGGCGTAGCGCCACCGCGCGAAGCTCCATCTCGACCCGATTGAGAATCGGTCGGACTCTGCTTCTTCGACGTGGATTGATTCTGGAGCAGAAGCCGTCGAAACTGTTCGTTATTCATGATTTCGATGGAGTGGGGGAGGGGTTGTGGTTGGTATTTTCCAGTAGAAATGTAGTTTTATCTGATGTCACGGTAAACTTTCTAGCTCCGGGACGTTCCTGCCTGAGGCATAAAGGCTAGCCGCCCGCAGGGCCAATCACGAGGCCACCGGTAACTTCCCTAAAGTACCTAAGAGCTTGGCCAGAGTCAGACTGAGCATAACCCGACGACGGGCAACTTCGACCGAAAGCGATGGGACTTGCCTGACCATCCTACAATCAAATCAAATCCTGTAGATAAATCTTTTATATAATTCGGTCACCTTGAAAGTCACGTCCTTGCATTACAATCCCACGTTGAAGAATCAGCACCAATATATATATACACACGGCTCCAGCCGCAACGCAACATGAGGTCAACTCCGCCATTCTCCCGTTCACACCTCCCCATCATCAACATCAATATCAACATCCACCGATTCTGATTCATCTTCACCATCCACATAAAACAACTGCGGCGGGATAAGATTCTTCCCCCCCTGTCCCCGCGGCGCGTGGAAGAGCAAACAGCTGCGCTGGGCCGGGTTGTAGAGGCTGCCGTGGCAGTCGGCGGGGGCGTGGATGTTCGCGTGTGCCGAGGGGATGTAGCCTGACATCGATGACATCGGAGATGGGTTTGTTGCTGTGTAGTAGTAGTAGTTGTTGTTGTCGTGTGCCGTGGCGTGGATGGTACTAGTAGCGCCGAGGAGAAAGTATGAAAAGAGGATGGAGGATTGGAGGTCCACGTGCATTGTAAATGAACCAATTTCAATTTTTTTTTGATTGATTTGAAGGTAATGGGAAAGAGTAAGGTAATACCTAGTTAGACTAATGGCTGGGGAAACTGGAGCGAGGTGATACTACGAACCTAGATAGGTTCACGAGGGCATCCCTTGCTCTTCTTGCCCGATGAGAATGTGAGCGGCCTTTCCCTCCCTTTCCCTTCGCTTCCCCATGTAATCGACTTCTAGTATGGAACACTTATCGACTTTTACATCAACCTGTTGGATGAGACGCTATGCAGTAATTCTAACCGCAAACTGGTTTGAAGAACACAAGAAAAATAATCCCCGGTGAAAACAGAAAGGGAAACAAATCTTGAGAAATGCGTAATCCATGGAGGTCATGATCAAAATTAAACATAGAAAAATATGACGGTGAAAGGGAAACACATCAAGATCACATAAGCCGTAAGTTAATTAGTTACATGCAGGAACTTGCTTCTTCTCCCACCGGTCAAATTTCCGTCGCTAGATATAAAAAAAAATACCAAATAACATTTTGACTTTTTTAGAGAGAACGATATCAGATAGTCTCCCATCCTCCGTTATTAATATCCGCTTCCAACTTCCTACTGATCGTCGCAGGAATACTGTGCGACAGCCACACTTCGCGGAGAAGTCGGTCGTATCGTTTCTGATTGAGAATCAACTGGCGGTTGCGGCGAAGGCCCGGATCGACCTCGCCGTGGCGGTCGAGGTAGGGCGCATAGTGCCAAGAGCCGTTGTGGTTGTGGAGGTAAAGGACAGTGCATTTGCGAATGTTGATGAAGAGGCCGACATTCTTGCCACACCTGTTGAGGAAAAAAGAAAAGCATTCGTTAGCATCGTACACATGGAATATCAGGACGGACCGCGCAAATAGCATACTTTTGAAGATGCTGGTTACATCCACCCAACTTCTTATCCATGCAGCACACAGCCTGAGAGCAGAAGATGTCCCCGCAGAACAAGCAAATGCTTGGATCGGTGAGCTCCTTCTTGGAGTTCGGGCAGCGCCGCCGATTCGCCTCCTCGATCAAACTGTCGTAGTACTTGGGCAAACCAACGAGTTCCAAGATAGCGGGATGCGGGAGGCTCGGCCAAAGTCGGTGATCTTCGAAGCGAATTCCAGAGCGAGAAGCGTTCCAATGGAAAATCCATCCGGAAATGACCGCATCGAACGGATTGTTGCTCTTCCGTGCTGGACGGACCGACGCAAAAACCTCATCGAGCGTAGGCAGATTCAGAGCCTTCGTGAGACGGTCCAGTTCGGAAGTGCCCAGATCCGTGAAACCGGTGTTGGGAAACTCGACGCCATGTTGGACATGGAGAAGGATGACGGATTTACGGAGGAAAGTCAAGGCGTAACTCGAGATCAAGCGTCGCAACGCGATGATAACGCCCGGGGTTGCGGATTCTTCGCCGTCCTTGACATAACCGCTCTCCGCTGGGAAAGATGATCCCTCGGCCCGTCCCACGGAGTTCGACTTGAGCTCTGCAACTATGGAATCGAAGAAATGCCTGGTAAGAGCGTAGCGATCGTCCGACAATTCCACGTCCAACAAGTAGTGTGCATCTCCGTGTTCGGCAAGCTCCTCCTTCAAGCCAAGAGGCCAGAGAATGAAAGTGACGGCAACCTTGACGATTTCCGCCACATAGCACATCTGGATCAAATGACGGATTTCGACGTTCAAGACAGGCAAGAGCGAAAGCGAGCACTCGGCCAGGAAGACAAACGTGTCCATCGCGAGCAAAGGCTCGATGTTGCGAACGTCGTTCAGCAGTGCGGTCCCGCTCACGAAAGGATGGCCGACAAGCAATTGGCAGATCTTCTGGCGATGCATCTCTTGGAACTCCTGGACGGAACGACTTTTGAGACCACTGCCATTGTGCAATGACCCAACCGCAGCATAGGACAAGGCCGTCTCGGCCAGAACGCGAAGGTGTGTCAAAGCCAACTGGGGGATCTTGTCAAGCAGAGTCGAGCCAGGTTCGGATTCAACACCTCGCTGAGCAATCTCAACAGCGGCAATGCTGAATCCGAAGCTTCGGATCAATGAGTCTGTGTGGAGAAGTTCATCATCGCTCATCATCTCAGCGGAATGACTGAAAGTCGAGTTGATGTGGTTGACCCGGAGGGTCTGCTTGAGTCGCTTGTATATCTTGAGAAGCTCTGACATGGGGCTGTCGCCAGGGCTAGGAACCGGTTGATGCGGGCTACTGGCAATCATGTCCTCAGTGGCTGGGTATGCACCAACCATCGGTCTCGTGGTGGAAGGGACTGTCGACGGCATATAAGGAGAGGTGGTAGGTGTCGTTGTCATGAGCTGGTCAATTTTGGTGGACAGTGGAGGAACCAATGAACGCGAGAGATAGTCAATAAACAACTCCTGGTAGAAATGAGATTGCGACCTGTCACCTTCCGCCAGAATTGCGTGGTTTCGTGGCTGGGACAGAAGAGACTCGACATCCTTAGCCATGAAATGCTCGAAAGTCTCCGAGGTGCTCAAAGCGCCAGGGTACGACTCTTCTTTGCCCTTCCAAGTGATGGGTAGGAATGCATTTCCGAGCGCCTTGCACAGAGGACAGACAAACTCGTTGAAAGGCAAACGCTCGGGGTGGTTCCGGGCTATCTGCTGGCTCTGCCGTCTCTGTGTCGCGGTGTTGTAGACTTCAAAGCATGAATAGTGCATAATATGGCCACAGCCGGTTGTCACGGGGCCGCGTAGTGTGTTTGTCGCTTTGAATCCTTTACTCAGACCGATCTTCTCGCTGATAACCTCGCCGCCGGTGGAATCGAGCCTCCGTACCGTCGTGCGATTCTCGCCTGCTACTCCAAAGGGGCGCAGGTGCTCGGCCGACTTGTCCAGGCTCGTGGGCGTCCTGAGGGCTTCCCTGATCCAATCGGGGTCTCGAATATCGGTTTGCCTCAGAATGCCGCTGTCCTGGATCAAGGCGAAGGTGCCGTAGAGTCTGGAGTCATTTGTCTCTTCCTGACAAAGAATACAAGTGCCGCTGGGGTACTTCCAGATCTTTGTTTCCGGAGCAGCTTCCGCCTCCGACTCGATATCGCTGAAGTCTTCGTCTCCCCAGTCGAATGCACCTTGGGTGTTCAAGAAGTTTTGCTGCTGCTGCTGGAACTGAGCCATGACCCGTGCTTGTCTCTCCAGGGCCTGTTTCTTCTTCAGTTCCTTTTCGCCGTCGGTATCAATGGCGGGGGAGTTCGTGTCGATCCTGTCGAACGGGAACTTGAGGGAAGCTGTGGCGGCTGCATATGCCCGAGGACGTTTCTGCCAGAGGCGCTTCAGAATGTGGCGAATCTTGGGTCCGCATGAAGCAAATTCAGGCATCACAGAGATCTTTTCCAACAAATCGATAATGGTCAAGTGGCCTGCTTGCGTCATTCTAGCCTTCGTCAGAGCATTGGAAACGAACGATGCCTCTTCGACGGGCTCGTCTTCTCGACTATTGTCTTCCAGTGTAGCAGCGAGAATCAGATGAAGAACCACTTGCAGGAAAGTCTCGATGCGAGTTGATGGGATGGTTGGCGTTCGGTCCTTCGACGACATGGTGTAGTCGAGACACTGGTGTACAATTTGGGCAAACAACGGCGTTCTTGTGAAACGAGGAAGGTCGGAGAATACACCGGCTGTGATCGGTCGCAATTTCGGCTCGAAAACAATATCGGACGCCTGCTTGCCGGTCTTCTTGGCCATCCACTCCCTATAGATGCTCTCCGCTTCGTCTCGCTGGTTTTTGGTATAGTGTGCACTATACGGATCGATCAAATCGATGTACTCGGGTTTCAGCTCGAAAGTACCGGTGTCATTCAACCCTTCCGGCGGACGGAAGCTGGCAACATCCTCGAGGACGTCCTGGAACATGTCCGAGTCAAGAAGCTTATCACTCAGGCGAGTAGAGAGATCAGAGAAGGAAAGAGGCTTGAAGCACAACACGTGTGCGATGTCGCGGCTGATATTCTCACGGGTCAGAACAGCATTATCATCGATGGCTGTCAAGGAGGTCCTGTCGGTCAGGAGAATGACCAGCAAATGGACAAACTCCTCAGTGACATCGATAACCTGAGAGTCTTCGTAACCAGTACGAGACACATAGTTCCGAATCATCCAATCGGCGACTCCAAACCTCTCGGCGATAGATGCAAGAACCCTGCTGGGATCACACGTCACAATGGCCGTCTGAAGAAGGAAGATATCACGATAGTATGCGAAATCGCGAGACGACACACCGCGATACTGAGACATCTGATGCCGAAGGCTAAGGCCGTTGCGAACCCACATACCAGCTTTCATTTGCGCAAGCCAGGCACAGACCCTGAGAGGATAATCAAACATCGTGAGGAGTAGATCTTCCGGAGTGAGTTCGGGATCGTGAATGTACTTGTTGTTGGCAACCTGAGCTGCGGCCAACAAAACGTCCCGCATGGTAGCACTGCTCACACTGCGTCCGCACTCGATAAGCCACGAAAGCGTGTAGTGAAGCGCGTGGTGGAAGCTAATCGAGTGTTTTTCAACGACGAAGTCTACCACACGGTGGCGAGCGATCTGACCAGAAATATCGGCCTCGAAGTCAAAGGGCTTGAGGAACTTGAACTCGACAAATTTTTTGATCTCCGCCTGGTCGAACCGATTGCGTTCCAGGCCCGTGGAGTGTACAATTGCAGAGATTGCAGCCGTGGTGATGGCCCTCAAGAGGTTCTCGCCCTTATCGACCTCGGGGTCCCGGAACGCCTCACAAAACTGGCGGCACAGTCTGTTGATTTCTCGCATGAGAATCGACGCACTGATCCAAGCATCCGTTTCATATTCCACATGTTCTCCGACAGCACGAACGTTAGGGCAGATTCCCTGTGAAAGCTTGACCAGATCCAAGAACTGAGAGAGATACTGATCTTCGGTCCGCACACGATGCTGTACATACTCCGACTGTAGGAGGTAGCGTAGATCAAGGAAGAAATGGTACAGGCGTCGATTTGTCACCGATCCAGCATCAAAGGCCAGGGTTGCATTCGGATTGACCTCCCAGGGTTCACCAACTTGCCGTGTCGTGAGGAAGGTGTACAGGATGGCCATGACCTTGGTGAGGAAATTTCCACGCTGCACTATCTCTTCCGTGATGGAAGGCGTCGTGAGCAGCTGCAGAGAGAGATTGACAATCGAGTGATCCGGTTCTCGGTCAGCAATCAAATACAGCTGCGCAAGAGCCGTATACAGCGCCGACAGACGCAGACCCATGATTCGCTTGAATTGCGGCACATTGACCACGGTACTGATGTAGAGGTCGCGAAGATCTGTGCGAGTCTTCTTCCACAGCCTGAGATCGAAGAGAATCATCCAGTCGAGACGAGTACGCTGCCGGAGGTCCTCGTAAGGCGGGATATTCTCGCCGGTGACTCGCACGGCTGGTCGTACCTGCCAGTAACTTGGCGTCCTCGCGGGCGAAGGCCTCACCACTCCGGATGGAGTTCGGGGGATTCCGACGTGCGATGTAGAACTGGAAGCATTGTTCTCGCCCGTTTCAGACTCTTCCGAGGTGGATTGCTCTTGAGCAGGCTGCTGCTCCTGCGCAGGCGTCGGCGCAGCTTCAGAGAACTCCAACATTGTATCCTCAGGAGCATCCAGATCTTCATCGTCGTCGCCCATCTCAGTATCCTCATTTTCACGAGCCCGAGCCCGAGCACGTTCGCCTTCGATTAGACGGGTGAGGACGAATTCCATTTCCTCGTCCTCGACCTCGGAGCCATCGTGATCGCGGGCCTCAACATAGTCCTCCTCATCTCCTTCTTCTTCCTCCTCCTCCTCCTCCTCTTCTTCTTCTTCATCGTTGACAGCCGGCTCGTTACCAGCGTCGTCAATATCTTCATCGTCATCGTCATCGTCGTCAGCGGCCAACACGACCTGACCCTGAGGTGACACGGTGAGCATAACCGTGCGGAAGGGAGTATTTTCCGACCGTTGATGGTCGTCGATACCCTGCATGCCGATATCAGCGTTATAGGCACCACTTCCCCGCTTCCATGGATTCAACAGCTCTTCACAGATGACGTGTCGTAGAATCTCGTTATCCTCGAGAAAACTGCAGCCAGCGATATCCGAAAGCCATTCGACGATGGTGCCGCACATCTGTTCCCGGAACGTGTCTCGTGACGATCGCACCGTCACAGTGACCTTGATCTGCTCGATGACCTTCGACACACTCAACAGCCTCTGCAAATCCTTGGAGTACTTGACCACGCTTCTGCCAATGTCGTTCGTCTCATGTGCTTTGGCATTGCCAAAACTGTCGCGTTCACGGCATGCGCGGGTGACCTGATGGGCCACATCTCGGATGGTATGCTTCTCGTCGTTCCACAGGGCAAGAGCATATTCCGGCTCATCCTCCGCCTGGTCGCCCTCGCCATACCATCCAGGACGCAGGCGGGACGCCTCCTCATCGTGCCTGATGGCCTCCTCCGTCTTCGGTAGTCGTAATTGCTCCGGCGAACATGAAATGACATCACAGAAGTAGTCGAGCACCCGGGAAATCGTGAGCCGGATGACGTCCACCCAGTCCTGCGGCAACGGGGCCCTCGCACGTTCCTTGCCCTTCGTATCACCACTGTCCGTGTGAATGGCACAGAACAAGGGCAAGCGCCAGGCTTCCTCGTCCCCGCAATCACAGCAGCCGCAATTGCCAGAGGACAGCGAGATCTGATACTGATGGCCAGTGTGGTCCGACGAGTCGAAGCATCGGCTGCACAGCACGCAGGTATCATCCGCCGCGCACGTAACGCATCGATATGTGGCCTCGCCCGCCCGGAAGATATGCCCGCAGCGCTTTCCCCTCGCCGCCTCGGAGTATTCCGCGCCTTCTTTGGCACCCTGGGCTTCGGTCAACTTCCACGGTCCGCTCGGCAAGCCGTCGGGGAATAGATGTCGCAGGCGTTCTTCATTCTGACCGGCGAGTGACCGAAAGAGGAGTTCGAGCAGATCCTTCTCTGCTGCGGGGCCATACCGGTAGTTGTGCTTTTGGGGCAGGCGGAGCAGGCCTTCACCGAGAATCCTCTCACATTCCGCCAGCATGACTTATGATGATACTCCAGCGCTTACTTCTTTCATCCGTCAGTATCAGAATGAAAGATTTGTTGAAGATGAACTCGTAGCGCGTCGCCTTTGCCCGACGGGCGGATTGTCCGTTGGCGGGTTTTTTGCCCGCTTGTGATAGCTGTGTAGGAATACTCGGCGTATCGGACAGGTGAAAATCCAAGCGAAATCGAAGGCTCGAGAACCGGAGAAATATGTGCAGGAAGGAAGACTAACTATTGAACCTGCGGGGATAGAGATTATTGTCAGTTGATGCGTTACAGTGGTCGTCCCAGAAGTCGGTTGGGGAGAGATAGTTACTCGACACGGGAGGTGGGGAGCTTTTGGTGTGAAGTAAATCATCCCCAAATGAATACATACAAATCAATTACAAAGTGACTGAAAAAGGAGTTTGCTGGAGATCCCAGTCACCAAGAAGGTGGGTTAATTAATGACTGGGAGGCAAGAAGAAAAAAGAAGGGAAAAATAGCAAGTGCGGTGGATGCTTTGATTACTGATTGATACCTTCGGGATCCTCCTCGCTATGACATCGAGCAGCTGCAAACAGCCGCTGGTCGGCCTTGACTTGGCGCCACCGGGCACATCGTGTTTGCACCCCATCAACCTCCACACGGTTCATAGAGAGCAAATGCCAAAACAGTCGTATATGAGGCTCGCAAAAAAATAAATTCAATCAATATAAATGCAACTGAGATTCTATTTCATACAGTTCAGGATGAGAATAAATAAACACGGTCGGGACCTTTCTATCCACTCTTCTTCCGCGCCCCCGGTTCCTCAGCAGTAGTGTAACATGGGCGTCAGGGTACTTTTTTGCTCTGTACTATTCCTCGTAGCTGAAGATGCCTCTTTTTTTTTGTCGTGCATTTTACTCTTCATCCTCCTCCTCGGCCGCGGTCATGTAGCGGGCCTTGATGTCCTTCCATTGGCGCTGCGGAAACCCATTAGTTCAATCGTCCATCTCCATCGTTGGGGGGTTCGGTTCAAAACATACGCCGCGGTTCATGGCATCCCACACCTTGTTGGAGGCGGTATCGAAGGCACTGTTTCCGGGAAAAAGAAAAGCCATGTCAGTAGTTGTTCGGTCGTGGATTCCTCCTCCCCTTCAGCCGGATCACCCGTAGGAGCAACGCACATCTCAAATGCGAAAGCACTGGCGAAGATCGTGGTCAGGAAAACCGCGTTCCTGCGAATGAAGGTCCTGCAAGGCGCAAAGAGATCAGGTTAGTTGATGCAATGGCGGAGCGATCGGAGGCAGACGGAGAAGGGGGGAGACGTGCTGGTAGAGTATAGAGGAGAGCTGGAGATAGCGAGTTCATTGTCAGCCCATTGAACGTCAACGTGGGAAGGCCACGGAGGAACTTACTCCAGCCATTGTGAGTGAGATTGCGTCGACAGACAAAGTCGCAAAAGGTTTGAATTGGGGGGGTTTGAGAGCTGGAGGTGAGGTTCAATTGCACGTCTTGGAAGTTTGACCCGGAGGTTTGAAGTTTCGGGTTCCGCGAAAAGGGCAACGGGAATCCCCGGCGAGCTGATTGGCCGATGCTGGCACCAGCACCTAAGATTCACTTGAGCCTCCGGATCTCCGCCTTTGGAGAAGCAATCAATCCATCGAAAAAAACAAAGTCCCCTCTTTGCGACTTTCCCCCCGCACACTCACCAGGACTCTGTCGCTGCTGATAATCTACCACTCGTTCAATAATCATCTACACCCGTCTACCATTACTACTGCGTCGAGCTCACCCTCAAAACTCATCGCTAGCCTCCACAATGGCACCCCCGGAAGCCAGCCAAGTCTCGTCTTCTGGGATAACCACCAACGCCGCGACCGGGGAACGCTATATCCCCTCTTCGATCCGAGCTGACGGCTCGAAACGCCGCGAAATTCGCGTTCGCCCCGGCTACCGTCCTCCCGAAGACGTGGAATTGTACAAGAACCGTGCTGCCCAGGCCTGGAAGAACAGAGGCAAAGGCGGCGTGCCTGGCGCTGAGCCGCTGAGCAGCGGAGACGACAAAACGGCGAATGGTGGCACTGCTGCTAGCAACAAGAACGCAAAGAGAAGGGAGGCCAAGAAGAAGGCTAAGGAAAACGAAGCTTTGCAGGATGCCACGGGCAAGGACGTCGCTTCCCTCGACAGCTGGCGCACCGGTGATAAGAAGACTGGGGAGCCAGGCAAGACTACCGAAGAGCAGCAACCTGTCGATGCCGACGCCGAGAAGGACAAGAAGGCGCGCAATTTGAAGAAGAAGCTTCGCCAGGCTCGGGAGCTGAGCGAGAAGAAGAAGCAAGGTGAAGCTTTGCTGCCTGAGCAGTTGGAAAAAATCATCAAGATCAATGAACTGGTCCGGCAGCTCGACATGTTGGGATTCGATGCCAACGGCGAGGAGAAGCCTGCGCCTGAAGATGGAGATAAGGTCTGAAGGAGACTGCGACGATTCATCTTGTTTGAGTACCTTGTCTGAGTACGTCAAAACCTGACGTCTTCTACATATCACCATTTACGACGACCGTTGAGCCATAATTCGGCGACGCAAAAGTCAACCTGGCTAGACGACTGTTCTACGCTGATCTTGCCCAACTTCTCCACATCAGAGCTGCGGACGACCGACTTGTGAGAATCTCAACTCGCCCTGTGCTCCTGTGCTCGCTCGACAATCTCGATCAAAGAGGGCGGTATGGTTCCGGCTATTCTTCCTGCCTCCATGGGCAACACCTTGCGAAAGCGTCATCCAATTGCGCGCGTTTGCCAGCCTAGAGCACGATGAGAACGAGTCAGGTTTCGCCGCGGCCAACCTCAAGACATAAAGTGCATCCTTTCGGAATACACCTACTAGGGCAACAGGACAAAGATGGTCGTTCACCGAATGTCGACATCTTTGTGCTCCTTTTTTTTTTTTTTTTTTTTACAAAGAACAAAAGAAAAAAAAGTTTTGGAATCTAAAATTGATGGTTGATAAAGTTTCCTGTTGAAATGCATACCTACAGTTCCTTTTGTGATTACCCCAAAATGTAGCTACAGATGATAGACCATGGTCCAGAATGTTCGGATATTACTATCCTTGCCAGCCAATTCCAAGTTCAATCAAGGCCTCGAAATCTCCCGTCTCATCCACCGATAAGGAGCGGTCACAATACCCCCCTCCAGTTCCCATTCCCGCCAATTCAGTTCCGCCCAGGGCATTCTTCGTTCCTGTTCCTCCGACAGCTTGTGTGCGCCCACCCCATAGGTAGCAGCCAGGGAAGCCTGGCGGATGCAATCGTTGACGCCCACGCCGTCGTACCAGCTTCCCGCCAGCGTAAGCCCGTTCTTGAATTCGTCTCTCACCGCACGGGACAGCTCCTGCATGCGATCCAAATGCCCAACCGTATACTGCGGGATGGCGTTCTTCTGCAGGCGACTGCGCGCGACGGCGGGGGCATCCGTGATGCCCAAATGTCTCTCGAGGAGCGACCGGGCCATTTGCACTGCCGAGTCATGGTCCGGGTAATCCGACTCCTGCCAGCCGTCCCACCAGTGGCCGCCCATCATCACGGTCAGTTTGGTCCCGGGCGCGGTGTCCTGGCCGACGCTGGACTCCGATCCGAAGATGACGCCCAGCGCCCGCTCGGGGTTCTGGTCGAAGGGAATGGATCGCGGGATGAGATAGCCGAACCCATGGACCGGGAGGAGGTTCGGGCGGTCGTAGTACAGATTGACCACCATGACGGTCACGGCGTAGTTGTGCTGCTGGAGGCAGCGGATGGAGTTCTGAGGGGGAGTGGCTCGTTGGTTCTGCTGCAGGATTGCGCCCGCGCCCAGCAACTTCGCAAGGTCTGGGGCTGGGTTGGTGGCGATGACGCGGTTGTGTTTTCGCGCTTGGTTGTGCTTGGTGGTAACCTGCGAGGTTTGACCGGTGTCAGCATGTCATTCCCAACAGGATGAATAGGAAACCGTTTTCCTCCTCCCCAAACTTACAGTCATATCATACTGTCCCGGGTCTTGACTAATCGCCATGACCTCCGCATTGGTGACCACATCGACCTTCGGCGACTTGTCCAACGCAGCCACCAAGCTATCCGCAAGCTGCCCTACACCGTCCCTTAACGTATACACACTCCCTCCATGGAACAGCCGACCCAGGCCCGTCCAATAGTCCGAGGACCGACCTTGAGACATCACATTGGTCGCCATCAGGTCATCCAAACGCACAAACTTTCCCTGTTTCGTCGCCATGTTCAACACCGACCCGACGATTCCGCGATCCGAATTTTCCAGGTCCCGGAGGTTCCCAAACAACGTCTGCGCACTCAACCGATCGATATTCCCGGCGTAGATGCCGTGAATCATGGCCGAGATCATGTTATCCGCCACCTTCGGGGAGAACCTGCGCGACACGAACTCGGCGACGGATTCATCCTGGTAGAGCGATTGTCCTTCACGAGGACCCTTCAACGTTTCCTGAACGATGGACGGTAGAAGGTCCTCCAGGACCGGCTCGGTCAATACGGTCCAGAGGTTGGAGAATATGTTCCTGAACAGGCCGGCGTCGGGGATGCGGGCCGGCATGCGCACCAGGTGGTCGGGGTAGTAGAGGAAGCGATTCGTCGCAGCCGGGGACTTTTTGGGCGTGATGACGACGTCGTCGAACAGGTCGAGCTCGGCGAGCTGGCATATCAAGGGCGGTCAGAACGATCTCTCCATCGGACACGGAATGGGGAAAACATCACGGGGCTCACGCTCTCATACTAGATCCAGTGTAGGATAAGATGCGGGCACGGAAATCCGCAAGGTCCTCGGTCCATAGTCGAATACAACGTCTCCATCGTCGACCGGAATCCTTTCAGACTGAAGCCAGCCTCCAGCACGGCCTGACTTCTCATAGAGAGTGACTCCCGTGCAGTTGGAGTCCTGCGACAGTCGGAACGCAGCAGTGAGGCCCGTGATGCCTCCTCCTATGACGGCGGCATCGTACGTCTTGAAACGAAGGAATTGTCGCTGCAACGTACAGGGACGGACCGATTGCGGCCGTACTTTCTGCAACGCACGGCTATGAAACCATGCTGGCCGCATTGCAGCAATTGAAGCAAGACTGCTGGGGGGGATGATGAGGACAAAGTCCGCATGGTCGGAATAAGTTAAGATGAGCTGACATGGGCCCGGCTGCCTGGGCCGTAAATTACGGGGTAATGTATACCAAATACCATCACAGCTACGACTACGCATTGGACTGCACTGAATACATAATAGGAGCAAAGAAAAAGCAAATTAGGTATTTTCCCTTCACCAAATGCTGCCGGTGGTCTCTTTAAATATCACACATTCTATTTACATGACAATAATGCTGTTCTTCGACTTCGGTGGACAAATCAACAATTAAAACGCCAGCCATCGATCCTTCGGAATAGTACATGGAATTAAACCGTCAATATATCTTTTGAACATTGGGTCCCAAAAGGTTTGAAAAAAAAATCATGAGAATCATCCTCGTTGTGGAAATATTAGGTCACGAGCTCATGGCTCTGGCCACTATCACTAGCAGCGTCGGGCTTGATCAATTCCTCCGGCGCACTTTCGTCCACGAACTTCCGCTCACTGACATGAGCCTTTTGCTCAGCACCATCCGCCGTCCATACTCGGTCAGGGAACGCTCCCCGCTGGCCTTCGACATGCTTGTACGGACAAGTGCGGTTGAGACAAGGGTTAAATTTGCAAGGAATCTGGACGTGCGTGAACTTGCAGCCCTCGACTGAACAATCAGCACCGTTGCGGCAAAGCGGCATGCTGGGATGCTTGAAGGCGCAATGCGGGTTGGTGCAATGAGGGAAAAATCGGCATAGCTCTTCGGCTTGGTGCGCCGATTTGACCGCAGGCGAGGGGTGACGCCCAGTGCACTTCCTGTTTTTGCATGCGGCGCCGAATGTACAGACATCCGAAATATCGACGGGTGTACCTTCGGGGGCAGCAGGTGACTGGTGAGCGTACGGGCAGTCTTTCCTCGTGCATCGTAGGTTGAAGTGGCAGACGCTGTTCGTATTGCCTTCTTCCTGTTCTCCGTCCTTGACGGTGTCGGGCTTGGTATCCATGTCACCGTCAGAGGGTTTGTGCTCGTGAGGACCTCGAGCCTGGTGGTGTGCGCGGTTACCGAAGTTTCCGTGCTGCCGGTGCGGTTGACGTTCCACACGCTCGAACAACGAACGGCCTTGTTGAGGGCCGTTCTGCTGGAAGGCCGGGTTAACCGCAGGAACCATGCCGGGCATAAACTGTGCCATCATTCTCGCTTGTTCTTCGAGGAGGGCCATGAGCTGCATCTGATCTTGTGGGCTCATGTTCATCATGTTGCCTGCCATCGGATTGCCCTGCATTCCCATTCCACCCATATGTCTGTTGTTCATCCGACCGCCGTTCTGATGGGGTCGGGGACCCTTTTGGTGATCGCGACCGTGGGAGTTGACCCGCCCACTGCCCTGTTGACCGCGAACTCGGTGCAAAACCGAGTCGGCTCCGCGATCCAGTGTTCTGTTGATCTGATTGAGCATCCGACCTCTGCCACCTTGTCGGTTATTACGCATCGCCTTTGGTCCAGTAGGTCTAATTCAGTTCCGTTAGCATCGGTCTCAAGGAGAGGCATCGGGTTTAAAAACGGATACAACTTACATCGAATCACCCGAACCTGCGTCGCCCATTTCAGCGTCGCCTCCAGCACCATCAACGCCCATTTCGGGACGAGCGACGCCTTCTTGATCTGTGAATGAAGGTATGGCCTGCCCAGAGCCAGCCGGCTCCTGCGCCGCTGCGCCTCCACCGTTGATCTGCCGGTTGAGAATGTCGACCTGTTCAAACAGCCACCTTGAAAACTCAAGCGCTTGGGTGTCGCCTTCACCTAGACCGAGAAGATCATTTGAAAGCTCTCCTGCGATCTGTTCCTGTGTCTTGCCATTGACAAGCATGAGAATCACGTACTCCGTCAAGGCCGAATCTTCGCCGCCTTCGGAACTCCAGCCCATCTCGACCAATTTTGGTTGAACAACACCACTCAAGGCCTCCGCTAGGGGAGTACCAGGCAATACTGTGGTGGCCATGGTGAAGCAAGATGTGCCGTGAAGACACAGCAACGACTAACGGTAGTCGGAGAAAAGATAGCGAGGGGAACGGAGGAAGCTCGTCGAGAGACTGTTGTTATGTATAATGCGCCACCTGCAAAGGGGCGCTCTTTTGACGGATGATCCGCTCTATAAAACGAGAGGGTGAAGTTGGAGAAGTGGATGTGGTACGTTGTCGAAGAGGTCGATGAGGGGGGAGGCAACAGGGTTTGTTGTGACCAGCCCGTTGAAACTTCACGGCGATGATGAAAGCCGCTTGATGAAGGTGCCAAGATTCCCGTAAGAGTCAACGCCTCCCAGGCTCCCTCGAGGCTCCAGCCACAGGTCACGTGACTACAAAGCCAGCTTAGTGGCTAGACAAGCAAACAATGCAAACATATCGGTGTCGTCGAGGATATAACAAGCGCTCTTTGTCCTCGCCTTCGTAAATCGCACCTTGATTCACTTTGGAATCTATTTTTACTTTCCACTCTATCAAAGCTCATTGTAGGGTCCTTTGTCTGGGAGTTTATTTCCTGTGATGCAGAAATAGATGTGTCTATCTGGGCCACTGTGTGGTCGCGTGCCTCTTTCACTTGGATCTCGATCCGGGATGGGATCATCCTTGTGAACTGCTAAACTATTATTGGTACATGTTCTGTCCTCGATTCTTCCAACATCTCAATATCTGAAATGCAATGACCCAAAGACCATTGATCCAACATTGTATGCAGGATCTCTCGTTGGATGTCGAGCCCGCTGCCAACATCTGAGGCACCTGTCCTGTTCGCTTCTAGTAAGAGACCATCCTGTGCTTCGGAAATATTCCTCGCAACGCTTCCCTGGGAAGGTTGATTATGCTGGTAATGGCATGCCACAGTCTGATTGTGATTCCTCGAATTCATGTGTGGCCGAGGTTCCTGGGGAGAACAAGCTTAACACAGTACGCAAGATCAATAGTGGATTGACAACTGCAACCTCACCTCGCAAGGAATTTAAAAAGAGAAAAAAGAAAAGAAAAAAAAGAAGATCAGTGGATTGCGCTAAATGGTAGGTTACAATTGATACGTAGATCTTTGACAAGAATATAGTTGTGAGTAAGCCACATGGCAAATGTATAGATCTTGCATGACCTTAACATTATAAATCACCATCACGATATCATAGCTTCAGTCTCATGACGGTTTAAATAATAACATGCCGAGGCAGAATCAGCATTGACTGGTTGTGGGAAGGAGCGGGGGATCGACTGGAATTTCTGGCGCACCTCGCAAGAATCGCTCAAAGAAGCAGGCACTTGGACTCCAAGCACGAGGTTAACGGTTGAACCCACATCACCTTAATTCTCCCGACTCCGACTCTCCGAGTCTCTGACAAGTGACAACCTTGAAGCCATGCCAATGATCAATTTCCCCTCAAGCCACCAACTCATGCGAGTTTTCCAATGCGAGACAGAGAGGTCTTGGGCTTACTGTCAGCAATAGGTAAAACTCCACCCCCCGCTTAATTTGCCGTTTCCTGGGCAAAAACTTCTCTCACGTTCTGGATCCGATGACTAACTCACCGGTGAACTGCTATAAGTGTGCCCTTCTCGCTGATGGATACAATGCGACGGACAACCGTTCCAGAAAAATAATTATTCGAACGGGCCCACATATGACCCCTCCGTCAATGGATGATATAATTATACACCAATCTGCTGCTTCATGAGTCAGAACATGTACTTGGCAGTTTTCAATCCACTGATCCATAAATCTGCATGAAGATCTCCAATTGAAAGCTCTTACTTTCATATCCAATACTCCCAAGACACCTACAGGATTCGAATTGCCTTGTCAACCGCCAGAATGATCGAGGACCTACTCCATCAGCTGACGCCTGGAAAGGCAACCCTATGGCTCGTCGGCCTGTTCTTCCTGGCCTGCCTGCTCCGCAGGCTGCGGGTAGACAGGCAGATCTCCCGGCTGGGCGCCAGAGCTCCCCGTGTGCGGTTTCGTCTTCCATACGGTACAGTATTCCGTCCGCAAAAGATACCTCCTCCATCAGCACACTAACGACATCCCCCAGCAATCGACTTCATCTATGGAGCCTCCCTGGCGAACAAGGAACACAGCGACTTGAAATTCTGGCACAGCGCCATCCTAACCGCCCAGGGCGCCTCGAGCATCAAAAACCCCAAGACCGCCGAAGTCTCGTCCGGCATCTCCGTCCGGGTGATCCTCACCAAGGACCCGGAAAACATCAAAGCCGTCCTCACCGGCCAGTTCGCCGACTACGGCAAAGGCGAGTCCTTCCACCGCGAGTGGAAGGAGTTCCTGGGCGACAGCATCTTCGCGACGGACGGCGAGCTGTGGTCGCGCTCGCGCCAACTCATCCGGCCCATGTTCGCGCGCGAGCGCATCGTCGACACGGAGATCTTCGAGAAGCACGTGCAGAAGCTCATTCCGTTGCTCGAAGGGAGCCGGTCGCCCGGTGGGAGCAGGGTCGTCGATGTTGGTCCGCTTTTCTTCCGGTACACCCTCGACGCAGCGACGGATTATCTTCTGGGTCAGGGGACGGATAGTCTCGAGAACCCGGAGACGAGGTTCGCGGAGGCGTTTCGATATGTGCAGGGCCGGCAGTCAGAAATTTTCCGATTGGGGTGCGTGAAGTGGCTCTTTTCGTCATAACCTTGTCCTACTTTCATCCCATGTCACATATACAAGGGTTTAAACCTCCTCGTCACAATCAACAACAGCAACTAACAATCAGAACCAGAGTCTTCAACTTCCTCGTCTCGCGCACCAAATTCCGCCAGGAGCTGAAAGCAATGGACGACTTCATGCAGCCCTACATCGACAAGGTCCTCTCCCTGAGCACCGAAGAACTCGACCAGAAGCTCTCGAAGCGCGAAACCTTCCTCGACGCCCTCGCCCGCTTTACCCGCGACCCGCGCGTGCTGCGCGACCAGCTCGTCGCCGTCCTCCTCGCCGGCCGCGACACGACCGCCGCCACGCTGTCCTTCTGCCTCTTCGAACTCTCCCGCAACCCAGCCGTCGTGGCCAAGCTGCGCGAGGAAATCGCCTCGCGCCTCGGCACGGGCCCTGCTGCACGAAAACCCACCTACACGGACCTCAAGGACATGAAGTTCCTCAACGCGGTCCTCAACGAGACCATGCGCGTGTACCCCGTCGTCCCGTTCAACGTCCGGTACTCGCTCAAAGACACGACCCTGCCGCGCGGCGGCGGGCCGGACGGACTCGCCCCCATTGGCGTCCGCGCCGACACGCGAGTCATCTACTCGACGATGATCATGCAGCGGGACCCGGAACACTACGCCGACGACAAGACGCGCCTCGATCCCGAGACGTGGATCCCCGAGCGCTGGGTGTCCGGGTGGGCGCCGAAGCCGTGGCATTTCATCCCGTTCAATGGCGGGCCGCGCATCTGTATCGGGCAGCAGTTCGCGACGCTCGAGATGGGGTATACGGTCGTTCGGGTTTTGCAGGCGTTTGAGGGAATCGTGGGCATGCCTGCAGCGGGGAAGGAGAAGGTGGAGGATCCGGCCTTGACGTTCGAGGTGACACTGAGTCCCGGGTCGGAGCTGAATTGCATTTTCGTGAGGGAGGGGGAAGGGGGAGGTGCTGCGTGAACATATGGGTGTAATGGATTTATCCTTTTTTGGTCCTTTTGGTATGGGTCTTAACGGTCGATGTATTTGATATGATTCTCCCATTATGATTTATCTTATGGTTTGGTATGATATGGCATGACAACTCAACAGCTCGATACTTTTCCGGTGTTTGACATTCGAAAGGTTAATTTGGTATCCGCGTAAATATCACAGACAAAAAACAAAAAAACATACATGCCAGTCATCTTCACAGGTAGAAGGAAAAGTCCTCCACAAGGCAGCATAGATCTACGCTCTAGCCAAAGATGAGAATTAAAATCAGAGATAATTCAGCTTCCCCATCTTCCGCAACTTCTTCAACTTCTGCAACACCTCCAACTTGCGCAACTCCAGAATCAGATCCTCCTCGTCGGCGTCGTCCAGATGGCTGGAAATGCCGATATGATGCAACAACGACAGCTTGGACATGGACGCCGCCGGCGGGAGCAGATCCCCGTTGACTCTCACGGGCGTGAACCTCTCCACGTGGGTGTCGGTAACGGTCGTAGGTGGTTCTTGTCGGACGCTGGGGTCCTTTTGGACCGTGGTTGGCGTCTCCTTGACGACGCCGTTCTTGTGCGGGGCATCGCCGACCCAGCCCCTGCACATGTTCACGGCCTTTTCCCATTGCGCAAAGCGCTTGGAGCTTTCCTCGCGGGAGATGCTGGGTTCGAAGACCGCGCCGCCGGCGCGGTTGATGTCGCGCAGTTCGGCGAAGTTGCGCCAGAGGCCGACGGCGAGGCCGGCCGCGATGGCGGCGCCCAGGGCGGTGGTTTCGCGCATCTTGGGGCGGTAGACAGGGATCGAGATGAGGTCTGCTTGGGTCTGTTTGTCGAGAGAGAAAGTGGATGTCAGTTTCTATTTTCGATGGGAGTTGACGGGAGAGGATGTTGGTTTGATCCAATGGAAAAAGTGCTTCCTACCTGCATGGCAAGATCCGAGTTGCTCATTCCCCCGTCAACTGCTAATTCGGACAGTGCGTGTCCGCTGTCCTTCTCCATGGCGTCGAGGATGGCTTTGGTTTGGTAGCAGGTTGCTTCGAGGGTTGCGCGCGCGATGTGGCCTTTTTGGGTGTATTGGGTGATTCCGACTGGAATCTCATTCGTAATGTTAGAAGATCACAGCAAAATAACGAAAGTGGAGGGGAAAAAAACATCTTACAGATGGTCCCCTTCGCATCGTCGATCCAATACGGCGCAAACAACCCGCTGAACGCGGTCACGAACACGCATCCACCGTTATCCTGCACCGACAGAGCCAGGTCGTTCACTTCCTTGGACTCCTTGAAGAAGTCGAGATTATTCTGCAGGAATTTGATTCCCGATCCGGCCACGGCGATACTGCCTTCAAGCGCATACACGGGCTTCCCGTCGAAATTGTAGGCCACGGTGGCCAGCAGACCATGCTTCGAGATGACCGGTTTCTCGCCCACGTTGTAAAGCAGAAAACATCCCGTTCCATAGGTGTTCTTGGCCATTCCTGGCGAAAATCCCTTCTGACCGACGAGTGCGGAGGACTGGTCGCCTAGACAGCCCATGATCGGGACACCCGCAAGAGCACCAGCCGAGACGGCTCCGTAGGCTTCGGCGTCGGACGAGGGGACGATCTTTGGTAGATGAATCTTCCCTCTGATCCCGAAAAAGTCCAAAAGGGTGTTATCGTACTGCAGAGTCTCCAGGTTCATGAACATGGTTCTGGACGCATTTGTCGGGTCTGACACAAACACGTTGGCCTGGGCTCCCCCGTTCAAGCGATAGGTCAGCCACGTGTCCACAGTGCCGAAAGCCAGTTTCCCGCGTTCGTAGGCATCGCGAACTCTGGGGACGTGTTCGAGCATCCAGAGAAGCTTCGTCGACGAAGGATAGGTCGACAGTGGCAGACCGCAGATCTGCTTGAGGTCGGACGCTCCCGACCTCTGCTTCAGCTCGTGGACAATGGATTGGGCTCTCGTATCCGTCCACACAATAGCATTGTGAAGCGGCTCGCCGGTCTCATAATCCCAGACAACCGTCGTCTCTCTCTGGTTGGTGATACCGATGCCCTTGATACTGTCGCGGGAGTACCCTTTGGACTCGAACTCCTTGACGGCCTCGTCGATGCACTGTTCGACAGAGGAGACAATCTCTAGTGGGTCGTGCTCGTGCCAGCTGTTGAACCCGTCAGCTTGGAGGGAGCGGAATACAGAGGGGCATCATCCGACTTACCCAGGATTGGGGTAGATTTGCGTAAACTCCACCTGATGCGAAGCCACGGGCTCTCCATCGCGATTGAAGATGAGAAACCGGGAACTGGTCGTTCCTTGATCAATTGAGCCAACAAAGATCTCCGACGGCTGCATTTTCTTCTTTTCGGGTATCTGTCTGGTATTCTGGTCGCGAACGAAGCAATCAATCGAACCCTTCCGGCTGGAATGCGCCACCGGTTTGCTTGAAGAAAAGAAAGACAGGTGACAGCCACCGGTGAGTCTGCCCGAAAGAACAGAGGTGACGAGCGTAGCAAGCCATCTTAAATAAGAGCAGATGTCTGCTAAGGATGATTGCGAAGCTCGTGTCACAATTCTTCCGTGCTGCAGCTGATCTGCGGGGTTTGAGCCTTTGAGGGGGCCAAGACGAGGGGGGAGGAGAGCGAAGGGCCGTAGCACCCAGAAGCGAGAAAAGCAATTAGAACGGACGGTAGCAGGGCCCGAGACTGAGAGACTGCGGGCGGAACCAAAGCGACCAAGAGGATTGGATTGCAAGTGCTGGCCTCGGAGAACAGGTCGGAGACTGGACAGGGATGCGGCGCTCAGTGGCTTTTTTGGGAGCTGCATCGGATCAAGCGTGACCAAACATAGAACACAACACTAATTGATGGCTTTTTCGATTTCTTTCCATCTTTCCACTACTACCTCATGCAGGGACTCAAAATGATAAAAGAGAGTTCGCCATGTGAAAAGAGACGCAAAGCTGTTCTGAAGCCGTGGCTGCTGTTGAAAGTAAAAGGATTTTTTCGGAAGAATCTGACGCGAGTCCTCCGTTGGACTATTCCAGCTAGACTAGTATAGTCTACTAAGTTATCTCCAGGAAACAACCTATCAGTGGGCTCCACCCTTTAGTCTAACCTAAATCATCCCTCCCACTGTCGATCGGGGAGACTCGGAGGCCCTTGAGAATACGAATGGACTCGAAAATCGAAACAATTCTATTCAGGTCAATGAATAGCATGTGTTCTTTGTATCGTATGATTTAGTTTCACTTCCTTCTTTTCTTTTGTAGTTAAACTCTCGACCATAATTCTACTGCCCAAGGCACCGGTAAACGATCAACACTGTGTGGGTTTGACGTGACGCCCACGAGTTTTTTCCTTTCTGACAGCGATCGCCCCCACAAAAAAAAAGGCCGGAATTGCGGGGATTCTGTTTGTTGGAAACTTAAGGAAAGGTTCCAGAACCTGTGGAGCAATTCGAAGCCTTCTGCGAACGTTCGACGTTAGGGAATTCGAAATTGACCTGAGGCTCTCCTATATCAACGACAACCAATACTTACCAAGTTACCACATTTTCTTCCCCCGAAAAAGAAAAAGTCGTGTTGTACTGTATGACAAACAGAAACAAAATCGAAAGAAAAGAAGAAACTCAAAAAAAACTTCCTTCCACAGGGGGCAGACCGAGTAACAGGAACTACTCCTGCACGGCGTTTTTCTTCTTTCCTGGATTTGTATCACTCTCCGTAACCCCCTCATCGCCCGTTGACCAATCTTCCCAGAGATGGCTTGGTGACCCCGGTTCAATGGTTACGACCAAGGCATGCCAGTAGGTGTCACAGACACGAATCGGCTGCTGTGTCCTCGACATTCCAGACAATAAGGTGCAGATATGGCTTGGACGATCTCTCGGTTTGTGACAAGCCTCGGAGAGACACTACTACCCTTCTGTGTTGTCTGTGTCGTCTGTGTCTTCTGTGCTCTTGTTGCTTTCTGGACGATTCCATGAAGAGTACGCTGCAGTGTGCACTCGTGCTGCGAAAGGGAATTGGATAAGGAGGTGCTGTTGTATTCTGTTGGGTAATAGATGAAGGAAAAGAGAAAGCAAGATACCCTCAGGGAATTGATGAGTCCCTTGTGTCACAACGTCGGCCTTGCCGGAAGGGATCAACTCCCACCAGGATAGTCTAGGTAATAATTCCTTCATGGCAAAAGGCCACCCGTTCTCGTTCGTAGAGAAGGAGCGTTGTCGTTGTCGCTGTCGTTGTACAGGGCAGGTGCCCCGGCTCAGGGTTGTTCTTGCCCTCGACCCAAATTGCCGGAGCTCGCCATCAACTTGAGTTTAGTTTGTCGTCCAACTTTACTGCGCCCTTTCAATTCCTTGCTTGGTCTTTGCACGCGCCTCTCTCCCTCTCTCCCTCTCTCCCTCTCTCTCTCTCTCGCTATTCCATTCTTAGTGCTCACGTTGTTGTCCGCCACTGCCATGCCTGTCCCCCAGATTAGCGTCGTACGCCATCTGATCGGTGAGGGGAACGCGGCGTTTGGTCATTGACGACCACGGTGACGCCCAGCGTGATACCAAACAGCATCGGTCTTGCTGATGGTTATATTACCGTCGGCCTGCAACCATTGCAAGAGTTTGACGACTTGACTTTGCATTTTTCTTTCTTACTTATCATTAGATTTTCGATCATTCTTTTTCTATCTACTGACCCTAGGTCGCTGTCCTGAATATGTCAGATACTAAAGAGGGACTCCCTAGGGAGGCAATCCTCCCCACCTCTAGTCAGGACAGTGCGTACGTCTCCTTGCACGTAGACGATAAGCACGAGAGACCCGTTCACCCCGATGAAGCGCAGACCATACCTCAATCACAACTCTTCTGGAGTCAGCTCAGGCTTCAATGTCGTGACGCCTTCTCGGAGTTCTTTGGCACCATGATCTTGATCTTGTTTGGGGACGGCGTCGTTGCCCAGGTTGTCTTGAGCAAAGGCGAGAAGGGCGACTACCAATCAATCTCGTGGGGCTGGGGGTGAGTTCAATCCACATGTCTCTCTATCTACTTCGTACCAACCTCTCCATAGACTCGGAGTGATGCTTGGTGTCTACGCCAGCGGCACCTCAGGAGCTCACATTAATCCTGCCGTCACATTCGCCAACTGCGTGTTTCGCAAGTTTCCCTGGCGCAAGTTCCCCATCTACGCCGTTGCTCAGGTCCTGGGTGCCATGAGCGGAGCTGCCATCGTCTACGGGAACTACAAGTCTGCCATTGATGTCTACGAGGGAGGATCGAACATTCGCACCGTGCCTGGATACTCAGACACCGCGACGGCGGGAATCTTCTGCACATACCCTGCCGAGTTCATGACCAAGACCGGACAATTCTTCTCCGAATTCATTGCCAGTGCCATACTCATGTTTCTCATCTTTGCGCTGAAGGATGACGGCAACCTTGGTGCGGGGCCATTGACACCGTTGGCGCTTTTCTTCGTGATATTTGGCATTGGCGCTTGTTTTGGCTGGGAGACGGGCTATGCCATCAACCTGGCGAGAGATTTTGGACCACGCCTGATTTCTTACATGCTTGGATATGGACACGAGGTGTGGGCTGCTGGCAATTATTACTTTTGGGTATGGCTCAACCGTGAGAGGCGGTGGGAGGGAGTTTCACGGTTCGTGCTGATGCTCTACAGGTCCCCATGGTCGCTCCATTCTTCGGCTGCACCTTTGGCGGTTGGCTGTACGATATGTTTCTCTACACAGGGGAGAGTCCCGTCAACACGCCGTGGATGGGGCTCAAACGGCTGGTATCTCCATTGCGTTCTAAGAAAAAGCAGCTCCAAAGCCAGGTTTAAAGAAACGATATGGAATGATACGCAAGAGAGTTGGGTCGAAGAGCAAGGTATTACGGGAGGCATCTGCATTTGGTTTGCATGCATTCATTCGTTTCCAAAAACGTCATGATTTATGATGCGATATTGATACATGGGAATGTCCAAGTGATGATCATTAGAAGAGTACATGTTCTTGCATACATCTAACGCGATAAGTCCAATGCACAACAAAAAGATCCGACGTTTGTTCTCGGCCTCACGTATTCATCCTTGGCTCAAGGTCTCGTCTGATTTGTCGAGTAACATGCAGTCTAAACATCCAGAAGAAAGTTCGCACCGGCGCGCAATGACTTCAACGCTAAACGATTAGCGGCAATGGCTTCAAGAGAAGATTCTAGGCGTGCGGAAGGCTGATCAGCTGTCGTGAACACTTCTCCGCATTTTGTGCCGATCGAATACGTACTCCACTAGTTAATATTGCGGGTCATCCGGATGAGCAGAGAACGTTGAGAATTTGAGGCAGTGAAAACAGTAGTTAGTTAGTTCTTGATTGAATTCGAGGAAACGGATGGTTTCTTCCCCCGCTTCCCCGTGGTTTGGCATGTGACGCCTAGGGAACATCCTCCAGGATAGGCTAGACCGAGATAGCATGATCCAGCGTTTTACATTTACCTCTGGGGAGGTGTCCACTTTCATCTTGTCTCGAGTTATCTTCGACACGGTCCCATCGACCAGGCCCATTTGTATCCTATAATTCTGTTGTTATCGACAATAGCTGACATGGCATGAGAAAACAATCCCCAATCACCCCGCACCAGCCCGCCGCCGGATGAGAAAGAGGGAAATCCTTCGAGGTCGGCGTCCATGCACCACCTGCAGCTACGCAGGCAGAGACAACGGAGTTGGTCCGTTGGATAGGTAATTCACTTCATAGCCTCATTCTCAATGTTACCTCAAGGTAGGATATACCCCACTTCCTCGTCTGGAAGACACTTTTTTTTAACTAGAAAAGGCCTGCATGCATAGCGCGGACCGCAGATTCCCACTCGCCATCTTCGGCGGCGCTGCGTTTGTCTCCTTCGAGTCCGTTCTCCGCATGGAAAAGAACAACGGGAACCTACTTCCGATGCAGATGGCCGTCTTACGCCGGTGGGCTGTGCTAGAACTAGTTTATGCCCTATCGCCCCATCGGCATTGTTCGATGTCGATCGCATCGTCAGCAATAGGTTTGCGTGCCTATAGTATTTCCGTACGGAATGCGGAGAAAGGACGATCAATGGGCAATCAATCATACACCCCCATAGTCTACCGCACTCGTGGGAGCCTCTCAGTGATCTCAGATCTGGGGAATTCCCACTGCGGGTCTACCTTAAAAGAATTGCTGTGGAACCCGCGATGGGATAACCATACCCACAGCTGTGGGTAAGTATAAGTAAACGTTCGTATTCTCGACGGTCGTCGAGGGGCGGCTACGTTGATTGTCATTTTTTTGCATATATCCGGGCAGAAGATCCAAGATTACCCTTTACTGCAGAGCGATTTTTCCCGAGTCTGATCTAGACTAGAGCATGTCATGCCATGCCAAAAAAACAAGTGCAAATGCCGGTAACCTCCGCAATTTGCCGCGGGAAAAGCCTATCCTCGGCGTTAAGACTACGCAAGACAACTGGTCGAGACTGTGTCTTTCCCTTTGTGGCGTCGACGGAGCTAGCCATATCGTTACGGTGTGCTTCCATACTCCATTGAGCCCCTGGGAAGTTGGAACATTGGCAAGAAATGGTCACTGTTATTGACCGGGGGGTCAAGGGAGATGTTGCCACTTCCAGCTAGATGCGGGGAATCGTTGACATGATCTCTCTCTTCGAATACCACGTCGGCATTTCCGTCGGCGAAAAGAAGCGAGGAAGAAGACACGTTCAAGGATGGAGTCAAGGAGAGCGGGATCTGGACACATGATGCTGGCGTGGCAAGAGGGAATGGGAAATCGAACCGTCATCAGAAGAGAATTCAATTTCACATTGACTGTTTCAGAAGAGGTGCCGCATTTGGTTTCGTGGCTTTCGAAGTATTTGAATGGTGATTACATGGACAGGGCTCCTGGGGGATATAGCAAGCTAATTAAATTAGCATCGTATATCCAACGATCACAAAACGACAATACGATGGAACGAACCCCTGGAGTGATGAGGACTGAGCAGATAGATATCTATACCGTTCATGCTTGTCTTCTAGACAACCGCTGAGATGATGAATATACCATCTACATGTTACCTATTGACTTCTTGTCCAGACAACACTATACGGACTGTACGTCATGGTGATCAACTGCCTCTCTCATTGTCCAAGCCGACATCTCCGAAAGGCCAGACCGAATTGATTGCATTTCCTTCAGCTACCAAAATCACTCTTCTTCTTCTTTTTCGACCTCGATATCTACATCGCATTCAATCTACCTAAAAAACCCAGAAACCCAAAATCGTCCCCCATGGCCACACACGTCCAAACCGACCCCAACGCCGAATACACCGTCCGCAAAACCGGCCAGCCCGGCACCAAGGAATACCGCGTGTACCTGGCCGTGGGGACGAGACTGCTGTCGGCGTGGCACGACGTGCCGCTGTATCACGACAAGAAGAAGGGCATCGTGAACATGGTGGTTGAGATTCCGAGGTGGAGCAACATCAAAATGGAGGTAGTCAACATCCACAAAAGCTTTTTTTTATCTTCTATTTGTCTTTTTATTCTAGTTGATCAACGATCCCAGATCGCCCGCGACGAATTCCTCACCCCGATCCGCCAGGACACGAAAAAGGACACCCTGCGCTACGTGCCCAACATCTTCCCTCACAAGGGGTATCCGTGGAACTACGGCGCTTTGCCTCAGGTTAGCACTCTCCTCCCCACCTTTTCTCTCTCTCTCTCTCCATTTTTCTCCTGGTTCCATCCTGAGAAATCACAACAATAGACCTACGAGGACCCCAATCTCGCCGACTCCCAAACGCACATCCCGGGCGACGACGACCCGCTCGACGTGTGCGAACTGGCCGGCGACGTCGGCTTCACGGGCCAAGTGAAGCGGGTGAAACCGCTGGGCGCGTTCGCGGTCATCGACGAGGGCGAGACGGACTGGAAGGTGGTGGTCGTCGACGTGAACAATCCGCTGGCCGACGAGCTGCGCGAGATCGCCGACATCGAGCGCCACATGCCGGGGTACCTGGAGACCATGAAGGAGTGGTTCCGCGTGTACAAGGTGCCGGAGGGGAAGAAGAGGAATAAGGTGGCCTTGGAGGGGGAGGTGAAGTGTCAGAAGTGGGTGTCGTTTCATTTCTTTTTTTTCTCTCTTTTCTGTGGGAGAGGGAGAGGGGTAGGTAGAGGTAGGGCTGATGCAGTCGGACAGGTTCGCATACAGCCTCATCGACCAGTGCCATAACAGCTGGAACAAGATCGTGACGGAACCGACGATTCATACCAAGGCGACCATGTTCGTAGTTTGCACCCTCGTTGGGACGTGGGAAATGAGGAACTAACTATGGCAGGAGCGACGTCGGCATCGAAAACAACGATCTCAAGAACCAGATCCGCCAGGAACTGCCGCAGGAGAATCTCGACCTGATCGACCGCGTGGCGGTGGAGAAGATGCATTTCCTGGCGCCGAATTGGCCGTTGGCGGCGTCGTGTCCGGGGAAGACGCTGGATGTGTAGTGTAGTTCCTGTTGCAGGGTAATCAATCATTTACAAGATCCATAAAAGTGAGAGAATGGTTGCTAGTTGGTAGAAAACAATGTCCACCGCGATTACTTGTGGAGTGATTTGCAGTTCGATCGACAAATGTTCTTCTATAATAAATATCATTCTAAGTTCCCAGGACGGTAAGAGATAAACAACGGATTCCCAATCTCGTCCTCCTTCCTGATACTCGGTCCTCCATTACCGTCCAGGCTTCCGTCCCAAAATGATAGCCGGTTCACTCATGTCATCGTGTTCATATCTACTCTCGCGTCAGCATGATGTGGTGCAACTCCACTATCGAATAATAAGAAAAGCAATACCCCAAGACCGCCACCCCCGAAGGCTCCATCAACAGCCTGGTCCCATTCCGCAACGGCTGGCAAGCCCACCGCAGCGCCAACGCAGCCAGAATATGCCCATGTGCGACGCAGACGATATCCTTCGCATCGCTCGGCGCATGGGACTGCTGCTGGCCGC
Source organism: Hamigera avellanea (assembly GCA_027569715.1). Lineage (NCBI taxonomy): Eukaryota > Fungi > Ascomycota > Eurotiomycetes > Eurotiales > Aspergillaceae > Hamigera > Hamigera avellanea. Next base: position 334,337 of record JAPDKU010000018.1, read on the forward strand.
TCGGCCACGTGGACGTCGTGCTGCCGATGACGCTTTTCATCTCCTGGATGAGACGGTCGAGACGGTCGGAGACCTCTTGAGGTGATCTAGATAGATAACACACAACACATCACGTCCGAAGTCAGCAGGATTCAACGCCGGAGGAATGATTTAACGGAAAATAAATAAATAACGTACTCTCCATCCGGACATCCATCCTCCCAAATACTCCAATTCCGCTCCTTATCCAGGCCCTTCTGCTTCCTGAGCTCGTGGACCTGCTGGATGGTCAACCCTTCGTACGCGCCGTAGTTCCACTCCTCCAGCCACGGGGTAACCTGGACGGGTTTCTCGCCGGAGTCCGTCGCAGTGGTCTGGTTGGTCCTGCGGTCCTCGAACACGAGATGCTCGTGGGCCCCGACGTTGAGCAGCTCGACGGTTTGACGAGCTCGCTGTTTCGGAGAACAATAGCTATAATATATATACACCCGGAACCATCAGACGAAGAAGGTGGCGGATAAGGGCAATCAATGGCTTACACCCGCAACACCTTCGCAGGATCGATCAATTTCCCCGGCCCCACGAATGCCTCCCGAGCCTTTTTCACCCCTTCTTCGCCTTCCGAGGAGAGAGGCACTTCCGTCGTGCTCGTGTGTTTGCCGCCAAGAGACCACTCGGTCTCGCCATGGCGCATCAGGAAGATGCGCGCGGACATGTCGTGGCTTATTGAACTCCAGACAGGGAATTGAATCGAATTTTGCAAATCAGCTTGTATGAGGAAGGAGAATCCTGCAATCGGTTTGGAGACATTGGAGTGTAGCAGTAATACCTAATATCTGGAAATAAATGCACCGCTGACACCATCATGGAGATGTCCGGCTGTACCGCATGACCGGTATACAGAATGACAGAATGACATGTTGGTTGTGTATGCTTCTACCTCAAGTTGAGGTCAGAATGGTGGAATGCAGTTCCCCCATTGGTGGCAAGTGATGGGCTCCAAGCCCAAAATGGTTGGTCTGGAATGGATCCCGCCGGCAGGTGATCAAACCAGCCCTCATCTTGATGGCTACCTGGAAAGGATCATTCCACGTCATCAATCTTGCGTCAATCAGTTATTATGTGCTATCTAATCTATACACCGTTTTCCCAAGTTAGGTGATACAACGAAGAGGATCAATGGAGAATCAGCATCGGCACGCCGACAACTTCATCTACATCAGCCATCATGTGCATAAGGAGCGCTAATCATAAACAGTCAAACAAAAAAACAGGTAAAAACGCCAGAACCTCCAAGTACCTATACATGTAAAGCGTTGGTCGTTGGGCTCATTCCCTTCCCATTCCGTTCCCACTCATAGGTGTCAAATGCGTCCACGAGGTGAGTGATCAAGACGTTGTCCGATCGCATAATAATATCTCGCTAATGATTCGAGCGCGTGCTCAGAAGAGTGCGAAGAGCGCACACAAGGCACCCATGGTGGCAGGCACCTTGAACATGCTGTTTGCAGCACCCGTGTAAGGAGCGATGGTTGCGCTGCTCGTGGACGATTGATTTTGTGCAGCGGCCGAAGCGCTGGTGGCAAGTGTGGTGGCACCGGCGTCGGCAGAATCACCAGAGCCGGCAGAAGTCGACTTTCCTTCAGGGCCAGAAGGGGAGGAGGAATCCGAAGCAGAAGCTGACGGCCCCGAGGTAGACCGGGGTCCAGACTGATGGGAAAAAAACCAGATTTAGTAACAGACACCAACACGTGGCTAGGAAATAACGGGAATGCTCACTCACAGAAGCCGCGCTGGGCGGCTGGACTTGTCCAGAGCCAGAAAAGGTCCAGCCACTTGGCAGGGAAGCAGTTGTCTCGGACGCAGTCGAAGCAAGGGTGGTAGGAACCCAAGGATAGATGCTTGGGGTGGTGAGGACGGCAGTCTCCTTGTGCGTACCGCTCCAGGGGATAGGGATGCTTTCGGCAGTGGCAGTTATGGTCGGGGCAGATACGACAGAGGCCGGTGCAGCGCCAGTGTTTCCATTGACCTGACCTCCCTCCGAGACGATTGACTGCCAGGAGCCGCTGTGGTCGCTATACGTGTAGGACTTGCCGGTAGAGTAGTCGGTCACGGTGAGGGACTTCATGTGCATGGTGTACGGACCAGCGCTATAGTCCGTCTGACCACCAGCCCAATCTATGAATGCGTTAGTCGATCCAATTGTGTCTTCGACTTGGTGGTTTCAGTTCTTACCGATCGTGCCCTGATTGTTACTCGGGTCACCGCCAGCCCAAACTCCAACTCTAACCATCATGGGTGACTGAGGGTACTGATTCGCGGCGGCTGTCTCGGGAGTCAGGCTGCGGACGGTCTGTCCATCGATTTGCCAAAGGATCTGAGTGCTAGTCCAGTCGATCGTGTAGGTGTGGAAGGCATTCTGGTTGTTGGGGTTTGCGTGGAAGGCTCCGCGAGCGTAGGTCTCGGTGTTGCCCTTTCCGAAGTAGTTGGTCTGCACCTGCGCGCTGTCGCCTCCCAGCCATTCCCAGTCGATCTCATCCAGATCGTCGGACTGCAGAATCGCACTGCTGACGATACCCCTGCCGGGAGCAGCCCGGATTACGAACTCAACCTTTCCGAACATGATGTACCAGTTGGACTGGATCAATGGGCCATCGCCCTGCTTGGCCACCGTGAAAGCAGCACCATCGCCGTCGTATGTCACGCTTCCGATCGGCCGGAAATCAGGCGAGGCACCTTGGGTGAAATCGTAGGAAGCCGATCTTCCAAGAGCGGGGTTCGCGGGGCAGGCTGGTCGAGTCAGTCAGCACGTTGCATTCAAGGATCGAGTGTCACAATGGGAAACTCAACTCTTTTCCAAAGGGTTACAATCGGTGTAAGTCTGGCCCACCACGAAGGCGGCAGAGGAGAGGAGGCTGATAGCCGCACTCAAGGCGGAATACCGCATGGTGGATGGGGGATATGGTGTAGCAGTAAAATGACAACTCGAGAGTAGTAGTCGAAACAGTTAATTTCCTAGTGAACTTGGGAAGCTTGAAAACTTTGGAACGACAATGGTACTCGAAGCACTATAAGATGTGTCTCTAAGAAAGGCAATTGTTGTGATGTGGAGTGTGGGTGAGAAAGGGAGGAAGAAAAGTAAACACCGGGGGAGGGGGGGGACGAGGCGGTTTTGTTATTGAGCGACCCCGATGGCTCGAGTGCTGTGAAAGGAAGTAGCGATGCATATTGGCGACCGTCAAAGGGAAGGGGAAGCTTTAAAGAAAATCACTGAATAATGGGGAAGGCACCAGTGACATCGGACTTGACTTGTCTTCCAGCCTCCCGCCTTTTTTTTTTCCTTCCCCCTCATGGCGTTCAAGGGTCGAGCTGTCCCCAAAGGGCAATTGGCCGGGCGGGCTGTGGAGAACTGCAGGGCTGCAGCCTGCGATTACACTGTCCCCATCATCGATCAATGATCATTGGCCCTGGCGATCTTGTGAACAGCGGCTGAGTGGACAGATCTTTTTAAACTCTTTGTGGAAGTTTGGCCATGTTGCTTTTCTTAGTTTTCATGGCGACTGGCGGTCACTGGAACCGAGGGGTTGCCGTGGGACACGGACGCGCAGAATCGCATCTCATTGATCTTGGATCCTCTTATTCTCCTCTTGGTTATCTTGGTACATCCTGCGCCCTCTTATGTTCCTGTTCGGCATTCGCTTCGAGAGTGTACAAATGTCTCACATCCTATTTTTGGTGTGACACAGCATGTCAGCATGCTAATTGCCAAGTCGGTCATGCGGCCCTTGTAGACTACAGTGTACAGTGTACACGATGACTGACGGGGTTACCCGAGCCGAAGCAAATGCTACCTTCTCCTTTCTCTTTCTCTTTCACCGTCATTGTTCCACGGGTCTCTTGTCCATGTCTCATCCCAACGGAGAAAAAGGAAAAACCAACAACAATGACTAACACAAAGGACAGGAGGCGGGAAAGGAAAGGTGTTCACAGGGTGACAGGGCATCAATGGCGTTTCTCTGTCTACGGAGTAAGGTAGTAGTATCTAATCACCGCCGCCTGTGGCTTGCTCCACCCCCAGCCTCTTCCTCTTTCCTGTCCTCTTCTCCCCAACCACGGTCGTCCTTTTATTTATTATGTTGCGCTTTTCCTGGTCCTTCGGCTTCTCTCACAGTTTCGCAATATTGACTCGTCCGAAATCTTCAAAGTTCAAACAGAAAATACGAAAATCATCTACGATCTGTTTGAGGAAATCTCCGTGCGGCGTGCTCCAGCTGATCTCAATAGTTCGCGATCATGCTTTCTCGGGTGCTCTTAGACCCGACCCGGGGCCGACCGTACCTTCTGTAGGGCAAGAACATCCGAGAACATCTCAGCCTCAGCCACACCCCTCTTTGAACTTCTTAAAGTTCCTTTGGCCCCATCGCCTGGTCCGCTCCCTGACCATGGATCCGCCTTTCTTTGGCAATCAGGTCTTCCTCGGGATAGAATTCGATAGTATCGGCAATAATCATGCCTGAGCAGCTCTCTAAGCCTCTCTTAGGCTGCATATGCCGACACAGTTACAGACTACAGTGGAGCCTAGATCGACAGCGTCGCATGTCCAAGACGCTTGGATGAACTCAGATGGGAGGGGAAGAAAGACAGATTTCTGATTCGCAATCTTGATGTTTCGGCCCCTGAATATCGCTGCTGCGCATCAAACAGATCCTTGGCTTGTCGGCACGATACTCTACTCCGCAGTTCCATGTCAGATGTCATACTGGCGTCAAGTTGATCGAAGCAACATCAGACATACCGAATCCGACGGGAAGAGGCGAGACGGCAAAAAAAAGCGACGGATAATATTGAAGTTGCACGTGAGATTCAGATTGAGATACACAATTGAAACAATCCCTGAAACATCTACGGTACAGTGTACCGGTAGTCTTATTTGATGACCCTTTTCGAGACACTCTGGAAGGAAATGTGCAATCATTATGCGGTCAAATTTGCAATCATCCAACACGCGTGTACTCGGCGCAGCGTACAGCGCAGTTACCGTGGGATGATGACGGAGACATTGTTGTATTCCTGGCTGAACAATCGCCTGACAACCCTGACGATGTCCCTCCAGGCTTTGCTCGTTAACGCTACTGCGAGCTGGACACTTTAGTCTACAGTGCATATGACTCGAGTAAAATCACCTTCGACGCATAGATATTTATGGCGTAATAGCATGTTTCTCAGGTCGACAGATACACAACTGAAAAGTACCACAATGTGTCAGAATACTCCCAACTATAACTTCGAGATTAATATATAACCCCCCTGGAACTCTCTTTGTCTTTCTCGTGTCTGCTACATGAATACGTATCTTTCCACCTGCTGAACCAGTTGTGCAGAACGTACAAGGTCATTGCTGAAGATGAAGAACCGGTGTATATATATATCCCTCGCATATTCTCCTATCGGCATCGTTGTAGAATTGTAATGTAGGAAGCAAGTTGCATTAAGCTCTAAGCTCTGTGTGTAGCTAATGACTGTGAATGATCCTTTATGGATACAGTTGGAATGTGCAAGATATATAAGAAAGATGGATGATGAAGATGAATATAGAGATGATAGGGGATTATAAATCAAGAGCGGGGTAATTACTAAGCGATGTGAGCCACGTGACTTGATCACCGCCATACTCTGTATATCGACACCCCCCCTGATCGAGTCATCGTGAAGCTGAAGATATTTCCAAATGCGGTAATTCCACTATAACCCCTAGGGGCCTAGAGTTGCGCTTTTCGCAGATGCCCTTCCAACACTCCATCACTCCAACGCTTCAACAACATCCTTCAACATTCACCACAGGCCCACGGCCGGTGGAAGAACTGATCAAATTCCGCAGGCCTAAGACTATATTAAAGAACTAATTAAATTCATTATTCCAGGCCCAGTACCTAAAAGAACTAATCAAATTTAATCCTACTAAGCGGCTTAGTCAATAGATTATATAGAAGATATTATAAATAAATTTACTTATTAATAATAGCGTCACGGATAGAATAATAATTAATATTAATATACCTAGATCTTATATAATATTAAATATTATAAATAAGTTCTAATATAGGCATACTATCAGTAGTATAGATATAAAAATATCTAAATTAAGAATAATATATTAGATTTTAATACCTTAAATAACCTATTTATATTAATAGCAGTATTACTTCCTATAAGGTATAGGATATAAATATTATAAATAATATGATTGTATTTAAGAATTATTTTATTAGATAGCTAAATAATAATAATACCTTTAGGAAGGAAATTAATTCTAATACCTTTCTATCCTAATCGGATAATTCTAAAAAGATTTATAATAATTTTAAGAATATATAGGATATCTATAATAATAATATATCTAGTATATCTATTAAGATATATAAAATATAAAATAATATTATTAATAAATTAAGAATAAATAATTTAATTAATAATAAACCTAATCGCCCGCTTATAGGGCCTTATAAAATTATTAATATAACTCTTTAATATTCTAATAAAGTATTTAATAGTATTTAAGTTAATTATCTAATTATTAATATTAATATATCTATATTATATTAAATTAATAGTGACTTTCTCTCTTCCTTCTTTATCTATTTATTTATATTAATTATAAAGGTAAATATAGATTCTTTTAATATACGTATAGCACCCTATGTGACGACCAGGCCCGCAGCGGCCTGAGGCAGCTCCCCAACACCCCTGTTTGCGCCGTTTGCTATGTCTCGGAGGTGCGAATACCAGTCGCCCTCCACATGGTTACCGTGGTTCCGATGAGACAGACCGCCTACGTGCACACCGCTGTTTGATTCGTTTGCATTTCACCGCCCTACATGGAGATGCTATTCTGCCGCACGAGGCCTATAAGGCTTCCCCATCTGCATGGCCCGATCATGTTTTCTTCCTTTTCTTCTTCATACTAGTTTCCTAGTGAAAATGCACCTTTTCTAGAGCTGGCACGATCATCACACCCTATAACTTATTAAGAATAAAATTATTAATATTTACTATTAATATTATAGTTTTATTAATTAAAACTAGATCTAGGTTTCTTATTAATATTAATAGATTTTTTTAAATAAAACTACTAGTAGTCAGGCTTCTTATAACCTATTTTCTTATAATAATTATACTTTTAATTCTTATAGATATCTTAAAGGATTCTACCTATATCTTACTTTAGCTTATTCTTTTTAGATTTATCGCTATTATTATTTCTTTAGGTTATTTACTTATCCTTTTATACCTTAATAATATTAATAGAAGAGGTATTGAATTTTATATATATCTCTTTTTAAATAAGGACTTAAATAATTTATTTAAAAATAATAGTTCTCCTATTAAAATAACTATTAAGATAAGATATAAAGAATATTAACTATATCTCCCTAAAATTATAAAGAAGAAATTAAATCTTTATAAATTATTAAAAAAGCTCTTCCTCTATAAAACTTTTCTTAAATTTATTAAGTACTTAAGATAACTTTAAGATATATTCTTATATACTATTATAATTATTAAATATTAATAATAATTTATAAATTTTTAAAAAATTAGACGTCAGTAGTTATATTATATTTTATATTAAGATAATACTAAACTACTTTAGATACACCTAGAAGGATAACTTTATAATAAATAATATTTAATAATATAAAATAAATAGTTTTATACACTTTATTATTATCCTTTATCAACTCCTTTATTTTTTTTAATTCTCTCCCTCTGTCACGGAACGGGTTTACGGGGAGAGGAGTGTTACGAACCTACCAGGAGAGCGGGCACCCCGCGAGATGACATAATATGAAACGGGAAACGTCAGGAGCCAACAGATGTCACAATCACGTGATCAGGAAGTCCATGTTCAAAGGTACGCAGGAAGTCCAAAACGGACTCCCTTTAGGGAAGTCCATCGTGGACTCCTTCTCGGAAGTCCCTTAGGGACCGGCGGTTGGAAGTCCAAGGATGGACTCCCTCCTAGGAGTCCATCTTGCGGAAAACGATACCACCATGGAAGGGACTCCAGGAGG